>OY720634.1:34485903-34924176 GCA_963169105.1 Ceriagrion tenellum | reverse complement strand
CGGAAGGTAAAGGTCGGAAGGAAGGTAAAGTAACACCAAAACGTCTCCAAGAGCAGGCTACCCGCCGACGCCGGGTTTCTCTCCACCCTTCCTACATTCCCCGATAAACCTTCCCTAAGCAACCTACCTATCTGACCTCATATGTTTGCTCGTAGCAGTTTTTAACGAAGCGTGTAGCTTTTCTTTTTATTTTATTAATTTTTTTGTTTAAATCGTTATGACCACTACATTATACTACCACTACTTACTGACTCGTTTGATGAATTGGAAACAACACATCAGGACTGCGTGAGTCAGACGAGAGCGTGAGATGCCACACGTCTTCATTCATGCGGTTTGAAAAAATCGTAGACTGATAATATGGATAATGAAATCAAAAAGAACATGAGCCTAAAAATGCAGATAGAGAGATGATCGCTTATTGGTTGCGCGGAAAGAACGACTTTTTGTTCCGGTCTGTTCGGCAATGCACCTCTCTTATTTTTTCGCTTCTGTCAGACCTAGAGATGTAGTGAGGAGTCATTATAATATTCTCTGTGTCGCTCTGAATCACACTAGTACTAAATACGTCAAGCAAGCTAAGCCTAGTGTGTAGCCTCCGAGTCTCTGAGGGCACCCACTCTAATCCCTCTAAAAGCTGTGAAACACTATATGTTCGTTCGTAGCAGTTTCTAACGAAGCAGGCAGCTATTTTTTTAATTTTACAAATTTTCTTGTTTTAACCTTAATGACCAGGGTCACAAGTGCTCGCAGCGTATTGGAGGTGTGACCTAACCAGAGCGAAGTAGCACCTCTCTTTTACTTTTTCATCTGAGGTTTGGTATTCATTATCCCTCAAGCTGGTCAATACCGGCTCATGAGCATGAAGCCTAAGTGAGTGCTCTAGGATCATAGAATTTATCCCACGCTAGCAATGGCCCATCCTCCATTATTCATAAACTCAAACTCGTAAACACCAACACGTCTCCAAGAGCAGGCTACCCGCCGACGCCGGGTTTCTCTCCACCCTTCCTACATTCCCCGATAAACCTTCCCTTAGCAACCTACCCATCTGACCTCATATGTTCGCTCGTAGCAGTTTTTAACGAAGCGTGTAGCTTTTCTTTTTATTTCATTAATTTTTTTGTTTAAATCGTTATGACCTCACTTATGTTCGCGGCGTATTCGAGGTGTGACCTAATCAGAGCGAAGTAGTATCCTTTGCTACGATAGCCCGCTTCCTATGTACGCCGCAGCTTTCACTCGGCGGGCCCTGCAGAGTTACTGGCTGGCAGGCGGAATAGAGGGAGACTCAAACTGGCCAGATCCAAGTCTTATTCATAGCCAGGCAGCATTTCCGCGTAAAAGATGTAGTAGCTCTCTCTCTCTCCTTATCTCCTTCTCTCTCCCTCTCTCTCTCTCTAAGGGTAAGGGAAAAAGGAGGAAGACACGTGGCTTGTTTCTCCCAATTATACCCTCGAAAAGTTAACACAAAAAAATATATTAATCATAGTTTCCTCCGTCACAATAAAAAAAATACTTTCATAAATAGGATACAGGCAGTTATACTTAAATACAGACGGTACAGTTATAGAATATAGGCAGTGATATTTAAATACAGAACAAAATTAAAACAAATACAGTTTCCCAAAACTATTAATAAAAAAAAATAGCTTTGTTGCTCTTGGATTCTGGACTTGGTTTTTGTGCCAAACGCACTTTGCACCGTTACACCTTCTTTCACATTTAACCCCGTGGTAAAGTTTGTCTCTCCTTCCAGTTGAATTACAACGGACACTCACTGCTGGTGTATCAAAAAAATGACGAAGCATTCGTTTCAGGATCCAACCTCCTTAATATTCGGAGAGGGAGAACTGGGCGCGGTGGCTTCGAGGACGGGGGAGAGATTACGCGAGGTGACTGTAGGGGCGAGGAGAGGAGAAATGGGAGGGAGGGTGGGATACACAGGAGGGGAATGAGTTGAAGTTCACGGAGAGTCAAACCCGAGGGCGATGTGTCCTTTTTCGAATGCGAAACGCGTAAGAGGACGGGATTCGGTCGCCCGGGGCGGAGTGCGATCCGGATTCGCGAAGCGAAAAAGAGTGAGAAGGAAGCGGGAGAGGGGTTAATTGCGGGGATGGCGGTTCTCGGAATTCTCGATTCACTGGTCCAGCTCTCCAGTTCCTTTCCCTCACACGTATAGTTAAAAAAACATCCCCTCAGCACCAAGCGGTCTACGCAACAAAATCCGTAATCGAAATTTAATTGGCGGATTGAGAAGAGCGTCACAAGTGGGAAAAGTATCGCATTACGACGACTACGACGCAACGGGAGGGGATGTTATTTTTTTGAACCACGAGGAGGAATCCTAGCTCAAATCCTAAATGGTCCGCTTTGCACCACTTGTAGCAATTAAGGTAGTTTGAGTGAAATATCATTAAACCTACATATCAATGAATTTAGCCTCATTTTAAAGAAAATATATTTACAAAAACCGCTATTATATCTTCATCAATATTTCGTATAGGAAGTGAATCAGCCAAGTTTAGAGAACAAATAAGGGTAGTTTGAACGAAATATTATTGCATCTATAAATTAATGAATTTGGTCTCATTTTAAAGGAAAATATCTCACCCTTCCAAAGATACCAAAATTAATGCCTTTTATCGAACTACTTTCCGAATTTTTCGACCAAAAATACCAGCACTTTTGCATGGGGAATAGTACGTGTATACACTCTAGTAAGATCTTATTTAAAAAAATGAGGAATTTCTAACATCTAGATCTCGTCAAAAAATCAAAAGTGAGCAGTTTTTACGTTTTCCCAACTATTTTTGAAAATCGATCATATTGTCATCGCAGTACATTTTTCAATACCACAAAAAATCTTCCGTAATGAAGGAATTTCCAACGTACCGCGCGAAAAAATTAGTCAAGTAAAAGACTTGGGTAGATATTTTCATCAAATTACTTTGAATTTCAGTCGAATAAAAGTACATTATGCACCATTAAAAATACATAATTTAATTCAGGCATCCAATTGCTGAAATTAAAACGTACAATTATAATATGGTCTCCGTTATCTAGTGCACCATCTCGCTTAAACTACCTTAAAAAATCTCGCTATATGAGGGCTGTGTACCACGGCCGAAGGCGCTCCCGCACACGTCAAAGGGCTTTTATGTTACGACTCTGGTTTGATACTTACAGAAAATATGTTCGTGCAAGCCTCTCGCATAAAGATTAATACTTATGAAATAAAATAAAAGACAGAAAATCTCCAAAAGCCGTCAACATTTGGCACCCTTCGTCAATAAACACCAAATTTGCTGTCTTGGTATGCTGGGAAAACCACAGCAGCATTGTCTATGCAGTCAGGGCATGGTTCCTAACGCTTAGAGTAGATGTTGCCTAAGCATTTTCAATCATTTTCTTTCATTTTTTTCATTTCAATCATCCCCAATCATTTTCTTTGGTTGTTTTCATTCGCGTTTTGTCTTTCGCCCTTCCCCCTCTCTCTTTCCCTATTGGTTGTCTCTTTCCCCCCCCTCCTCCTCAGTTTACCTTTATTAAGAACTCGGATATCTTGACCCTTCCTCACTTTAACCCTGCGTTGAAGTGACGCGTTACCTTCGGTTCGCTGAAGAGGGCTATTTTGTAGCCGAAATACGCGTATTCGACCCCCACCCTCGTCCTGTTGTGTCGATTTGACCACGCTCTTTTTGAGCTGATTCTCCCAGAAGTTGTCTACATCTACATCTACATCTACATACTACCCCGCAAGCCGCCTCAAAAGGCGTGTGGCGGGGGGTGTTAGGACACCAGCCGTCAACAAAAAAAAATCAAAGTTCCGCCTAGCATTTATTAAAGTCCTTAATTGTTCGGGGGAAAAAACGTTGTGTGTGTGAGTGAGTGATTTTGTGTGCTTGTGAGTGTGCTTGCGTAAATAACCGGGCATCCTTAGCGGGGTCTCATTAGCCCTGTGAAGGATCCCAGGTTATAACCCAAACATCCTTAGCGGGGTCCCATTAGCCCTTGCAAAGGATCGTATTTGGTTGTGTGTGTGCGTCTGTGTTTGGTCCCTGGCGAGGAAGTAACATTCCCGTAAACCAAAACAGGGGGGTATTCTTGGTTGAGATGCTGTGGTTGGTCTCTGCTGTGGTTTTCCCAGGATACCAAGACAGCAAATTTGGTGTTTATTGACGAAGGGTGCCAATTGTTTACGGCTTTTGGAGATTTTCTGTATTTTATTTTATTTCATTTCATTGTCTAGCCGTAAGAAGCTCACCCCATCTTTGTGATGGCTTTCCATTAATACTTATAATGAGTGTCGTAACTTTCCGCTTTTAGCGTTCTAAATAAATCTTTGTACAGACGAAGAAACGTGAATTTGTCAAAAAAACTCATCGCCATGACGCGTGCGACGTATCTTTAAAAAAAATCGCTGCTCTCATATGTGAATCCTTTTTCCCTACGGAAGATCGTTAAAATGTTGAAAAAAGTATATTACAATGTCATAGTGAACATTCTCGTTAACACTTTCAACGCACTTTTCATCAGCTCTGTTCCTCCCGAGGAATCGGCACAGTTGAGGTGTGTCGAAAAATATCCTTGGCTGAGGAGCCAAGTGAATCACACTCAGTTTTTATCCCTTCCAGGCCGGATCTCCAAGGATCCAATGTCCTTGAAACTGTCCCACATAGACCCGGAAGAGTTCTTAGGGCTTTTTTTTTAGTTTGTATCAACTGCATCAACTTATCCATGTTTTCGCCCTTCAAATCTCATTTAAGAAAACTTTCGTCAAATGAAATTTCCATGTACATAATTAGGGGAAATGTAAACAGGACGAGAAACTCAACTGGAGTAACATCAACCGTCCAAACTCTGTCATCTGATAATTGGCGATACTGTTATCACAACCACTGCAAGGCTCCGTTGCATTGAATATAGGCGCTCTTTTCTTAAACCAATATCTTAACTTTATTCGGTATAAAATGTTTGAAATATACCTAATGTTTTCTTTATTATTTTATCACAAAAGTTTTGAAATCATTAACTCCGTAATCGAGTGCAGGGTTAAATTATTAAAATCTCCATGAAGAAACGACACGCTTGAGCCAACATTTCGTCAGTTTCGGAGATGTATCGGCTGTTTAAATTTCTAAGGGCCATTTTCAGTTTAAGAGGATACGGCGGATGGTAAGCCAGCTATTCTTCATGTCAGGAACTATCCACTTTTCCGCTGACGGCCGTGTTTTGAACTTGTGTTCCGACCCCTCGGTATTGTCAGCGTTCTGGAAGCTCTCCAAGTGCGGTGCAGCGCTCTTCGGATTGGAGATTGTCAGCTGTTGGCCTTATCGATTATTTCCGCGAATGAAAGCCAGTGACATTGTCATAATCTCTTTTCTGATTTTATTTCTCAGCATTAGAGAGTATTAGAGAGTTAATATCATCAATGGAAGCCAAGAAGAAGGATTAAAGCGGGACTAAATTCCTTCCTAGCCCGCTTAGGAAAAGCGGGAATTTCGCAACGACTGGTCATCAAAAGTCAAATAAGCATTCACCCAGGAGCCAAGGGTAATTTCTTTTAACCAAGAGGTTACTGGACACGTTCTCATTCCTAGCCACTCGAAAATGATCTGAAAAAGTCTTCAAGAATAATTATATGAAAAATGCAAAATGATTATTCTCTCTAGCCGAATTTCTCACTATAAAGACATAGTATCGGATAACTTTAACTTTCCGAATAGAGAAGAGTTTTCCCTTAAGCTGTTGGTTTGCAGCAAATTTGCAGACTTGGAGTTTTCCAGTCACTGTGAAGAAGAACAAGTGATACGGTACGCAGAAGCACGCACGAGTGCAAAGATAAGATACACAACAATGGGATGAAACTCGCCATGGCACCACATCGAAATTCGCATTGACCAGGCGAATTGGGAGAACCAAGTTCGAATCCCGGTCAAGTAAAATGATTATTCTCATGGCAAACTGCGTCCCCATGATGAAGTCTTGGAGGTTCATTCGTTAAACAGAACGAAACATGCCTTTCTTTTTGCGTAGGTTTTTCTTGTTGAAAACTACCCTTTATTTTAAAAGTTTTTACTCCCTTTAATCTCAGTTTTTCCCCACAAATTACTCTCGAGATGACACAGGCTTCATGGTGAGAAAACATGAAATCCAGATATAAAATTTTGATCACCAATTCATCGTTATTAAATTTAAGTAAAGAAGGGTTCGGGAACTGTGAAACACCTGAAGATAATCGTCAAATGACAACAGATTGCTTGTTAAATTCAGTGGTTTGGAACCTGCTATTTGGTGGAAAACTCAAAATTTTTGTACATTAAATCACTTACCCATTTTAATGACATGGCAACCAAGTGAGATAAGATTAAATTTTTCCAATCTCCACGATTCGAGTGCATTGCAAATAAAAAACTGATTGCACTATTTCTTGCGCGTACTGGCGTCCTTGGTCCACATTATCGCCTTGGCGTAATGGTGGTTGACCAATGCAAACCTGCTTTCTTAGCGAATCACCCCCTTTGTTCTGATTATCTTGCTCAGAGAGCACAGTAAGCGATGACGATCAGCCCGAGGGGAATTAGAAATCGCGCGATCTTTTTTCTGGGTCAAAAAATGTTTTTGCGGATTTAGTTGATGAGTGAATAAGCGCCATTAAATTCCAATAAAATTTCTCCAGCTGCAGCTGATCCATCTGAGTTTTTCTTTTTTGAAGCGGACTATTTCGAGTGACTTTTCTTTCGGGTTGCCTTGACCTTAAATGTGCGCAGTTGTCTTTGAATTTTTTTGCTGGCTTTGTATCTCATCCGATCGTTTACCTATCAATGGTGTTACACTTGCTTCGTCAAGATTCAATTGGCCAGTACACATTGTTATCGTAAGTACAATGTATAACAAAGTAAGACGGTGGGACGCAGCGATTTTCTCAGGATCATAAAAAAACCTTCCGTTGTCAAGGTGTTTTAAACGCATCGCGTGAAAAAATGAGTCAAATTGAAGACTTTTTTTTCTTCACTTTTCTTTCTTCACCTTTTTTTTATTCTTCACCACGTTGTCATTAAAATAACATTATCAAAAATAAATTCATTATGATTAAATATTAAAAGAAAAAATTTCATGCACTTAAAATTCCGGAAAGATCGATGAAGAAATGGCACCACCAGCTGTAAACAACTTGGCAAAATTCTCAATTTTGGGAGGCCATACTTATGTAGTCAGTTTTTCATTGGTTACTTAGAATTCCAGGCATATAAAAGTATATTATTGCACCCTTTACAATGCAATATTTAATTCATGCTTCCTACAACTGTCATAGTTAAAATGTATAATTCGAATGTGGTATCCATTATGACTAGGGAACTATCTCGCTCAAACTTCCTTAAGTGCATTCCATTCACTCTTCCAAAACTAGTTCAATATCTAACCGAAAGAGGGAGTGACGTAGAGTGAAATCATAAACTCACATCTCACCTAACTCTTCCGTCCACTCGCAAGCAATACGTATTTTTCTCCTGTTCGTCCCTTGGCTACGTGCACCGCACTCCAGTCGACCGCGCTTCCCCAAGCAACCGCAGTAATCAATCAAATCGAAGCCATCTGACTGAAATTCGTAGGAAAGGGTTTTACGCTGACTGAGCCGGGTCTATAGTTCCTTCACGCATCGCGAGCACTTGCATCTAACCACGGAGCCAAGGAACTGTGAGAACGGAAGAAAAAAAGGCTAACTACGAAAAGAGGTTTCAATTGGTCCATGAACATTGACGAGTAGGGATATTGGAATTTGACCCTTTCGCACCATATGATTTCAATATAGGAAGAAAGTTCACTAGTCGAATCAAATTTTTACCAGTGCAAAATTTCTATACACTTACAGAGGAGAAACAGCACGACCATGACAACCCTCTAATCGTGCTGAACTTCATACAGTTAAGTTTTGAATACCGCGAAGCATATATGAATACTGTGCTAATTCTGATGTTTTATTTCCTATGCTTGAATTTTTGGAATTAAACTCAGCTGCTTAGGCACGTAAAACACATCAACATAGGAGCAAAGAACATTCAAATACAAATTCAACATTATCATAACTTACAAAAAACGACATAACTGAGGACATACGATTCGTTAAGAAGTTCTCATTTAGAGAGAGCATACCCATCTCTGGATGGACTTAGTTTATAGCATTCGCGTAAAAACTAAGATGGACGGCGATAATTTGAATATTTTCGGTTTAACGTGAAACAACAACCCCTCGATACATTAATTCAATATTGTTGGAAGCCAATAACAGTTACTTATGCGTCAAGGAGATGTAAATAGGATTTATAAAGCTTATAATTAGGTTGCCGACAAAATAGTTATACTATAATTAAGACTGATGTAATACCAAACGCCTAAAACGTCCCAAGCCAGCTTAGCATTATAATCTTTGTAGCTTAGTGCGTCGAAGATAGAGTCTGTGGCTCTATCTTCCACTAATGCTTCGGCTTTTTTATCATTCAGAGCACCAGGTAATTTTGGAAAAAATTACCACTAAAGTCCACGGGAAACTGAGGATGATAAAAAGACAATGAAACTCAACGTAAAGATCACACAATAACCTTCTAATTCTCCAAAATTCTCTCAGAATCAAAATAAGTCTCATCAGAACAAAGACGACAATTACTCCAAAAACACTCATTTATAAACAACCGTTCCTAAGCGATAAAACCCAGCCGAGGCCTTCACAAGTTTGATTTGTTAAATTACATGTAAAATATAAATGTAGCATTAATCGTTACACTGCATTGAGTTGATTATAACTTAAGATATATAAAAACGGTCTAATGAGATAACGAGAGACTTTTAAAGTTTTAACCAACCATAACAAGCAATGTATGGGGCACTTTGATTAAACATAGAAGTAGCAAATACTTAAGTGCCATAATGAGTCTTCACTCTTTTCGGGAGAGTGGAAGAGGCGACTTATGTTCAGTCCCAGAAAAAAAGAAAATGCTGGCACAGGAATGACAAGTTTCACTCAGAGGGAAAAATCATGATCCAGCGTGCGACTAACGGCGACGACGAAAAAAATGTGTTTCCTTGACGGTAAGAGAAACAGGGAAGTAAAAATTATCGGAGATTTCCGGGTTCTCTCACAAACCTGCCATCCATACAAACGGGCGAACGCACAAGAATTCCACATAAATACACCGCTAATTTTAAACATTTCCTGCATGCAGGTATTTAGGTAGTAAATTTAGTTTTGGGGAGAGAGATAGCGGGAAAAAAGTGGATTTTTTTGAAGAGGAAAAATTCGAGCAGCAACGATTCATGTACATACGTCTTGAATCACCAGTAAGTAAAAATAGTTCTTTGAGTAAAACTATTTTCAGCAATTTATCCTGATACGATATCTTGAAAAACAATTCCTCAAGAAAATAAGAAGCACATGGTAGGGGAATACAGAAAAGCATTCACTAACGGCAGGGACATATCCACAAAAATGTTAAGGCATTGTTAGCAAAAACATTTATGACAAATGCAACGTCAAATACTTGCGCAACTAGGTCCACGCCGAAAGATCCACGTGCTTTTAGGGAGGCTTTTGACAGGTAAGTTCGTAGAAAATTGTAAATAGGTTGGAAATAGTACAGACAAAGAGCTATTAATTCTAAAACTTTAGGTGAGGGCAACGTAAATTAGAGGCAGACAATGTGGCTGCAGTATTATCTTGAAAACCAAGGACTAAATATCGTAAATATAGAGATGAAAGTGAGATACGGTCAAAATGATGATGCATTTTGGGTGTGATAGAGAAGAAAGAAACCTGATGAATAACTGAGGCGGCAAATAATTCATTGCTGAAGGAGCTTAGCGTGGGACAAAATTCTAAAGAAAACGGTTAATAGAAAATAGATGCTCAAAAAAAGTGTTCTTACCAAGAAAAGGTACCAGTTTCTCCACTGGCTCCTGGCTTGAATCTGTGTTTAGCGGGATAAAATTTTTTCTAAAGCTTTGTCTTCACATTGATCATAAGATTTTTTCGATGAACCAGCACCAATTAACACTTAATCTGAGATAAATGCGCAAATTTCGCTGAAGTTCTGCGGAAAATCTTCCTTAAATTACATTAATAGATCTGACATCACAAAGCCAATGAGATTTATCCGTCGTTGATCCGTCGTTAAGGTAACTTGAACTAGATACCATTTAATCTAGATATGAATTAATGTTACCTCACTCTAAAGAAAATTATTTTACCCTTCCCAAGCTACCAAAATATCAGCCCCATTACCGCATTAAATTTTGAGATAATTGCCAAAAAACATAATCGATTAGACAAAGGGAAATTGTAAGTGAATACACTCCAGATAGGCTTTATTTTAAATATGAGGAATTTCTATCACACAGATCTCGTACAAAATTTACAAGTACTTATTCCGCATTTTTTTCAATTATTAAAAAAAATCATGTAGTCAACGCAGTAATTCTTTCAGAATCACAATAATACTACCGTTGAGAATGAGTTTTAAACGTACGGCGGGAATAAAATGAGTCAAGTTAAATACTTAAGCAGATATTGTTTTTAACTGTTGAGGATACTGAAAATTATAGTCACACAAAAGTATATAATCTCACCATTAATTTTACAATATTTACTTCACGCTTCTTACAGCTACTGAAATTAAAACATATAATTCGAATATGGTCGCCATTGTGACTAGGGAACTATCTCGCTCAAACCACTTTAAATCAATGTTTGAATATCTCTGCCGTCGACACATCGACAGTGAGGCTACACGCTAGTCTTAGGTTGCTTGAGAAATTCAGAACTGATATTTTTCAGAGCGACACAGAGAATATTATCATGATTCCTCACTACATCTCTAGGTCTGACAGATGCGATAAAATAAGAGAGATACACTACCGAACAGATACGGAATATTCACCGGAATAGGGTCTATATACAAAAGTTCAGAGCTCTTCGTCATAAGGTATAAAAACTCGTCATTTCCGTGCACAATAAGTGACCACAATAGAAATTAAACTCCACCAAATACACTCCTAAAATACATGTCACCATTTTATCTCCCAGAAACTTACATCTTTACACGGCTGGTGACCTAACACCCTCTTCACACGCCCATGCGGAGGCTCGCACGGTATTATGTAGATGTAGATATATATAAGTACGTTATTACACCATTAATGTTACAATATTTTATTGACATTTTCTCCAAATGGTGAAGTTAAAACGTATAATTATACTCTTTTTATGGAACCATAATTGTTGCGTTTAGACTTTATATTAGGTTAGTTGACAGGCAGTGTAGCTGATGAATTCATATTCTCACTAATGCACGTTTCTGAATCTGCCAAGTAGTTCTAACACCATGTTTTGCAAGTTCCCTGCATGCCTATTGTGTCATATGTACATAGTTACCATATAGATTATTTTAGTAGTTTCTGTAGCATATGTAGCACACCCATATTGTAGTGCATGCTGGTGAAAGTTGATTTCTTCACTCTAGTTCATTTGGTGATAAGTCACCCTATGCTAAACATCCTTGCGGTGGCTTGCAGGGTAATAAGTAGAACTAGATGTAGATGAGGTAGGTTAGTCGACAGGTAGTGTAGCTGATTAGTTGATTTGATCCCTGGTGCTTGTTTATTAATCTTCCACGTAATACTAACATCATTTTTCGCATGATCCTTGCATGACTCTTGCTCCTCGTTTATGTAGTTGCATTCTGCAATAATTCAATAGTTTATGTAGCATTGGTAGCATACCTAGAGTGCAGTAATATCGGTTAAAGTTACTTTTACGCTATATTGCTTGTTGGTTTTAATTCACCCCCTGCCAAACATCCTTGAGGTGGCTTGTAGGGTACTACATAGATGTAGACGTGAATTAATATTCATAGATAAAACAAGAGCAACACTTTTCCTCCTACGTTCAGGTTACAAATTTTGCCTTTTTATTTTTCCTTCACACTCTACCCTTATTATGATAGTTTTATTCTTAAGGTATTCTACCGGTTAAGGTGGATTGTAATTCAATGTCATAGAATCTCCTACCGGTTTTACACAATTTCAGCGGCCTATCTTGCTCTAGTATTGCCTTTTTCGCCTCAGCATACGATCTTTCAGTCTTCATCCCGTCCATGAAACCTATTCTCTTTCTTCCTCTTCCCCGCCTGCCCAACATCCTTCCCCCCCCTATCACATTCTAGAGCAAACAATCGCCCCTTATTACATCCTCCAGGCACCTACTCTGCCGATCCCAAATTTCATTAAGAGACTCTACCCTTAGTTCTCCTATAACTAATCACTCTCCATTTTCAGAATGCCATTTGCTTTCTTAATTATTATACTAATTTTATTGAACCATGTCCCTCAATTATGCGCGTTGCTTTACTCTCAAGATCAATTTGCCAACTTTAGCTGATTACCATCCTGGATTTTTTACGTCTCCAGACGCAGTGGGTTGCACTGGAGTGTTGGAAGTATTTTAACGGCCGTCTGTTCGTCTAGAGTTTGTATCAGTGAGTTAGAAACTCTACCTATCGGTTCCTTTCTTGAAAGCTTTCCTCGTAGTTTCACGTCACTTATTCTTGTGTTGTCAGTTTCAGGGCAGAACGACTTATGATTTTATGCCAACTTCGGAGAATATGCGTACTAAAACCCTGCTTGCCTCACTTCATTAATGAAAGGGAGTTTCTTTTCCGTCAATTTCTTTTTCAGAAACGCCCTAAATACACTGATCTTGCATAAATACGTGGCTTCTCACGATTGACATGTATACCGGTTCGGTGGGTGCAAGCGCAAGGACCACTTTTATTCCGGGAAGTCACCGTCAAACATGGGCCTTCATCACCACGTTCGGTCAAGGATTTCTCGGAAGACAAGCTTTTCTCCCGAGCATGGGCACCGGTTTAATTTTGTCCCAGTGCTTAACTGATACTCTCGATTTGTCTCCATGTTCGTATTTGTGAGAGCCACGACAGCCTGCTGTGGTCGTATTTCTGGTCGGTGATTCATATCTCCCAAGCGCTTCCCTCTAATTCTGACCTAAAATTCGATGTTTTTACCGTTCTCGCGTCTGGACTTTGCTTCGCTTCCTTCGCTTGTTGTCCCTAACTTCTGTGTATCACGGTTTAGTTGTCGCTTCAAAATTCTCGAGTCGTTGCTGGATACCCTCGCCTATCTTGGAATGCGTATAAATCAATCCATTTGCACTTAAAGGTAGTTCGAGCAAAGCATCATTTCACCTAGAAATCGATAAATTTGATCTCATTTAAAAAAGAAAAATATGTCCCTCTTCCAAGTGTACCAATGCATCAGCCCGTCACCGCATTACTTTCCGAGATGTTTGTCTTAAGACACCAGCCATTTTACGAAGGAAATGGTTTGCGTATTGTAACGCTTTGCTGCGTGGTAGCCCTTTTTATTAAGATAGTCGGTACGCAATTTTCTTGGTACGATTAATGTTTCCAGACGAAGGAGTAGAAATTTCAGTACATATACGTTCGAACTCGTCTCTCCCCCTTTTTCAACAATCAATCTCCACCAAAACAAAAACTTAAACAAACGCTTAACAACGTCGGAACAAATAAATAAAAACCATAGACTCATGAAAATAATTTAACCAAAGAAAAGTTTCCGGTTAATGCAACCAACTAATAAATAATATAATAAAACAAATTAACAGGAGTAAAATATACAGGAGCACGGCGTTACAGTATGCACTCCCTAGAGACATAATTGGAATATTGGAATTGGTAAGATATTAACAACTTCGTCAGAAAATAAATTGGTTTGGAATTCACAAAAAAAGATTGAGTCTAATTTTTTATCCTCGGTATGAAATAGATTCCCACCCCAGTTGCATATTGAAGAGTAAAACTTCTCCTGAGAAGCCTCAAAAACTTTTCACCCATGCTCCACTGACAGGATTCAGGACAAAAAAAATCGATAACTTTCTTCTACAGACCATTGTCTCACATTCACTTGTCACACAGAGGTCTAAGTAGTTACGTACTTTAGCCCATATATTATTGTAAACACTTGTATTCATTTTTGTTCAGCAAAACAAGGAAAAATGTTGAAACAATACTCAATGGAAAAATGAAAACAATGCCTTGAGGAACCACTGAATGTCTCGGTTTCTCATTGAAACTCCACAGTTTTTCCTACACTTCGGATGATAAGATTCGACTAGTACTCAGTGCAAGCACTTAATTTTTGTGTCTCATTAAACTCATTTTACAAACCCCACACACAATGGTACCCCTCCATCCGTATTTTCATCGCAAATTCCTTTTTAACAATATCTACAAAAATCACCTAAGAAGTAGGAAAGGCAGTACAAGTAAGGGGAGAATTGGAGAGAAAAAAAATCAAACACTTCCAGTTGGGTACACAAAAATCGAAGCTCGGAAAGCGCAAACGAAGCCAGCGCGTTCCGTGAAAAGCTGAAAAAAAAGAGAGATGAGGGAGAATGAGTCACGAGTAATCGAATCCGAGGGGGTTAGAGAGAGAGACAGTGAAGAGGGGGTGAGGGTGGAGGGGAAATGCAGGGAGGGGAGGAACAGACAGTTGAGAGTGGGGCCGCGAGACGGAAGAAATTGCAAAGAGAGAGAGAGAGAGAGAGAGAGGGGATTAATGAATCACCATGGACGAGACAAAAAAACAGCGAAAATATACCCGGAGCATGTTGCCGAAGACAGCTTCGCGATTACCAAAGACAGAATACGTTCACGCCAGCGACTAACTGATGACAATAAAGTAGAGCGGTGCGCAAAGATTCATCGCAATTCGCATTTTACAGAATTCTGGTAGCCCTTCGCACAGTCCATTCATGAAAAATTACGGACACATCATTCCCTTATCTGCTTTCTATATTTTTATACACACAAAAATGCTTTCCCTTTTCATTCATCTCCATATACTCAATAAACCTCACATCGAGCCTCAAATCGCAGCGATAATTGCATTTAACGGTTTTGTATGTTAAACTTGACTTAAATTGACTTATGTAACCTGATTTATACACTTAGCATGGCCCTTTTCAAGCTCCAAACTTAATTTTTAGAAGTGTAATCACATCTTAAACGTAAAAAAATTTGAAAACATTGCTGACATAAAACTAGAAAAAAAAGCAGAGAATCAAAAACACACCCAGGAAGTGAATCAGAGAACTCAAAATACTGAAATGCATATTTATGGAAGGATTCAATACACAGGTATATTTCATTACACGACATATTATTTTTTATTTTATGACTACTATTGAAAATAGCCCACAGTGAAGAAAATCTCACGTGTCAGCGTTTTATGGTAGATTGAGCGAGATGGTTCCCCAGTTCATATAAAAGATAATATCCGAATTATACTTTAAAATTTCTGCAGCTGCATTAAGCTATGGTTGAATATTGAAAATTTTGAATTATTAATGGTGCAATAATATATATAAATACGATATGAATTTAAAATAATTAAATAAAAATATCAACATAAGTCTTTGGTTGGACTCTTTTTTTTCACGCGGTACGTTCAGAACTCCTTCACAACAGAAGGGTTTTTTTTGCGATTCTGAAAAAATACTCCGGAGACAATATAATTTACTCACAGAAATAGTCGAGAAAACATACAGACTAATAACTGTTCTTGACGAGATCTAAGAGTAACAAATTCCTCAGGCCTCTCTGGAGTGCTTACACATAACATTTCTCATGTAACAGTTTTAGCATTTTCCTTCGAAAATCTCGGAAAGTAGTCTGGTAAGAGGCTAATATGTTGGTATCTTTGGAATAGTAAAATATTTCTCTTTATAATTAGACCAAATTCATTGATCTCTAGGCGAACAGATAATTCTCTCAAACTACCTTAACCATCGAGGTGATAAGTCCACCAGGACAAGAACACGAGACCATAAGATTAAGAAACGTGGAATTTACTCCTACCCCCGCCAAACATAACATTTCATTTTAATGGCAATATATGGAAGTGAAATAGTTTACAAATAATTAAATGTCAAATTAACGCACACGCTTGAGTATCACTAAGTTTATCATTTTAATGTTAAGAAATGACTCCAAAAAAGCACTTATCCATTAATTGTAAGTTTTTCAAGGCAAAAGCGGATGGAAAATAATTACTCAAGTCAGAGGAAGAAAGAGGTTAGGAACATAGCAAAATATCCTCGAAGGAAAGCTCCTTTCGCAAAAAATCGATCGTAAAATCAATGTCAACGTCGGCAGACGACGCGCTGTAAACGCCGGGAACATGCGTCTGGCCAGTTCAAGAGCCAGCCAGCAGCTTCAATAACCTTGGGTCAAGCCTTGGAATCCTCCCTTTAGGAAACCGGAAAAGAAAATACCGAAGAATATATGCGGAACTTCACTTCATTGACAGCGTAATCGATTGCAACAGATGGGGTTAAATTTCGAAGGTTGTGTTTAAATAAGTGACAAACGTGGATGGCACTGGGAACTAATTATTTTTTTGAAATTTATCTTCACTATTCCGAATACAGCACATTAGGCCCTTTTACGTCGGGTGAACAACATTAACAACGGACGAGACACAGGCACCCATGTCCTGGGCAGATAATATTCTACCCAGGCGGGACTTGAACCCGCGACCCTTGGGTTAGCAGGAGAGGACTTTACCCCGCCGCCACCGGGGCTAACAAATCTAAACAAAAATGGCAAATATTCCTGATAAATTTTAGAAATGAAAAATCCCGCAAGATATTCGGTGAACAGGAGGACGGAATCCAGTACACTGTAAATAAATGGCTATAGCGCATATATTAATTCAATTCAAATCCAGTGATCCTCACTATGAGGTATTGAATTTTACACTGAAAAAGCTTCAGTATGACAAGAATTACATGAATACGCGTTACAAAAGAGGGGAAAACGTATTGATAATCAATATTGCAATACGAATTCGTCAGATAGGGAAGAAAATAAACTTGGCAAAAATAAAAAAAAAAAAAACCTCATCAAGAGCATAGAAGTTTTGCCATTTATGCAAGTTTTTAGAGAGACTACGTGATGCACTCCCCCTTTACATTTTGGGAAATGCTGGAATGAGGAAAAGTAAGCAGACAGATTGTTCGCTATCGTCGCCACAATGAAGCAGAAAGCATTCAAATTGCGTCAAAAGAGCACTGGATACATTCTTATTTTTTCCGAATATCATATACACCGAATAGTAACAAAAACAGAATTTCCTCAATTAAAAAATGGGATATGGGGTCTCAGAAGAAATAAATTATTCGCCAATAATCTGATTCCAGATAGTTATCATAAACACAAAAGAAGCTGACATGAGTAAAAGCAGACACTAACGTTATTTATTTTGTAAACAGTATCAATAAGACTTATTTCCTGTACTTAAACAGAGCAAAAGTTCATTACAATGAAACAAGCGACTATCAGGTATCTCATAATATATTATTAACATATAATATGATTCCAGATATCATAAACGAAAAAGAAGCTGATAAAAGTTAAGGCAGACACTAACGTTATTTATTTTGTAAACACAGTATCAACGAAACTTATTTCCTGTACTTAAACAGAGTAAAAACTCATAACAATGATAAGAGCGACTTTCAGGTATCTGATAATATAAATAATTAAATAATTCAACAAATGATATGATTCGTATTAGTACTCTTAAACACAAAAGAAGATGAGAAGATAAAGGCAGGCACTAACGTTATTTTTTTGTAAACACAGTATCAACAAGACTTATTTCCTGTACTATAACAGAGTAACGATTCCTGACAATTAAACGAGCACTTTCAGATATCGTGTCTGGAGGTAAACTGAAAGAATAATCATTAAGTGAACTCTTCCTATCTCCAGGAGAAATAATTAGTGAACTGGAAAAAAAATAATATGCAGCTGGGTAATCGGAACTCTCCAGAGCCGATCACTCCAGACGCCACCGAAAACTGTGAACACATTATAAAGTCGGGAATTTTCATACCATGAAAATTTATGTCATACGAATATCCCTCAGTCACGAATTCTATATAATATTTTCCGAGGGGATACATCTCGCTGCATCTCAACAATGGCGTTTACCTCCTCTCCTTGACAATGCGTCACGGAACTGACTCCGAGAGAACTAATTTTCTCATCGATGAGCATAAAAATGTGGTTTTTGACCTCAAACCGACGTTTCCGAGGGAAATGAACCTAGAGAAAACCTCCCAGCAGTCCACCAGGGCAGAAGAAGTCAAGGGCAACGACGTTTTCACCTGGTTTGGAGTGAATCAGGCGCGAAAGAGATTTGACGGCATTCATCGCCACTTCGACCACTGCGTCGTCACGATGCCATGCACATTGCATAACCACTGGAATGGATATTATATTTGGAATTACGTATGAAGGGGGTTGGAGCTATTTTCATATATGCACAGATTAACGTGAAACTTTTCATACGCGAACTCATCAGTAATATTCAGTGATAAAATTTGAAAATTACATGTTACTGGACAAATTTTATGCTATTTTAACCGTAGCCTAAGCGAAAAACACTCGATGTTGTACTGTCCACTTTAAAAAAATAATATTCAAACGTTACTGCACGTGTTTCGGCACTATAATTGGCCATCATCAGGTATGGTCGATAAAAAAATGCCCCTGTTCCTGACTATGTACCTGATGATGGCCAATTAAAGTGCCGAAACACGTGTAGTAACGTTTGAATATTAATAAGAAAGTGGACAGTAAAACATCGAAAGTTTTCCATTTCTAATATGCAGTTCCACAACATCTCGCCCGAAACTATTGACTTAACCGTAGTCATTTGGTACTTGACGAATATTTCAAAATAAATCGATGCCATATGCACAAAGATTTTCTCAAAAGGCGAAAAAACTGCCTTTTATAAATATCTAATTATTTTCATTAAATATTAAGGGATCATACCGAATGAAAATCATATTCTTATGCGATATTTGCTTTAATTTCGAATTCCACGCCGTCATCATTCGAATTGCCAAGTCATAACAATGCTTTAATGGAGACGAACATTGTAAGTTATAATTCTTGCAACATTTATGCAACAAGATATATGTTTATTGCTAACGATTGAATTGATGCACTTGAGTAAAAAGTGCTCCAAAAATTATTTTTCAACTGGCTAGTAAAGTTATTAAATGCGCAAACAACGACTCGCGATTCGCACTGCAACAACTTTAAGTAAATAAGGTACTTTGATAAAGAGTTTTCTCTAGTCCTATTAGAGCTAATTAACGAACTTTATTTTAAATCCCAGCCCTTGTAATAAGCATGATGTAAATTTAATGATATTTACGACGCAAAAACTTTTCTGCTAAACCTTTCAGTGCCATACATATTCTTAGTATTAATTTGACTTATATTACCGCGGAGTACGATGTACGTCTTCACAATTGACAGCTACTTGGGGTGTTGAAAAAATATTGCGATGATCGATTAATATATTTTTTAAATACATTTAAAATCATTCAAACTTCACACCGTCACATTCTCCTTACTATCCATGCATCAGGTATTCCTATTTTTCAATATTGTCTCTCTCTGGGGCGAAATCTATTTAAAGTTTGATAGAGAATCACTCAAACTTAGCACCGTCACACTTTTCTCACAATCCATGAGTTTGATACTGGAATTTTTAAAAATCATAGTCTCTCTTTGGTGCGAAAAGCCGACCCTGGAAAAACGGTTCCTAATTTTATTTGGAAATCGTCTATGTCAGACGTAGAGCGGTTGAATGGCTGATATATTGTTGTCTTTAGCAATGGGAAACACATTTCTTTAAAATGGAGTCATATTCGTTGATTTTCATAGGCAGTATCATCTTGAATAACAAACTTTTGCCGTCTCATTAACTGATTTATGTAATAAGTTCAAAATGACACACTCTACCAACAGAATTTAATAAACTTGTAACATTTGAAATAATGAAAATATATCGGAGAGCTTTTGCAAGTTTCTGATTCCACATCCTCATCTAATTTAGTCGCACGTTGGCCGCAAAAGAGTCGCATAAAAATTAAAAGAATGGTATTTCAATGCGTTACTGGATAAAATTCACCCCTTGAATTGGTTAGAATTCAATCATCAGTGAAGTGGTTACACTC
Source organism: Ceriagrion tenellum (assembly GCA_963169105.1). Lineage (NCBI taxonomy): Eukaryota > Metazoa > Arthropoda > Insecta > Odonata > Coenagrionidae > Ceriagrion > Ceriagrion tenellum. The sequence continues at coordinate 34,904,042 of OY720634.1, read as the reverse complement.
TGCATAATTATGAAGACGGAAAATTAACCAATTAGGCGCCAAGAGGAGGAAGGAAAAGTAGAGGGAAAGAAATGAGTGGAACTCACAGCATTGGTGACCCAAGGAATCCCACAAAAACATCGGAAGAATCTTCGGAATTCGTTCATTGGGATGAACTTCGAGTCGCATTAACATTCCTTGGAGACACACAGTAATGCGTTTCCACTTCTTTTAAAAGCCCAAAGGCGCTGAATATCGTTTTAAGGCCTTTCAGAAACATCTCTGGATGACAGGTTCTCCACATAACTGCTGTCATTAGTCTGAGCATTCAATATAATTATTTAAATTGCATTCTCCAAAAAAAAACAAATGAGATCTTAAGGCGACGCATCACACCCGCTCGACAGGTCGGATTTGTGATGATTTCCGACCCCAGATTTTTTGTTTAAGTCTTACGTCATCAACTTGAAATTTTTATAGGATAAATAATAGACCTTTGCCAAGGGAGGCTCGTATCTGAAACATGAAAATTTTATCCCGGAGCATAATTAAACCATCGGGAAAACGCAATATGTAGGGAATATTTTTATAAAAACTATTATTATTATTATTGACATATCTAAAACTAATGGAGATGTATCAATCCCTCCTCTGTCGGAATGCTAAGTAACAGCCTTCACGGTTGTAAGATAGAATCTGTAATTGGTATATTTCGACAAGCTACCTGAATGGTTTTCTGCCATGATGTGCTCGGACGGTGATGCAATTAGTTCTGTCTTCTTTCGCTGATCTTATATAAGCGCTGCCTGTACTTACGCACCGAGACTTAGCTACAACTTATCGACGACTGTTGCCTTGTGCGAGAGTTATCCTGGAGTAGGAGACTCCTGACGCTAAAACGCCTCGATCGGGTGCGAGTAACGCCATCTTGTGGATTTTCGACAGAACTTTTCCTTACCGAAGGGTATGATGCGTCCTCTTAAACCCATTGCTGCGCTCAGTCACTAACATTTTTGAGCACTTTTTTCACAAGAAACTACAAAGATTTACGAACTCACTTCGCTTAGCTATCAATCGGTTTAACATCAATTAATACCTTTGCTGACAACTTATAGAAAACATTTATTCGCTTTTAAGCATTTTTAAAGCAAGTAAAAATTGAATTATTTTTCCTATAATCCGTGCATCTTTAAATATCCTCTTGCGCACCCGAGATGGCACTTCATATCGTTGTCTTAAGACAAGGCCCGACTAAGAAGAGTACTGATACGGACGCAATAGGGAGAGATGACCCACACACACTGCTGGGTATACATCTAACTCATCATATTCACTAACTTTTCTATTATTTCATTCGTCGAAGTTTAAACGTATTCTTTGAAGACATTTCCAAACCAATTCATTTTCTGACGATGTCATCAAAATTTCACGAAAACCGGCACACTACGATTTACGATTGTAAAACGAGGATAAAATTAGACAAAAATAGATAGCTGAATGGACGGATTTAGAAAGCATTTTTACCCAGCATGACTATGATATTCCTGCGCAATAATGTAGAGTAAATTAGGTTAGTAGGTACTCATAGTTTCTCCGAAATTTCAATCTTACGGTTTAAAATTCACTCGCAGGCATGTATTTGCAAGTAAAAATGATAAAATACATAATATGTACGAATTTAGTTATCGTATGATGAATAATAACATGAATTTTTTCATAACTTGAGGCCGATGCGTGGCCACTAATTGTTCAGTTGTACCTGATGATGACTGCTAGTCAGTTGAAACACGTGTGGTACGAGTTTAAAATAAAGTATACAGTACGATATCCTTAGCGTATCATTTTCACTAATTGTAATTCAATCGAATTCAAATTTTTCCCCATGATTTATTTTACGGAATGGAAACCTATAATCAATTAAGCCCATGAGCATTTCGAAAAGTCCCCAAACTGTAATCCCCCGCGGTACTACGTACATGTAGATAAATGATGAATTGACAACTATTACACTTATATCCACTTACATCTACGTCATACCCTGCAAGCCACCCAAAGGGTGTGTGGCAGGGGGTGCTTCCAAACCAGGCATGCATGAATGATACGGTAGAACACCGAAACTACATTGAAACCAGCGTACCACACATGCAACGCGCCAATTAACAATCCACTAACCAACAAACATTCTATCGTCAATTGTTCCAACGTACAAGGGGTACAAGGACTACTACTACATATTCAAAATATCACGCATAAATAAGAACATCATGCATAAATAAGAACGTAGAGAATATAAAGAAAAAGATTTACTGTCTGCCTATTGTCACAATTCGAACTATTCATGACGACGATCACAGTCTTGGTCCCGAATCGTACGCGGAAAAAATGACATTTTATACCTATCGGTTCTACAATCTAGCTCTCTAATTTTATTGGCACGATCTAATCTGCCGTAGTACGAGGGGGTTAATAGTATATTTTTTACGTCGTCAGAGAAATGATTTTCCTGAAATTTAGTTAGGAGGTTAAGGCTATAATTTAATCTACGCTGTGATAGCGATTCCCATCCTAATTCTTCCAACAGTCCCATCCTAATTCTTCACTTAAGACACTTCCTTTTGCAAGTAAGATTAGGCAATAGGAGATTACAATTTCACTTAAAATTACTACGTCGCAAGGTAAAAAAAAACATTATGGATTCAAAAAGTAATTAGACCAAACAAAAACTGACATATGGGAGTAATTAATACTCCTAAAAACAATTAATATGTCATGAGGCACAATTTAATATTTTGCGTAAGGGAATAGTGTATCTAGATGTAGATGAATGCGACATCGACGTACGCGTAGGGCTAATTCTACCTTTCCTCTACTTAATCGATTACAGGCCGGATGTACGGGGAGGTGGGCAGAGGTATGAGTGATGAGTAATGCGGGACTTGAGAGCATCAGAACATGACGAGAGAGGCTTTTCCGAAGTATTAGGGTGGGGCAAGGGTGAGGATAATATGGCACCCCTTCGAAATGCATAAAGGACCAATTTACCACTGTCACTTTACAGCAACACAAATTATAGAGCAATTTTTGCGTAAAACTCCGGAAATAAACAATAGGTAATAAATAAGATAAATCTACATCTACAACTACATACTACCCTGCGAGCCTCCGCATGGGCGTGTGAGAGGGGGTGTTAGGACACCAGCCGTGTAAAGATGAAAGGAATAAGGTTTTGAAAGATGAAATTATTCAAGTTGTATCTTTTCATCAGGAATATCTAAAACTTCCACAAAGTAACGCCAGTGAAACAGTTTTGTTTGTTTATAACTACTGCGACAGGTAAATAGTTCTCAAAGGTACATCTACGTCATACCGAGCAAGCCACCCAAAGAGTGTGTGGCAGGGGGCGATTCCACACCAGGCATGCATGAATTATACGGCAGAACACCGAAATTACATTGAAACCAGCGTACCACACAGGCAACGTGCCAATTAAAAATCTACCAACCAAGAATCATTCTATCGTCAGTCGTTCCAACATGCAAGGAATACAAAGACTACTACTACAGATTCAAAATATCATGCTTAAATAAGAACATCAATATTTACATCATGCACAAATAAGAACGTAGAGAATATAAAGAGAAAGATCTACAATCTAGCTAATCTCACTATTCGCACTATTCATGACGACGATCACAGCTGTTATGGTCCCGAATGGAACGCGGAAAAAATGACATTTTATACCTATCGGTTCTACAATCTATCTCTCAAATTTTATTGGCGCGATCTTATCTGACATAGTTCGAGGGGGTTAATAGTAGGTATGTTTTTCACGTCGTCAGGGAAATGTTTTTCCTGAATTTTAGTTAAGAGGTTCAGCCTATAATTTAATCTACGTTGTGATAGCGATTCCATCCCAATTCTTCCAACAATCCAGACACACTAGTAAACTTATCGTAGCATCGTTTTACAAACCGAGCTGCTCTTCGCTGCACGATATCTAATTCCGATATCAACCCCGCTTCATAAGGATTCCATGCACTGGCAGCATATTCCTGATGAGGCCTAACGATTGAAGAATAGCTAAGGTACTATGATAGTTGTGAAATGTTACAGTTAATCTGGATGTAGATGAAATTATTGAGACGTCAACGAACTGGAAAGGCGAATTCCACCATCCCCTTACTTAATCCAATCAATGGACGGGGTGTGCAGGTGGGGAAGTGAGGGTGGAGTGGACGGGTTAGGGATGGGAGAGGGAGGAGGGAGGGAGGTTGGGGGTGGGATGGGGTGATGAGTAATACGGGACCTCTCGAGAGCTCGGGGACACCAGAGCGAACAGTCGTGAGAAGGCTTTCGAGAGGGAAGTGAGGCGAGAGGAGGGACGTTGGAGAGGGAAGAGTAGTGGCCGGGAGAGAGGTGAGCTGTTCGACGCCGGAGGCGGACACATTTAAATGAAATAGGTGCGGTGGAGGCTAGAGGGAAGGAAAACAGACACAAGAGAGGAAAGGGAAAAGTCGAGGGAGAGAACGGCGGCAGAAAATTGAGCGCTGTTGACTGTTATTCGAACCAGTCCGAGGGAGTGGGGGACAAATCTCTCCCCCGCTCACAACAGAAGCCTCTCGCGATTAAGTTGATATAGATGGGCGAACCCGTTCATTTTTGGGAACTCGTTCACTCTGAACCGGTCCTTCATGGGACCAGTTCCTCTTCACTCGTTCACTGGTCCTTTATAGAATATTCTTGCAATCAAGAACAGAACAATCAAGAAGTTGGCTAGTGTGTGAAAAATTAGGATGGGAATCGCTATCACAGCGTAGATTAAATTATAGGCTTAATCTCCTAAATAAATTTCAGGAAAATCATTTCACTGGCGACGTAAAAAACATACTATTAACCCCCTCGTACTACGGCAGATTAGATCGCGCCAATAAAATTAGAGAGCTGGATTGTAGAACCGATAGGTATAAAATGTCATTTTTTCCGCGTACCATTCGGGACCATAACATCTGTGATCGTCGTCATGAATAGTTCGAGTAGTGACAATAGGCAGACAGTAAATCTTTCTCATTATATTCTCTACTCTTTTATTTATGCATGATGCAAATATTGATGTTCTCATTTTTGCATGATATTTTGAATCTGTAGTAGTAGTATTTGTATCCCTTGCATGTTGGAACGATTGAAGATAGAATGTTTCTTGGGTATTCGATTTTTAATTGGCGCGTTGCATGTGTGGTACGCTTGTTTCAATGTAGCTTCGGTATTCTACCGTGTAATTCATGCATGCCTGGTGTGGAAGCACCCCCTGCCACACACCCTTTGGGTGGTTTGAAGGGTATGACGTAGATGTAGATGAACAGTATCCTCACCTCTCTGTATTATCTTGTCCCACAATACAACCTGATTTAACTTGTTGAAACCGTTGAAACATTTTTGTTAATTGAGCGTTTCTCGATTTTTGTATTTCATTTTTCTTTTGTTTCTCTCTGGTAATTTCGAGTTTGTTTTTGTTTCTACGTATAATTTATAACACTGTTTTGTTGAGTCAGTTTGAGTGAGATCTGAGAATGTATTCACAATACACCTGGCCAAATTATAGAACCTGATTCCTGTAAGTACTCTAAAACACAAAAGAGCTGTAAGAGTAAAGGTAGACGCTAACGTTATTTATTTTGTAAAAACAGTACCAACGAAACTTACTTCCTGTACTTACGCAGAGAAATAAATCCATAAAAATGAAACGAGCGACATTCGGGTAACTGATAATCAGAGACTTAGTTAATGAGTTTTACTTTTCCATTTTATGACCTTTATTCTACGATTTCATTACTTTTATTTTCCTGTTTCATGACGTCTATTTTTTGAAATTCGGTCAATTCATGACGCTTTAGCTAATAGTACCTATGGCGTTTATTTCACTGTCAAATTTAAACTAATATTATGATTAGTATAGTTACAATAGGGCAAGTGGTTCAAAATGTAGTATCCAATACTTAATAAACACAGGGGATTATTTACCCGGATTCCCAACTAATCCTTCCCTTCTTTCTCTTTACTCCTTACACCCCCCCGCTGCCCGGAGACCCATCAACGCTGGATAATCCCTACCCAGCCTAGCGCCGTCCTTTTCTACCCTACCCCTCGCCATCTGCCTCCTACCCACAACACCACGCTCCACCTCCCGTCCCTTCCCCCTCGCTTCCCCTCTTATGCCTAATTACCAGGATTTCTGTATCTATACGGATGTAAAAATGATCAATGTACCTGAAGATGTCACTACGTGATGAAACCCGGGTCGTAAGAAATAAATCAATTTAGTGGACCACTACATAGTGTAATTTTTATTTTCCGATATGGAGAGGTTCCAGATTACTACCATTGGATGACGTTTATTCCGCAAAGTCGCATATCATGACTTTTTGGCAAAAACCGGCTAATTCAGGATAAAAACCTATGACTAAGACGTTTATGACTTTTTCCCGTCTCTGCTGATAATATAAACAATTCAACGAATAACATGAATCCTATTAGTACTAGTGTGGTGCGCTGGTTTCAATGTAGTTTCGGTGTTCTGCCGTATAATTAATGCATGCCTGGTGTGGAAGCACCCCTTGCCACACACCCTTTGGGTGGCTTGCAGGGTATGACGTAGATGTAGATGTACTAAGGACCGGTTCCTTCTGACCCGTTCGTTCGCGAACGACTCACCTCTAGAAGTCTTAAGAGGTGGGAAATGAGGGGCAAAGGAGCGAAAGGATTCGCCCCGCCCCCCTCTCCCATTTCCCTTCCTTCGCTGCGATGAGTCATCACGAGCGGGGGGAGGGAGGGGGGGACTGTCTCTTCATAACCTGCGGCCATGGTGACGAGTCGCGGTGGGATGATGCTGACGATGTGGTGGGGAGGTAGGAGGAGAGAGGAAGACAGTAGAGAGAGAGAGACGAACACACGTCAGAAGATGCCCGGAGTGCCTCGCCCGTTCTATCGGCGGCGATCTCCATTCCCCAACAGAGAAACATGTTCCTGACACATTTGACATTCGCTCATTTGCCTGGAAAACGGTGGAGACGCGGCGATTCGGTTGCTCTCTTCCCCCTTTGGGGTTTGAGGGCTACCGAAATACAAGAAGCCGAACGCACACGCGGGCGTGGACACACACAGTTATGTGCTCTAAAAGCACTGAAACCGGTTATTATAGGGAGAATTTTCTGATTGTTGAGATACGAAATGGTCCATTCCAAGTACACAAAGCATGCCGCTTCGTATAATGATTCGCGTGGACGTTTGCACATAAAGGCATTCTTTTTATATCGCGAACTGTAACAATGTAGAAGTAGATTGCTGCGTTGACACTTAGAAGTAGGTTAGTTGAAAGGTAGTGTAGCTGATTAATTCGTATACTCCCAAATGCGTGTTTATAAATCTACCGAGTAGTGCTAACACCGTTTTTGCATGTTCCGTGCATGACTTTTTGGCCACGTTTTCATAGTTACATTAAATATTATTTTAGCAGTTTCTGGAGCATTTGTAGAATACCTATTAAGTGGTGCAGGTTGGTGAAAGTAAATTTATTCACTGTAGTTCATGTTGGTGGTAAGTCACCTCCTGCCAAACACCCCTGTGATGGCTAGCAGGGATATAAGTGGATGTAAATGAATGGATGGAGGCAGGCTTAAATTCACAGTGAAAACGCGTACAAGGAAGAACAGCAAGAAACGTGAAAGGCCGTTATGATAGTATTGTTTGTGCTACTGGCCTTTGGCCACAAAAGGGATGGGAATCGCTTTCAGATCGTCGACTAAAAACTAAGACTCAATATTCTTTATAAATTCATAGTAAAGGACCCCGCACGTTTCTTATGGAAAATGGCCCACGGCTAAATTTGCTGAAAGTTTGCACAAATGTAGTTCACAGCATGCTGATCAAAAGTTTCAATGGGCACTAGGCTCGAAAAATCAGATTTTATGAGATACAGCAGAATCTTGCCAGTGGTTTGAATGTGTTATGTGAAATTGCACGTGGTACGTTTTTCTACCAATAATTGCAGGAAAGAATCGCAAAGAGGTGGGGTGGGGCCCTGAGAGGGGAGGGCTGTTGAGGAAGGGGATATCTACATCTACATAATACCCCACGAGCTTGTGTAGTGTGGTAGTCTTGCTTGTGTTACATGTCTCTGCACACAACTGGGATGAGAACTGTTTTCACACCGTCGACTAAAATTTAGACTCAATATCATTTGTCAGCTTATAATAAATTTATATTCAGACGAAGTTATTTAAGTCTTTCGAACTCCAGAAAAATAGAGTTATTAAGACAATGAGAATAAAATTAGGGAAAATGAACGGCAGAACAGACAGTTTTAAAATACCCAGCAAGCCAACCGAAGGGTGTTTGGCAGGGGATGAGTTATCACCATTGTAAGGGTCATTCATTGGTCATTCAATCCTAAGATAAACTAACTGCGTCCCTCCACCCTTCTCTTTATAATACTAGTTCCCTTACCCTCTTTATCTGGTTCATGAACTTATTCCTGAGGTCTTCCTTTGGGGACTTTTCTTTCCATTTTACCTTCGATTATGTTCTTCATAAACAAGTTTGATACTTGGCTACTACAACCCATCGCAAAAACAAGAAAACAAAATAAATTACTTCAATAGTTCAAGTAACTGAATACATACTCATGAGCCATCTAAAGAACAACCAAGGGGCGAATTGCCAACTCCGTTCGTTCACGATAGTCTAACGAGTGTAAAAGATCTCTACATCCAATCTATTAACCTCACTTTTCCTTTGAGATAAACTATCAACTGATCAACCATTGGCAAAAGCCGTCTGTTGAACGTTGATCTTGCTCTTAAACACATGATTTAACTCGCCCAATCAGGCAACACGTCATTCCCGCCTCGAAGGCAGATGCTACATCGACTGCTCACCTGGTGAGACTAAATGACCGTTCAGCACCCTACAATTACCGTTATGAGGGGTATTACAGCCAGAAAAAATTACATCCAAGAAACCTACTTTAACTGATAGGAAGTGACAAGTGCAGAAATTAATGGCTCATTTGAGGGCAGCGCAGACCAAACTTACAGGAAGTCTTACAAGCTTAGTCACAAGTTTAAATACGCCATAGCGACTTTTCAATGTAAAGTAAACCAGAGTCCACCAAACCATATATAAACAACAAATTTACAGTGCACAGCCGCGGGTAACTATAGGTAAAAGAAGGTGATGCATGGCGTCTTGGGTCACAAAAGAGTCGTCTGTATATTTTTTTGGAACTATTATCCACCCAACACGGCCATCGCGCGTAGTTTATTCATAATTTAAATGAATTGCATCTACATCATCATCTACTTATTACCCTGAATGCCACTTACAAGGGTGTTTGGCATGGGGTGACTTATCACCAACATGAACTACACTAAAGAAATTAACTTTCATTAACATGCACCACACTATGGGTATGTTACAAAGGCTACAGAAACTACCAAAATAATCAACAAAGTAAATATGTAAACGTGAAGCAAGATTCCTGCATGGAACACGCAAAACATGGTGTTAGCACTACGAGGCAGATTTTTGAAACATGCGTTAGGGGGCATATGAATGCATCAGCCACACTACCTGTCAACTAACCTACTTTAAAGTCTCAACGCAGCCGTTATGGTCTCTTACCGATCGCAGGAAAAACGACATTTGAAACCTTTCTATTCTACAATCTATTTACTTAGTTTTATTTTCATTTTCTGATGTACCATAGTATTTTAGTTTGTCAGATATTGAAAAATTCGTCTAAAAAATAAATCGGAATTTAATTTACAAAAAAGATTTAGTCCAATTTTCAACCGACGGTGTGATAGCGATTCCCGTCCTAGTTTTTGCAAGAGGTCAATTACACTAACGAGACTATCATAACGGCCTTTCACACATCTTGCTGATCTTCTCTGTATGCGTTCTAACTCTTGTTTTTACGCCTACCTCATGAGGATCCCATGAGGGTCATGCGAAACGTGATGCTGGCCCTACGTGGCGGATTAGGAATCGAGCATTAGGGAGCTAATCAGCTACACAACCTGTAGACTACCCACGGCAGATTAGATCGCGCCAATAAAATTAGAGTGATAGATTGTAGAACCGATAGGTATAAAATGTCATTATTTCCGCGTAACATTCGGGACCAAAACAGCTGTGATCGTAGTCACGAATAGTGAGATTAGGTAGTCTGTAGATCTTTTTCTTTGTATTCTCTACGTTCTTATTTATGAATGATGTAAATATTGATGTTCTTATTTAAGCATGATATTTTGAATCTGTAGTGATCTAAATCTGTAGTAGTGCAAGTCTCTTATCGATCGCGGGAAAGTGACATTTAAACCCATATTTCCCTAGTTTTTTTCCTAGTTTTTTTCCCTAATTTAATTCTCATGATCTGATCGACCGTAAGAGTATGCCAACCACAAATAGAATAAAAAATGCTCGCGGGATTCTAAGAAAAAAAACTTTTGTGAAAGTTCTCGAAGTTTTCTATTACAGCCAAATGATTTTTATAGGAGTATTGCGTATGATTTACGAGCGCATGAACACATCACTGTTATAAAAATAAAAGTTTTAGTTTCGGGAGGAACAAAAGATATATTTCGCAAATTAAACGATCAACGAAAGCGAGCGGCTTTTGTTACAGCGGTCGACTTTCAACTGAATGGGCGGTAGGAACCACGGTGACTTCAGATTGGCCAAGCAGATAACAAGCGTATAACTTAAAGTTAAATTACGAGGAGCGATACAATTACCGATAGGGTTGACTCAAGAGTTTGCTATGCGAAGCCATAAAAAAACTGTAGGATTTCCTCCTTATAATCCACTGCCTATCCACAGTTTTTCTTCTAAGTCCACAAACATCACGAAGTACGATTCTTACTTGATGTCTAAAAATTATCATCGCGAAACCAAAATCCTAAGTAATAAGCACAAAGGTACGTCATTAAGACATTGGATATGGCTTTTACTTCAAGATCGATTTTCTTCCTGGCCGAGCCTTGGAAAACGCGTCAATTTTAGCCCAATGATTCACACAATGCCCAACGTCAACAGAATCTTGTGCAAGCCTGGAGAACTACGCCATGAAAGCGAATTTACGAGGACATATATTCTCTCCTGTTTTTCGTTGGAACGCAGTTTAGTATTCATCTACATCTAAAACGAAGTACCGTGCAAGCCACCACAAGGGTGTGTGGCACGGGGTTAAAATTGAGCGGAATATCATGACCAATCAGGTGATACTCGGGAAACGGAAATACTCGGGAAAACGGGAATAGATTGGCGAGATAGGAGACTAATTCGAAACTTATATATGACGCATAGGGCGCAGGTGAGGGTGGCTGATGGTGAATCAGGGTGGGCAAATATAGGTCGAGGGGTAAGGCAAGAGTGCCCGTTGTCGCCATTGCTTTGTAACATTTATGTTGAGGAAATGGTAAGACAGACATGGGATGAACTGGAGGTTGGTTGGCACAATGGACCAATTCGTCAAAGTGGCTCATGGACTTATCATCAGTAACTCCACCAAAATATCTTATCTAATCTAATCTAGCTGAATGTGATAAAATATTATCGAGAATAGGGGGTTCGAATAGTGAACGATTAAATCAATGTAAGTTCATTTAAATTGTGGCTGAGCTGCATTTGAACCTTCCAAATATTCAACGATATTTTCAAATTAAAGTTTTCATTACGCTCGGATGAACTCTTAGCAATAAAGAGTTGGGACAATCTGTACCAGAGTCTGTCGTCAAGCAGTCCACCACAGTATGTTCGTGACGTTATACATTTGTAAATTCACAGAACAAAACTCTCTGAATATCACTAATTACACTGAATACAACTCTGTACAACTAATTTTCATCAAAACTCACTAGGTCGGCAAAGCGTGAACACACTTTTGTCAGACACATAATCTCATATCGGCTGCACATTCAATTACAAACATAGATCACGCATTTTTTTCCATCTTACAACCCAAAGCATAATATTACAACTTATCAAACTGATTTAATGGTAACCGAGGACTAGATTCTACACCAATCCTCAACACAAATTCACCATTAGACGTCAGAGAAGAAGGAAAACCTATTCTGGCTGGAAATTTGAACATTTCACCAAACCGGATGCGAACGTATTCGCTAAGTTACGTAACACGTCTAATAGAGGAAGCGCATTGGGATTCTTCCCACCGTTGAGACACTGATCGAAGCACATTTTCATAACCTTGCAGAGCGAATTGGCGATTCACCTTTGGCGAGCAGGTCAATCACCACGGAACTAGCAAGTCTCAGCGGTAACAGAAATTCCGCCCTCACAGTAAAAAAAATTAACACAAACAGTTAATTAGTCAGTCGAAAGCCTTCATAAAATAAGGCTGATGAACAGGAGCACATTTACGTTCGTGGATCATTTCATTCCTCATCAAAAATATTACGTACACCGGTGATCGCAAAATAATTACAGTTTCGCCTCACTTCTCACATTTGGCGAGGATAGTTAAATAATTATTTTCTTGTATAATTTGTAGAAACCATGGCTATCTGCATTATATAACCATCTTCGGTCACTATAAAAGGCATTAATGAATTGATATGAAAAAGAAGACGATACTGAATCAACAGCACAAATATTTTACAGCGACACAATAACGTAACCTACTCATATTCTTCATAACTACGCACTTCTTTTAGAGGATTGGTCTCGGGAAATGATAAGAATCGTCTATTGCCAACATTTAACGCAGCTTCCTTTTTGCATCATCAGTGCTTGAGAATAATTAATGTTACATGTTCACGAACTCATGAGATGTTCATCGCCAGAGCAGGCTTAACCTTAGCCGACTAAACAATGTTTATACTCTGATTATGAAATATGAATTAGCTACCCAGTTGATGATCTCGTATCGATAATTATTCTCAAACCCCGATGACGCGGAAATAAAGCAGCGAAACTTTGGCAAGAGAGGATTATGTTCAATTCCCGAGACTAATCCTTCAATACAATTTCTTAGCGCATAAAAAGTGGCCAAATTCAACTCACGTTAGTTAGTATCCAAATTGAAAAGAATGCTCAGCACTTCTAAACGATAATTACAATGATTGCAGAAAAGAACAAAGTATTATTTTCATATAAAATGCGAAGAATCTTGCGATATTGAGTGGAATTAATGCATGATGCAGAAATAAAATATTTGCAATTATCCACAGGAATAAAATTTACTGCGACCCACGTTTCGATGTCTCAACATCATCATCAGGTCACCATCACCTGATGAGGTCACCATCACCTGATGATGATATAAAGACAACGAAACCTAGGTCGCAGTAAATTTATTTCTGTGGATAATGGCAAATATCTTATTTCTGCATTACTGTTTTCAACATGGATACCAATAGAAAAATTCGGCCTGGACCGGGAATCGAACCACGGACCTTGGGTTTGCCGGACCAATGTGCAGACCACTACGCTATCCAGGCTTCCTAATTCGCATGGCAATTTTGGTGGATACAAGGCAACTAGATCTTAGGCCCTTGCGCCCAAAGATGGCAACGCAAGGGAGAAGAGGACTTCGAAGAAGCCACTACCAAGAGTCAGTATCCTTCACCAGCACTTATGCCGTGCTTAGCCATTTGAAATTTTAAAGCAAGGGCCTAAGATCTAGTTGTCTTGCATCCGCCAAAATTGCAATGGGAATTAGGAAGCCTGGATAGCATTGTGGTCTGCGCATTGGTCCGGCAAACCAAAGGTCCTTGGTTCGATTCCCGGTCCAGGCCGAATTTTTCTCATGGCAAATTCTTCAAAAAATTCACCCGCCATGTTTGAATTTCAAGTGGATACCAATGTTAAGTTCATGAATATATATTATGGATTTGGATGTTTGTCACTGTTGCATAGGCTACGTGTTGCCTAAATTTCCACCTTTAGTTCACCCAGTCCTTGGCGCCACTTCGATTAGTCTCTCTTCTACTGTTATTGTAAATAGACGTAGTTCATTGTTGCTAACGGGAGACAGTGTTGAATATTCAATAACGATCGAGGAGATATGAATGAACTGATGATTAGAATATATCTTGCAATTTTTGTTATCTATAATTTACTTTTTAAATGCTAGAGAGGAATTATCTATTACAGGAAATCAGTAAGAGATATTTGAAACGTTCATCGTATGCCGACAACGTTGTTCGCCAGAATTCGATTTTTATTTGGAATGCATTAGTCCTGTTTTGCCTAAACAAAGAATTCAGAATGCCATGTTTGAACGGAACGTGCTTCGTACCAGGCTGCAAAACAGGGTATGCGTCTACGAGGACCCAAAATAGGAGACTTGGATTGAAAAATAAGAATGCTTATTTTTAATATTTTCAATCTTATTTTTTAATATTTTTAATCTTAATTTCGTAATTATTTTTAACGCATAATATAAATTACTTTCGTCTTATTTTTAATGCACTTAAATGCATTTATTTTTACCTACACTGCAATGATGGTCATTGGGAACACTCAAGAAGTCAAGTAGAAAATGACTTATAACGAAGGTCAAATCGTTACACTGGCACAATCCCTTTTCCATAGATGATAATATCGGTTCTTGGTTTTTCAAACTTCTATCCGTATTCTGATTCATTCCACCTTTTCCACCTCGCATTATTATTAAAATGCCGGATAGCGATATCCACGAAGTACAAAGAAGTTAACTGTGCATTTGTTTTATCAAAGTTTGTAGAGGAATTAAATATATCTGTACACCGAACGATATTAAAAAAGTGTATAATTACGTCCATCGTGTATTGCTACATTTTTTATCCACTACATTATGATTACTTGTAAGTAAAAAGCAATGTAAAAAACCGGTAAGACGTGATTATTTACAATCTGTCGACTGTATTTACATTTGAACTTCCGTCTTTCATCACTAGGCGGAACCACATTCCAAAAAGTGGTTTGTTTACTGGAATTCTACACAACGCTTTTTGGCAACGAGATCCCAATCCATAATATATATTCATGGTTAAGTTATACGACGAAGTGACATCCAATTTCGTCCGGTTTGTTTGCATTAAAATCATCATCATAACGACATATTTATTGCTCGCAGTGCCTTTCTTATTCGTTTTTCCTCCGTGTGGAACGGAATAATGACCCATGGTAAGACTACCCTAGTAATTTAGAAAGCGAGGAGAAATACTCGGAAAGACTACTTAAAGCTCCACAGTTTTCGGAATCGCTTAAACACACACACACGAGTAGAAACTAAATAGGCGAGTGTTTTTGCGCATGCTCGTCAAAAAAAAATACTACACCACGCGTCGACCATTAGCGAGCGATTAGTTTAACACGGACTCCAGAGGAGGTGAATAGGGGTGATGGGGGAAGTCGCACAGCCTTGCGAATGTGGACGGGACGCATGCCGCATGCAACTTCATTGAACTATATGCGCGGGACTTGCTCGGAATAATTTTTTTTTTACGCATCCCAAAGCTTGGCGAGTCGCGTAGAGAGTAAGTAGTACCTGCTTCCTACAACGGACGCGATTAAAAAAAACTGTCCGAGAGCGTCCCATTGGAGAATTGAATGAGGAGGATACGAGGCACCCTTTTCAACTTAACCCAGAGAGCACGCCGCTAAACCAATTAATCGCGTGGCATCCCGCCCGTTTCCATGGAGACGTCAGGGACGCGAGATGTCGCTTCCTTTTCGGACGAGCGGCAGCGGTAGAAGAGGAGGAATAAATAAAAAAAGATCTGCGCAGAAACTGTTGCAGACCTTGCTGAGCAATTAGGACTACCAACGAGCCCTAAACGGTTGACAAGACCTCATGTCGAAACAAGCAAATACTGGTCAAGTCTGAGACAAGTCTGAGACAAGCAAGCTGGTCAAGTCTGAGACAAGAAAAAAAGTCAATGTAGTAAGGCACTCGCAACGATGACGAATAATGCAAATGACAAAAAACAGAAGAATAAGATAATTGAAAAAAGATAAACAAAAAATTCTAGCGGCCGAGAAGAAATTCGCGCATACGACTCAAATTTTTCATGCCCTATGGAAGATTCAACTATTTCCTTAGAGACATTTGACAGTCGGTTACTAAGCACTGGATGTGTATACCTTCCAAATAATTTGCTCCATGAATAGGGTTGATCTATTATCGCACAGCATAAAAAATAACCGCTTTGATATTTTTGAATTGCCTCTCGCAAGGATAGAAACACTAGGACAAAAAACCTTCACCTCATTGAAAAAATTTTAATTCTTTAAGCCGAAATCTAACTCACTCGGCGAAGTACCACTCGGCAAGTTAACTCAAGAGTATTATCGCAACATTTATTTTGCTATAGGAGCTCTATTTTAATCTTTAATTACAAAAACAGAGGTTTGGCAAAAGGAGACATCAATATTTTTCTTATTTTATTTTGCGTTCCGCCACGTAGTACAATTTTCTTTATAGTTACATAATCTTTCTTGCGTGAGTATTGTAAAATGTTCCAGTTATCGGCTATTTCCCTTAGAACTGCTCACTTAAAAACAATTATAGCTGGAAAAGTAGTTGTTCAATGATAATCAAATACTTTTAATGATAATGAAATGCTATAGGCATATGTATTGGTAGGGTTATACTTAAGTTAACCTTTTCTTTTCTATCTCCAAAAGTATCATTTTTCTAAAGTAAGTTTTCTTAGCCCAGGAAAAACGTACATCAGGTAACTTGGATTTATTTTTGAAGCTCTCAATCGTGATTTCAGTAACTAAAAGCACAGAAAACGCACAGGATGTTACCGACTTCGTATAGAGGCATTGATGCGGGATTGTGTGCGCGCTGGACCGTGCAATAAGCGAGCCCTTGCGAGAACTGGGATGAGGGGGTGGTCTGGCCACCTAGGTAACAAGGCATCGCGGACAGTCAAAGAAAGTGAACGAGGCAATTCAATTGTTTCCTTCGATAATAGCATTCCTGGAGTCACGGAAGGCCAAAGTAGTTTCGCAAAGTACCGATTTATTCAGCTCCCTCTCTCTCTCTCTCTCTCTCTAACATCGATCTAGGCACATAATGTACCATTTATCAGGGTATGTAGAGATACGCCAATTAATAAGCACTCGTGATCTATTTGGTGACATGATTACTGTACTAATATTCCAGATACACGTGAATAAAATTGCAAATGGTCCTGAGAAGATAGTGAAAAATGGACGAAAAAACGACTCGAGGAAAATCAAATCTCTCGCTCCAAATCAAACGTGGAAACAGGAAATGTTTTTACCATCAGAAGTTGAACACTACTCATACCAAATTAATATCCGATGTTCGATTTAGTATTGGAAATCAACATTAATTATAGGATTTCAATGATACTGGAAATTTCCGCTGATGAAAGACAAAGGGTTTACTTTTAAATATAGCCAAGTTCTTCCATCAATATTGGTGAGAAACAACATTAGAACCCCTTACCATAATGAGTACCTTTTGTCACTGGAATGAACTTGAGATTTAATACGAAAAATGAGAGAAAATTAACTACGTATTGTAGACAGCTTACGATCAAATCATTCATGTATAGGTGAATCAATGTCCAAAAATGTTACCTATTATCCCTAGGAAAAAGAGTAAAAGTCAAGAGAATGAGAACCAACTACTGTTTCATTATTAATATTTCTTCCATGGTCGCACTCCACGACAGGGAAACGAAACAAGCTTCTAAGATTTAATAAATTAAATTCTACTTTCCCCACTTTTGCTTTCTACGTCAGGGAGAAAAAGCAAACAGCGCACATTTTAAAGTTTCAATCGAAAGACTACGCGATTCCAGTACCCAAGCAATTTTCACTTAAGACACAAATTATACGGTAAGAAACTGGTCTTGTAGCCACCATCGCATTAATCTTCGCTTTTTTTGTCGACAGATATACACGTACACAGGGCGGGTGATTTAAATGTAAGATCAGGGGAAATTGGAGGCGAATTTCAGAGCGATTGTGGATCATTCTGACTTTGTCATTCTGATTGGTATGGAATTTAAAAAGAGAAAGTGCTTCCGAGTTGAAGAATGCGGAGAGACGTATGAATGAATCCTCAAATGCTATAAAATTCCGCACCTACGGAGAAATTAACCCCCACCCCCCCCCTCCAATGAGAATGGCTACCCGGTGATAAATACTCCAAGGATTCAAAATGGGCTGGCTTGTCAAGCCCACTATCCTCGGAAACGAGAAAGCCACACAAGCCCCGTATGACGCAGAAGGGATTCTAGAGTTCTCTCCAGAAGTGGTTTCCATAACGGATGTCGGAGGGAACTTTCTTTCTGAAATTCACCCCGGGATAAACACTGAAATGGAGTTGGAAATCCCGAGGCAAGAAAGCCGAAGCGGCGTCTCCGGGACAGCTTTTACCCATGGTTAACTCGAAGTTTTAGTAATATTTCAAGCTGCATTTCATTAAGAAAATGGACGACAAGCTTAAGAAAAGCAATCTTAATCGAGGGTAACGGGCAACCACGGAATGACCACCATGGGATGAGAAAGGGGTCACTGGCTATACTTCATCGGCATATATCGCCTGATGACAAGGCTTCAATGGATTACGGATTGTTTCTCGTTAGGAGAACAGCTGATTATATCAACCCTTTTTCATGCCAAAAATTACCGAATTTAAAAAGTGAGGTCTTAAAGGATAATGGAAACAAATTATCATATAATGGCCGCATGAAAAAAAGAATAAGCTAAAAGACGACGAAAATCATTTCGGAATTTACTTTCGTGTTCTAAAAATGTTCAAATTAGTTACATGTTCATTTAATTTTATGTAATTAGCATACAAAGCGCTGAGTGATAGGTTCTTAAGAACTATCCTAAAATAAACCCATTTCATCACTACATTACAACTCATTCTCTTTAACGATGGCTCTACGATCGGTTTTAATACGCCCAACACCTTCTGGAGAATATAGACCATTAGATGTACGCATAAAATACAGTTTCCCGTTACAATCTACCGAAAAATTGTTAAAAATAGTAAAAAAACGTAAATCTGCAGGGATATACTTATGGGATTCAAAAGCGAATACGCGTAGTCCTGTGATGACTCACGAGGGCTTAAAATTTGCCACCTTGAGACTACGATTAACGGTCATTTTTGAATGGATGATGACATAAGGACTGAGACAGCAAATTAATCCAGCTCTAGCCTTGAATGGATAGCATACATACATTCCGATTTCGTTGAATTGACAGAGGAGAATTGTACGCTAACGATGTGTTTTGCGTAACAGCATTTCGTTTGAGTATTTAAAGCAAAACTGCCTTTCATATGAGGGGAAAGAACTTCGATTTTACACTGCGACGAACGATAAAATCCTTAAATTTCTAGATCATGGTAGAGGGTATCAGGACACCAGCCATGAAAGAAGGAGGAGTAGGACAAAAGGAGGGAAGAGAGGACAGATGCGAACCGTAAGTTAAATATGTATCTTACGTCAAGGGATTTCATTGGTGTATTTAAAATAGAATTACCTTTTAAATGAGAAGGAGAGAACTTAGATTCTACACTGCCTCGAACGATAAAATCCTCAAATTTCTAGATAATGGCAAGGGGTATTAGGACACCGGCCATGAAAGGAGAAGGAGTAAGACAAAAGAAGGGAAAGTGAGGGCAGAAGTGAATCGTAAGTTAACTATGTGTCTCACGTCAAGGGATTTCATTTGAGTATTTAAAGTATGACATATATTAAGAAGAGACTGTTTTGATTAAGAGAGAAGGAGGTATTAGAAGGGATGGTGGAAGGAAAGGGTAAACGCGGAAGAAGAAAGAAAATGACGGATGATTTAGAAGAGGAGACAGGCTACGCGGGGATGAAGAGGAAGGCACAAGACAGAGTTATCCTGGAGGAGAGGCTATTAAGGACCTGCTAAACAGCAGTCTACCAATGATGAAGATTTCAAGTAGAATTACCTTTTAAATGACTTGAGAGGACTTCGATTGGATACTGCAACGAACGATGACATCCGCAGCTAGCCAGACTCAAGGGAAGGCCACAAAAATCCACTAAAATATTCTATTTTTCTTTTCTTGGCACCCCTTATCCTCACTCGTGCGTTACCCCCTTAATGGCACACTTTCACACCAAAACCATCGTCACATAAACACGCACTCGGCTTCAGAAACTGAAAACACACACACGCAGATTCGAGATGATGCGTCGCTCGCTTGAAATTCACGAGAGAGCGCGCCACTTTTACCCCACGGATCGTCCATCCGTCGAGAGGCGGTGCGGACGAAGGAGTCGCGAAACCGGAGGAATCTGCCGATGTCACCCGGCGATCGCTCTTTTGAAATCGCTGATGGAGGCCTATAAGAACCGCGCGCCGGAGGACATTTCTGGAATCCCAGGCGGCCAGACACACACACACAGAGGGGTGGGGGAAGGAAAAGGCCTTAAACAGCGAATAATTCCGATCGCGGACGGAATAGCAAAACGTTTCACGCGCAAAAATGCCGGCGTATTCGCCACTTGGACGGCGAGATGAACATGCATAGGCTTTTTCAAATTTAGTTCAAAACACAGTAATTATGTAGATGGCACGGTGGCACGGCTGCCCGTATGCCATCTTAACTCGCAGGGCAGGGTAGTATCCGAGGATAGTGTGTGATTAAAGCTGAGCTGCGATCCGGCGAAGGTCAATCGAAGAATCCTTTTAAAACATTCCATGAAAAGGAAATGATTCGCCGTTAACAAAAGGGTAGGGAATACTTCGAGGCGAAATAAACGGTAGAAAAAAAGTAAGTTTCAGCGAAGAATGAGGAGAAAAGGTCGGTGACGTTCGTAAAGAAAAAGTATAAATGAAAGATATCAGGACCAACACATGACAGAGAAATTAAGGATTTATATAGCCAATCTGATATAATATTTTTTTGAAGTTTTTTGCAGCAATTGGCATTTCTTTTCATCTACATATACGTAATACCCTGCGAGCCACCACGAGGGTGTGCGGCAGGGAGTGAAAATCACCAAACATGCACTATTGCCATGCAAGTAGGATATTTAAGGGAGACATGCTAGATAACAGGATCAAATGCAGCTAGATGGTTAGTATCTACATAATAAGAAAGGGATTATTGGTTGTTATTACATGCATCATGCACTACAGACTACTCTTAACTATATTTCACACACCTATCCCTTTGCTACGCTGCCTGTTGTTCTCTCTTATAGTACGCGGGAAAAATGACATTTTAAATCTATCGGTACGACAACCTATCTCTCTAATCTTGTTAATGTGATCAAACCTAGCATAATACGCAGGGGTTCTTAATATATATCTAACGCCATCTGTGAACAAATCGGTTTCGAATTTACTTAAAAGGTTTAACCTAAATTTTAACCTGCGTTCTGATAGTAATTCCCATCCTAGTTCTTCTATTAAACTCGTAACACTTATACAATTATCATAACGGCCTTTAACAAACCTAGCGGATCTCCTTTGCACGCGCTCTAATTCTTTTATCATACCTTCCTCGTACGGATACCATATACTAGCGACATATTCTAAATGAGGCCTGATAAGAGTAAAATATCCTTTTTTTTTAACATGAACCATTTCCGGGATTTTCTGCAATGTAGAGAGTTTTTTTTAAACGCCACTCAGCGCTTCGTTCTTCCAATTGGAAACGTCATCAGGAGACTGAATATTTCAGACACAGAACGCAAACGTTACTGAATTTTTCAGTCTCCTGACGACGATCTGAGAAGAACAGCCGGAACATTGAGCAATATATAAAAAAGATTATCCTCACAGAAAAAAGCTCGAAAGTAAAGAGTTGGTAGGAAAAAAGGAAGCAACTGACATAGTAGCAGAAATTTAAAGTGGGAAACTTGAGGGGGTAATTCCTTACGTGTCTAGAGGGAGGCAAGATAAAACAAATCTGAAATGAAAAATTAGAAGAAAAAAGACCAACCGGGATACCAAGACAAATATCCAGGTCAACCAGAATAAATATAAGATGTGAATCACCGAGGCGGTTTGATAAAGACAGAAAAAAATGAAGGCAAGGCACTGGGAAGACCAAATACCACCACAAGAGGTTTTTGAGCTGATCAACTGGCAACTAGTTTACGAGTAAGAGTAGCCATGAGTGGATATTTTTATTTATTTATTTATTATTTATTTATTTTGACGATTCCGTAAATAGCATATTAAGGCCTCTTACATCGAGTGACCAAGATTAACATTAGACGTTACACCAACAACCATGTCCTGAATGGTGAAAAACCCTCAGGCGTGACTCGAACCGCCACCCAGGGATTGGCATGCGAGGACTTTAGCCCGACGCCACCTGGGCCGACAATGCCTTGATGATGAGGGTACGGAAAAGTATAGCGGCAGCGATTCGCAGACGAACCCTTTTCACTAGATGAGTCCATTTGATTCAACTTGAGTTTAAAGCATTAACAAAACAACCATTTTTAATCTAGTCATTTCCATTGACATATCAGCGGGTAAAGGGCATGGAACGTCGAAAATCAAAACCCTAGCAGCCGCTTCGGGTACATCGACCATGAGTTTTCGTCCATATCAGGGCTTTCCTACCATTCCTTTTTAGTTCCGGAATCGAATCGAATATAATGAAGAGGGGTTTTTAAGGAAAAATTTTCGCATAAGATTCCGTAAAAGTTTAAGCAAGAAAATAATTTAAATTAAACTCTCCATCAAATTAAATGGGATATGATTGCCTGATGCTTCTTAGCCAGAGGTTAAATGTTCGGTTTGATGAGAATAAATGTTGTTTCTATGTCACCTATAGATGGCCCACCTTCTCGCCCTCCTTAGAGAGAAATAAGAAGTAAACGAATGATTTTAATGTCACTTCCTCCAAGGCTCTCAACTCACAATTAAGTGCTTATCTCTTGGTTGATAAATACACAATAGTGAGGGTGTTATCAATTATTATGGTGATAAAAGCCAAACCGTACAACGTAATTTTTGTAACATTCCCCGGAGTGCCCAGAGGAATAACTCGGCGGGGGCCAAGAGGTGCTTAACCACCCTGCTAGTATAACTAATAACTTCAGGCTTAACTTTTTGAAACCTCTCCATACTTAACGGAAATTAAAATACACTTTGTATAGGTTCATCTAGTGAACCTATACAAAGTGTATTTAAATTTCTGTTAAGCACCCTACTAGTAACGAGTTTTGAGCTAGGTACTAAAAACAAGCCGCCGCAGCTGCGGTAAATAATGTTATTTTGCAACTGCAACCAATGTATAAAACCAATGTAAGATCATTTGCTTCACGTTTATAAAACAAAGTCCTGATTTTCTCTCGACTTCAGACTCTTCACAACTAGATACATTCCGGTTTTGGGAAATAGGGGTAAGGTAACCATAAGTATAATTAACACAGGTTGCATGCTAAAGAGACTCCTAGATTTTGACATTAATTGAGAATAATATAACTGCTTCAACAACGGCTATCTTGAGTTTAACACTGACGTCATTTATGAATGATTTCGAGTTATCGAGTACCTACTATTGACTAAGTTGTGTTACAATAAGACACACGAGCGATGCTAACATCCCATGAATTGATGGGGCTAACATCCTGATTTACCTCCGCAATTCCATCGTTCAACTCATTTAAATGGCAAAGGCAATAAATTTCAAGGTCATCAGCATATAGTTACAGTTTACAAAACAATTAGGAAGGCCATGTTCACACAGAGAAAATAAGAGAGGGCCAAGATGTGGGCCCTGAGGTATTCCATAGTGAAAGTTTTTCCAGTGCGATGTATTACAATTTCCGCCCTTGACTACCTATAGTCGTCCACTTAAATGAGAGTAAAACTAATTTCATTAGTAAAAGAAAAGGCTAAGTTCTTACATCTTTTGGAGAAGTAAGGCATGGTAATGATCGTGATCCTAACGTTAGGCTATCAAAATATCGCGTCGGTGCCATACCAAGCCAGTCAGGGGGAGAAACCTGGGAAAACTACGTCCTCGTAACCATATCGTTGGTTTCATTATGAAACGTGAACAGGTATATTGAAATATCGGAGTATTTCGTAACTTTAGCCTCACTCCCACTCCCTACCTCCCTGGTGGGGCCACCTCGTCCGGTAATATTTTTTTACGAAACGCGCGACGGGTCCCGACGTGCACGAAACCAAAACAGCGCGAATAGGTGTGGCGTGTCCCTCTCTCTCTCTGCACGGCGCGAAATGTTGGCGTTGAAATTTCGATCACATCCGAGGCTCAAGCGATGGCATAGCGATGCGGAGGAAAGACGGAAATCCCCGTGCGTCGTCGAGGACGACGGCGTCTTCGTGTGCGAGCACGCCGATCGCACCGAGGAAAGGCAGCGATTAAAGTGGGACGAGACCCGACGATGGGCGGATTCGGAATGTTGAAAACGCGAGGCGTATAAGACAGGCAAAATAATAGAATAAAAAGGATCTCCTCCATAACCTTTCCGAAGGGCATGGCACACAGACCGGTTCGTCCTGGACGAAAGACCATGACGTAAGACTTTGAACAAATTGATTCAGTCCGAGAGCTTTAAGGAACCTTTTCAGCGCTCGGAATAAAAAAACAAACGGCGCTGATATTTAGTATTATATAATGTATATATAATGTATGTAAAGGTAGGTTTTGTTGAATGTCAGAGAATCTCCTCCCGGTCTTTTAAACATTCAGGGGCCTATCTCTCTCTAGTATATCCTTTTTGGCTTCTGCATAAGATCTACCCTTCTTCATCCCGTCCACGAAGCCTATTCTATTTCTTCCTCTACACCGCTTGCCCAACATCCTTCCCTCTAACACACTCTTCAGCAACCCATCACCCTTTATTACATCCTTCAGTCATCTACCCTGCCTATCCCGGATTTCATTCAGAAGTTTCCTTTCCTCGCCCACCACCTCAAACACTTTCTCGTTAGTCTTCCCTTCCGTCCATCTAAACTTCTCCATCCTTCTCCACACCCACATCTCAAATGCCAGCAGCCTATTCTCGTCCTCCTTTCTCAGGGTCCACGTTTCTGCCCCATACAACGCTACGCTCCATATCAATCTCTTCACCAGCCTCTTCTTTACATCTTTACCCAGTGTCCCCGTCATCAACTCTCTTCAATTACTAAACGCCTCCTAAGCTAGCGCTAATGTCTTCCGTATGTCTCATTACCGCAATTAAATTTTCACTCGTATCTACGAACCATAAATCCTAGTCTCTCGCTAATCCGAACTAATTGGGACAGAAAGGCTGTTTGGTTGGCGAAATTTTCGACAAAGGAAATTGATAAAAAGGAAAATCCCGAGGGAGAAAGATAAAAAAGTAATGAAAAAGCCCTGGAAAGTGTTCTGTACTCAATGTAAATGTGTACCCACTGGGTGGAGTGCCACTGCCAGAATAATATTAGCACGATAACAAAAAAGTACGGAATTTGCAACCCTCTTCAGCAGGTAACCGAATTTCGATGAAAAAGGCATTTACAAAACTATGGCATTGCAATCTTCGATTATCTTCTGAGTCGGTATCTGGCGCAGTTTGGTAGTTATGTTGCTCCGGAGCTGAATCGCTCTCGAGATTTTTCTTGTTCCGGAGCAGTGTCAATCTAATTCCCGCTCCGGAGCATCTCGCCTCGGAATATGAGTCGCTTGCACATAAAAAAAATCACTACCTTGACAATATAATGGGTATTTGGCAATGCATATGGGTTGAAGTTATCACAGTGTAGGAGCTATGAATACCAAAAAATGCCGATCCCGTTCAAGATCAGAGATGGTCAAACGTTTCGAACTTCTTGAGGCCTAATAAGGATATATACTAATGATCCTACCACCACACTCACATCAAATCTCTCGTAAGTCCATATCTACATCTACACCTAAATACTACCCTGCGAGCCGCCACCTGGGCGTGTGGTAGGGGGGTAGGCTACCAGCCGTGTTGAGGATAATATTTTGGGAGGTGAAATGGCGATGCGAATTGCGGGAGTGTTTTATGTTGAGCTCACTTTTTATTACGGTCACTTATTGTGCGAGGAAAGAAAGAGCTTTTGTACCTATCTGTTCGGCAATATCTCTTATTTAATCGCTTCTGTCGGAACTAAAAATGTTGTGTGGCGTCCAAATGACAATTTCTGTGTCGCCTCGAAACACGCCTGTTCTGAATTTCTCAATCAAACTACGCCTAGCGTGCAGCCTCTTGAGTATCTTGCGGCTCCAACCTAATACACTCGCAGCGGCTTTTAGGGAGAACAGACGAGGACATAACACGAGTTCCTTCCAGAGGAATACCCACCCTTCCAGAAGAATACGCCAACTATATAGCTCGAAAAAAGCAGTATTTTTCGATAAGGAGAATGGGGAGAATAACTGTAGGATGAGGACAAATGGTGAAGTAATTGAACAGGTGGATGAATTTGTGTACTTAGGTAAGATGTATGCGAAAGATGGAAGAATAGATGAGGAGATAAATGGACGTGCGAATGCTGGAGGGAAAGTGGTTGGTAGCATGTGGAGCATATCAAGGAATGAGTGCTTGTCTTGTACGAAAGTGTACTTCTTCCCACTTTGCTATATGGTAGGGAAACATGGGTATGTCAGGATAGACATGAGAGTAGACTAAACGCCGTGGGTATGAGTTATCCGAGGAGTATTTGCAGCAAGAGTAGGATGGATAGGGTCAGGAATGAGTGGGTCATGAATGAATGAGGGTTAAATGCTGCAGTAATGGACGTGTATGAAAGGAGTGTGCTTCGTTGGTTTGGCCATGTTGAGAGAATGGATGAGAGTCGAATAACGAAACAGATATATGAGAGTAGAATGAATGGTGCGAGAGGTAGGGGTAGGCCGAGAAAGTTGTGGTTGAATGTGGCTGAGGAAATACTTAGGAGGAGGAATATTAGGAGTCTTAAAAGCAGGAGGGCGTGTATGAAACAGTGTATGGGGGTAGATGAGGCAAAAGAGGTGTGCAAGGATAGGTCAGTACGGAGGAAATTATTGAAGCAGAGTTCGGTGTACAATTATGTACTAATGAGTGAAACATTTTGACTGTGCCTACCCCGAAAGGGAACGGCGTGATGGGTATGTATGAATGTATGTATATAGATCGAAGAATATTGTACCCCCTAAAATACGCACCACACTCGTACAATCATTAATTTTTCCACACCTGGATTACTGCTCTTCACTGCTGACAAATCTCGATGAAGAAAACAACAAAAACCTTTAAGTGACTATGAACTCTACAATACGCTTTATATTTGAGCTCAAAAAATGGGATCGGATGAGTAGCTCGTATGCCTGCTTAAACTGGTTGAAATATAAACAACGTCGCCTGTATCACCTCACTTGCCTTACCTTAAAAATACTATCCTTTGGTAACCCATCTTATCTGTTCCTAAGATTCACTTGGAAAAGTTATATCCACTCAATATCTAACAGAAATCATTATGTTGACATTCATATCCCCCAGCCAAGAACTCATCACCTCAATAAATTTTTAATAGTGACTGCTGCTAAAATATGGAACTCATTACCATTAGAAATAAGAAAATCACAATCAATACGTATGTTTAAATCAAAAGTGTACAAGTTACTTCTAAATAACGCATGGCAGTTACCTGCATAACTGATAACGCTACTCAATTAACTTGCGTGAAAAGGGAAAGAGTGTATATATTACATTTTGTTCTTTGCTGCATCTTCGAACTGTGATCTCTATTATGGTTATGAATGTAATAACATACATCGAACAAGGATGTTTTCAACATTTCTGAAATTTACATACATTGTGAAACTGAAAACCGGCGAATTAGCATTTAATGGGATTTAAATGTATATTGTTTTGTAATTATTACTTAATTTATCCTTTTTTGTCTTTATTAATTTTTATACTTTTTCTTCTTATGTAACAACCACAAAAAATATCTCATGGACCAGTAAGGCCCACGACAATAAATGAATTGAATTGAATACCCTAGTGTGTGGGCTGGAATGCGGGCCACAAGTAGGAATAATGAAGAAGAAATAAAAAAAAGGAGCACATCCGTTTTGTCGACGAGGAAGGGTCGGGCGGACGCTTTCGATGAGGCAATTGTTCGGACACTGCGAATCGTTTGCGGATTTTCCTGCGCAACCCACAAAGGTCTTCTCTTTCCCTCCCATCCCTTCCGCCCAACTGCTGCCAGCAGCCTTCCGCATATGTGCCCTCCCCGATAGGCCACCCATATGGTGTTGGCCACCGCGTGACGCGTGCCGAGCGGCGGGGAAGATTCGAATTTATTGGAGAGGAACGATCGAGGAAGTGATGACTGACTAGACCTAGTAGACGGATAGACAATGGCCGGGCTCCAATTCAGTTACACCCCCTTAGCACACTCTTCCTCTTTTAAGAAACTGATAGAATTATTCGTTCAAATTTCTGAAAATATTCATGTACCCTAGTAAAAAAAGCTTGACTTATTCGGACTGATAAAACTAAACAAAGAACATTTTATTCATGCAATAACCATGTGGAAGAGTTAAAATAGGGCTGAAAACTAATTAATTCTATTTCTACGCGACTTCATTTTAGATCGACCATGGCTTTATCATGCAATCATCATATTCAAGAGTACAACTCCTTGAACATCTGATACGCATCCTCGAGAACGACATTTATGTATTGGAACCGAAGTAGGGTACTGATTAAATCGTATAAAAAGGAAAAACTCCAAGAAATATGTTTAAACAAATGTTTCATAATTCGTTTTTCAACGCCAAAATGGAACAATCATACGAAAAATAAAGTTACGGTTTAAGCAGGCGGATCAAATGTGATAAAATATCGATTCTCGTTCACAACAAATTATTGAATTTTCATTAAAAATGTAGGCAATCATGGAAACGATTGGACAAAACGAAACAAGGTAGTTTGAGCGAAATATCATTTTACCTATAAATCAATGAATTTGGTCTCATTTTAAAGAAAAATATATCACTCTTCCATCGACACCAAAAATTCAACCCCTTACCACATTACTTTCCGAGATATTAGCCCAAAAATGCCATCCCTTTTATATGAGAAATGGTACGCGTATGCACT
The DNA here is from genome assembly GCA_963169105.1 of Ceriagrion tenellum. NCBI lineage: Eukaryota > Metazoa > Arthropoda > Insecta > Odonata > Coenagrionidae > Ceriagrion > Ceriagrion tenellum. The sequence goes on along the minus strand of OY720634.1, from coordinate 34,874,952 downwards.
CCAGAGAGGTCTTATATTAAAAATGAGGCATTCCCTACACTTGGATCTCGTCAAAAAATCAAGCGTATAGTTTGTGTGTTTTTTCAACTATTTTTGAAAATTAATCATATTGTCACCGCAGTAAATTCTTTGGGATCAAAATACACCTCCCGTTTTGATGGAGTTTCAAACGTACCGCGTCAGAAAAATGAATCAAATTAAAGGCTTATTTAGATATTTTCATTTGATTACATACAATTTCTGTCATAAAAACTATATTATTGCACCATTTATAATGCAATATTTAATTCGTGTGTCTCACAGCTGGTGAAATTAAAACGTACATATCGAATATGGTCTCCATTATGACTAGGGAACTATCTCGCTCGGACTACCATCACGATTCCCTAAAACCCTACCCTCTCAATGAAATACGGAAAACTAACGAATAACCCAAATTTTATTCAAATAATAATATAAATAGGCGTAACTTGGCGGATTTTACTCATGCTGACAGGAAGTAAAGGGAACTTTGCAAAGCCGGACTTTCTTAAAGAATGCTATGAAAAGCGGAAGCCATGTGAATTCACTCGATGAAGCACAGCACTACTAAATTCTCATGAATCGTTTCCTGGCTCAGGGTATTATTACAGGTACGTCAGAAAAAACACACCCCAAAATTATTGCTGTCTCACGGTGCGTGGCGCAGCGAAGGGTCGGAAACTTGGCAATCGTGGAGAGGGTGTAACTGGGAGGAATTTCATTTGTGGGTCCGAAGAGGAATGGTGAGGGTTGGTGGAGAGGAAGACAAACGAACAAGTGGTGGATACGGTGAGAGAGGAAAGGAAGTAGGCGGAAGAAATTCGGAGAAGGCAGAAAAGGTGGATGGAGGGCATGTTGAGGAAGGCAAAAAGGGGAGAATGCTGCGGAAGCGTGGTAGAGGAAGGAAGAGGAAATTGAAATTCTGGAAGAAATAAGGAATAGGAAGAGGTTTTACGGCTGAATTGGAATATCTTGGAGTTTGAAAAAACTTTGAACGCAAGATGGTTAGCCAATTTACTTCCAGGTATTGGCGCAAACCATTTATAAATTCCCTAGATTAGATTAGAGTTGGTGGAGTTACTGCTAATGAGTCCCTGAGGCACTTAGACCAGTTTGGTCCCTTGTGCCAACCACCCTATCAGTGGTGACCCTTAGAGTTAAAATGCTTTGCTGAAGGCAAGCAGATCCCCTACAGGAAGTACCCCTACTTCGTTGGGTTCCAATAAAGGTGAGCCCAGATGTCTATTTCGAGTCCTAAGTATGGCTGGACATTTGCAGAGTATATGGGAAGTCGTTTCGTCAACCTCGAACCACCTGAATGTAGGAGAATCTGAAATCTTCAAGAGATTAAGATGTCTCATAGCTTGATAGGATTTGTTCCGAACACCGATTTGTTCACAGATGACGTTAGATATGTATTGAGAACCCCTGCGTATTATGCTAGGTTTAATCAGATTAACAAGATTAGAGAGATAGATTGTCGTACCGATAGATTTAAAATGTCATTTTTCCCGCGTACTATAAGAGAGAACAATAGGCAGCGTAGCAAAGGGATAGGTAGGTGAAATATAGTTAGAGTAGTCTATAGTGCATGATGCATGTAATAACAACCAATAATCCCTTCCTTATTATGTAGATACTAACCATCTAGCTCCATGTGACCCTGTTATCTAGCATGTCTCCCTTAAATATCCTACTTGCATGGCAATACTGCATGTTTGGTGATCTTCACCCCCTGCCACACACGCTCGTGGTGGCTCGCAGGGTATCACGTAGACGTAGACGATAGTGTCCCGTGAGTAGTCCCACTACCGTTCGTGTTTGACTCCTATTTGATAAAGTGAGCCTCCTTGCAAAGCTAGGCCTTGATCCCTTTATACGAAGTTTGGCCTGCCGTAGCTTCGATGCAGTTCGCCAGACCCCACATTCTGATCTCAGTCCTACTAGCTGATGGCGCAATGGGTATGATTGGTTCACGGCCAATCGAATTGCTGTTGGACCCTGCTTTGGCAAGTTCGTCAGCCTTTATATTAATTCACCAAGGGTATTGCGCTAGAGTGAGGCGGCGGGAATAAATTCAAGTACTCATAAGGGATGCGAAACTTCCGTAAGTCACGACGATTAATCAAATCCTTCATAGCAAATATAGATACCTTCCTGAAATGATACGGTGTCTCAGAATCCTAAAAAAAAAACTAGGCCAGACGTTGGGTTGAATTCTGCTTGGAGGCATTAAAAATCTGAATGGCTTTTGAGTGAGTGCCGCATTTTTCAATAAAACGTCAATTTACCGGCAACAAAAAAAAGCTGCCGCTCTGAAACCAGAACCCATCTAGAATGGTTACGCCGTGATTCCGCGACGCATCAACTGTCAATAAGGATCAATCAAGTTAATCTGAAAGCGTATCCGGGCAGAGAATGATTTTGTAAAGGTGATGCTCCACGGGCACCTCAACAAACAAAAAAGGGGAAACAAAATGCCGTGGCTGCAATTAATCCACGCACTAGCATTCGTCTCATGTCGGGGAAAACAATATAAAAAAAGGGGACAAGAGAGAGAGAGAGAGACACTGGGATGAGACGATATCCCGTTGTCATGCAACGAAATGCCATGGCAGACGTGACAAAGTCAAGCCCCAGCAAGATCGACCTTTGTTCGCTGCATTCATTCCTTCGTTTCACATCGAAGCTCACACGTCCGACTCATACCAAATACCGATAACGCCGCGCACACAATAAAAAAAAGACGCTTTTGAAACAGGGTCCGTCAAACCATTAGGCTCATCAGTGTCACTAACGGTAAAAGTAACAACAACAAAAAACATCTCCATCTTTCTCTCTCTCTACGCATGACAACGATAAATTTTCGCCTAACGGACTCCCCCGTATGTTTCGCAATTTTTCCAAGCCGTTGCGACAGGGGAAAAATTTTAATGCACCAACAGCCTTTCTTCCTCCTCCTACTCTTCTTTAGATTTTTTTACACGTGAGGGGCGTTGAACCTCTCGTGCAGCCTTAATTGCAGAAGAAAGGTTGAGGAATTAAGTCAACTGTGGCATCCAATAAGGTCACGCGACCGATACAGATGGAGTCGTTAACATTATTTTTTTCAGTCTAAGACATTCCCTGCAGAACATTTCGCGGGAGAATGGTTTTGAAAAATCAATGCCTTATGTCGGGAAAAATCAGTCTGAGGCACCAAGTTTATTTACTCCTAATGTTGGGAGTCTCACGGACGATTATATATGGGGCCGGAAAAATATAATCCTCTCTCAACGTGGTTACGCCGTGAAGTGAATTCAAAACGTCGTCGAATTCGTGTTTTTCCTACCGACAGAAAAAAAATCCGCCCTCTTTCAATTACAAAGAACGACTAAATTCGGTAAATTTCTAAGTTTCGGGCGATGTTTTGTGGAACCGAAACTTCACCGATGAATCACAAAATGGAACAATTTACTCGTGCAGTTCGCTCAATTTCGTGATTTTGATTGTACCCGTGGAGTTGGCTCAATTTTGTGATATACAAGTTACTCTGAGTCCTCTGTGCAAGATGGCACTAAAATGGCATTTGACAACCATAACAATTCACAGGCATATATTGATTTCAATATCAAACCCTTGACTATTGTTAGGCCATCTTATCTACATCTCTATCTACGTCATACCCTGCAAGCCACCCAAAGGGTGTGTGGCAGGGGGTGCTTTCGGACCAGGCATGCATGAATGATATGGTAGGACACCGACATTACATTAAAACCCGCGTACCACACATGCAAAGTGCCAATTAAAAATCTAATACCCAAGAAACATTCTATCTTCAATCGTTCCAACATGCAATGGATACAAAGACTACTACTAAAGATTCAAAATATCATGCATAAATAAGAACATCAACATTTACATCATGCATAAATAAGAGAGTAGAGAATGATGACGTACTTGCTTTTAAAATACTACATGGTATGATTGATTGTATTGAAATCAGGGATAAGTTTGACTCTAGAATTCTAAACTACTCTGAGGAATCCTAGAGTAATCAGTGAACACATAGGCTTTCAAAATCATCATTTCCATTTTCCATCTCCCAAACTATGCCGTAGTTGGAATAGAGTATCACTTGTATCATGTAAATTTGATCCGATTGGTCCTTTAAAGAATAATTTAAACGTGTTATTAAACATGTCTTTTTAATGGTAAGAATGAAATTTCTGCAAAATTTAATGTGACTGTGTATCTTTGAACTTTTCCAAAGTGTATATGAAAGGAGTTTATTTAACTTTTACATACATATGCCTTAATATGGTAATAGTTTATATATAAGTTAACAATTAATCTTAAATTTTGTTTGAGAAAATGTGTTTATTTTTGTTATGATTTATAAGAACATAACTGATTGTATTACTTTACTCCAGGTGATCTGGCTCATGTTACCACTCGCCTTTAATAAGGAGTAAGGTTATTTGTCTTAAAAAAATGTCCATTGAAAATAAACTTGTCAACCGATCTTCGCATTTTGTAAGTACACACATATATCGTTTTATGAGTGCTGAGGTTTTGAAAGAAGTATTTTCAAAACAATAGAGGCAAAAAGGTGGATTATGTTGTTTATTTTGACTGGTAAACTGTGCAACTCAAAGCAAACAGTATAATCCACCGTGACTGTACATACAATGTACAGATATTGAAAAGAAAATGAGTCATTTCAACTGATATAGTGCTTCACTAAGGTCATTTTCCGTAAAAGAAGTGCCCTTATCCCTCCTCTCCTAAAACTCCTTGAATACAATTGACCTTAATACTCTCCTACTGCTGAAAATATCCTTAAAGGCCGCTTTACACGGAATATTCTATTGCACAAACGAATGTATCACAGATTGTACAAGAAAATGAATGGAATTAGAGCAGGTTCTACTTCCAATTCAGTCATTCACACGATTATACAAAATGTCGCTTTATACGGTACAATTTTTCTCTTGAAAGAGTTCATGCATTCGTTTGTACAGACAATAAAATGTACCCTGTATAGCGGCCTTAACACCTCTTCGTCTCTCATCCTTTCCTTCGTTTCTCCCGGCTTCTACTTCAAACCATTCGCAAGCCCCTCGTCTCGGTGGGTCTAGAACCCGCGGGCATTCTAGCTAATGCTGTCGATCAGCATAATGAACAACGTTCGCACTGACTTTTGGATGACAATAGCCACACGCAAAGTTTTCGCAACAAATCCAGCGTCACATCCTCTACAAATTTTGGGTACTTGAAATGACGAAGGGCATATGTTTGCGACATAACACCGATTGTGACATCGCATGGGAAAGGTTTGAAGGTCATGAGGCGAAATTGGCACGATTGTCATAACAACAACATCACTTTTGATCCTCCGGCGAAATTGGATACAACCTTGACTTCATTGTGACAGATGGAATGTAAATAAACTCGAAACGTAATCTGTTTCATCAGACGTAAAGGAACCAAATTATTCCATAGCATTAACGACCGCTACTAAGGATAAAAGGATGCCAAGATACATGCATAAATATCCTTCATTACAGAAATTCGTCCATATTTCTACATTTACATAATACCCTGCAAGCCACCTCATGGGTGTTTGGCAGGGGGTGATTTATCACAAACATACACTATAATGCACGCGTAACGTTTACCAACTTCCACTACAGGTTATGTATGCAACCAATGCTACAAAAACCCTTGAATTAATCTACAATGCAACTACGTAAAAGAGATACAAAAGTCATGCAGGGATCATGCAAAACGTGGTTTCATTGCTACGCGGAAAATTAAGAAACAAAACTTGAAGGATCAAATCAACTAATCAGCTACACTAGCTGTCGACCAGCCTCCTTCAAAGTTTCGCTGGCAGGGTTAAGGGTCTATTATCGATCGCCGTAAAAACGACATTTTAAGCCTATTTGATCTGCGGCCTATTTTTCTAATTTTATTCTCATCATATGATCTACCGTAGTATGCTGGATTTCGTAGGATATTAGCAACTTCGTCAGAAAATAAATACTATTGGTAAAACAAAAATCACGAAAACTTGGAAATAAGTAGGCACTTCATCGAGACATACTTAAGAACCATGCTATTATCTATTATGCTATTTTTCAATCGTTAGGCCTCATCTGGAATATGCTGTTAGTGTAAGGGATCCATACGTAGCGGGGTTGATATCAGAGTTAGATCACGTACAGGGAAGAGGAGCTAGGTTTGTGAAACGATGCTACGATAAGTTGGCTAGTGTGTCTGGACTGTTAGAAGAATTAGGATGGGAATCGCTATCACAGCGTAGATTAAATTATAGGCTTAACCTCCTAACTACATTTCAGGAAAATCATTTCTCTGACGACGTAAAAAACATACTATTAACCCCCTCGTACTACGGCAGATTAGATCGCGCCAATAAAATTAGAGAGCTAGATTGTAGAACCGATAGGTATAAAATGTCATTTTTTCCGCGTACCATTCGGGACCATAACAGCTGTGATCGTCGTCATGAATAGCTCGAATTGTGACAATAGGCAGGCAGTAAATCTTTTTCTTTATATTCTATACGTTCTTATTTATGCATGATGTAAATATTGATGTTCTTATTTATGCATGATATTTTGAATATGTAGTAGTTGTCCTTGTACACCTTGCACGTTGGAACGATTGACGATGGAATGTTTCTTGGTTAGTAGATTGTTAATTGGCGCGTTGCATGTGTGGTACGCGGGTTTCAATGTAGTTTCGGTGTTCTACCGTATCATTCATGTATGCTTGGTGTGGAAGAACCCCGTGCCACACACCCTTTGGGTGGCTTGCAGGGTATGACGTAGATGTAGATGTATTATACTACGGTGAATCAGGACAATAAAGACACCAAAAAAATTAGAAGCCATGAAAACGTGGTGATATGAACAAATGGTGAAGATCAAGTGGTCGGAGAGAACCAGCAGGAAAGAAGACACGCGAAGAATCTTATAAGATGGCAGCGATGGTTTCTCTACTCGGGCTCTCTCCCGCGCATTTCCATTGTCGTAGACGGCAGTTTCGATAACATTGCATTTATCTTCTTCAAGTCTGAAGACAGCTGCAATGCTATCGATTAAGATACCGCTAACACCCACGGAGTTACGTCCATGAAGTCATCCGCATGTAAACAATACAACAGAAATTTTCAATCAGGGAATGTCATCCGTCTTGACCGGGACTCTAAAGGGGGTCGGTTTGGTGTGGTGGCTAGAGTACTGGCTAACTACGCGGGAGGCCAGGGTTCAAGTCCCTGCAGAGGAGGATGTTATTCAAAGGAAACCCGATCCCTACTCGAGTGTCTTGTGGAGGGCACTACAAGTACAATACTCCGTCTTTGGGATGAGACGTTAAACCGTGATTCCCTTGGCGCCTTTCGTTAAGAGCAGGCTAATGCCGACGCCGAGTTTCTATCCACCCTTCCTATCATATCTGTCACCTAAGGCGCGAATGACCTTAGCCGTCGGTCACCTCTTCTAATATCCAATCCAATTCGAGACTCGAACCCAGATCAATCCATATCGCGCACAGTGCTTCAGTTAGTTAAGCTACTGATATGTCCATCTCCCAATAGATTATTGAGAGCTAGTGCAAAGGGCCCTAGATCTATATCCGCATAATACCGCGAGACGCCGCATGGGCGTGTGGCACAGGGTGTTAGGGCATCAGCCGTCTAGAGGTGAAAGACATAGGTTTTCGGAAGTGAAATGGTGAAGTGTATTATGGGAGTGTTTTAAGCTGAGCTCCGGAGTCATTATGGTCACTTGTTGTGCGTGGAAATAAAGAAATTTTGCACCTATCTGTTCGGCAAGGTATCTCTCTAGTCGGACTCAGAATAGTAGTGTGACGTAAAGTTGAATTTCTCAGTGTCACTTTGAAACACACCTATTCTGAATTTCTCCAGCAAATAAAGCCTATCGTGTAGCCTCCGAGAAGAAAGATGTTACTCAAAAATTCTGAGAAGAAGAGGTACACCAATAGGGCAAATTATGATACGGAAGAACCTCCCGAAGACAATAACGGGAAGAAGAACAAATGGGTGGAATCACCGCAGAGGATCCAAGATTGAATTTTGAGAAGTAACGTCAGCGTTTGCTGGGTAAAGGGCATTTAGTCCAAAATGAGCGGACATACTTGAGAAGATATCTACATCTACATCTACGTGATACCCTGCGAGCCACCACGAGGGTGTGTGGCAGGGGGGGTGAAGATCACCAAACATGCACTATTGACAAGCAAGTAGGATATTTAAGGGAGATATGCTAGATAACAGGGTCACATGGAGCTAGATGGTTAGTATCTACATAATAAGGAAGGGATTATTGGTTGTTATTACATGCATCATGCACTATAGACTACTCTAACTATATTTAACCTACCTATCCCTTTGCTACGCTGCCTATTGTTCTCCCTTATAGTACGAGGGAAATTGACATTTTAAATCTATCGGTACGACAATCTATCTCTTTATAAGATAACTCATTTTCGTCCATTTTGGGCTTAACAGATTCTAAGCCGTGATTACACGATGCATGTACCCGCGCGGGTGGTTGCATGAACACATTCACAATTAAAATTGCTCCGTGAAAAACAGCCAAAATCGCGCAAATGCATGAACGCGTGGCCAAATAAAATAGCCGCCGTTCAAATTTTAGAGCACTTTTCCACGCATCTGTCCTTCCATGGACTGGCGGGGGACATGCAACGAGTAAAGACGCCTTGGGAGAGATAACACAGCATTTTGAAGAATAGCTAACAGAGGTATGGGGTAAATGACGATTGAATAAAGCAGAATGCCCTATAATGAACGTATCGTAGAGCTGTAGCGAACCAATATGCGGATGGATGATCTGTGGTGAATGATGACGGCTCGAAATTTCGGAGTGAACTTTTGCAGGCGCAACTCACCGTGAATTTCACCGCAAGTTTCACTTCTTTCGTCCGATTCCTTATCACTATCACCCGACTCCTCCGAAGTCCACACCTCTTCACCGGGATTCCCAGTTGGTTCACTGTCCCAGCCACCTCCATTTTCGATTCCTGATTTCGAGGGTTCCTTCACACAGATGATCTCGCGATCCACGAAGCCCTGACGGGATTCGACGAGAGCACTGCAACGCTTCCACATGCTATAGCGGGAATACGGGAATGAGCGGTCGGACGCGGTCGAAATCCTTTGCGTGCACACGTTATCAGGCGAGTTAAGATAACAATTACTGAGAATCCAGTGACCATATCTCGTGAAAATCTAATCAAAACTTCACCACTACCTGCATTCGATTCTGAGCCGATTCTTTCCGTCATAAATCTTCCGGATAGTGACCGTGATGATGCAGAGGGAGGAGAGAGTCGGTCAAGATCTCTGTCATACCGTCCCTCCTTGGCTCTCTGCCTCCTCGGCCCCTTTTGAGTTCCTCGGGGGTCTTATTCAGTAAGAACTCGATCCAGTCGAATCACGGGTAATCAGTGGATGTGACGTCGAAGCCCACGGCAAATCTCAACTTATGGAACGAACGAGCTTTGGAGGAGCGAAACGTTAAGTTAGGAATGGACAATACGCAAACTATCCCGAAAACATCATTTTTCATTATTCATGAGGGAAGCTGCGAAAATCTTCATATCAAAAAGAGAGGAAAATTAGTAAGAATAGAGTTGGAAAAAAGTACTTCATAAAATGAATTTTAAAAAATTAAAAACCGTAGCAGAAGAGACATTTTAACTGAAAATAAGTTGCAAATTAGTTATATTGAAAGGGGTCGAAAACTATTTTAAAATGATCCGAAAAAGTGAATGAAAATCAGTTTCACAAAAGATCATACAAAATAAGGATGATAATCAGTAAAAATTGGTTTAAAACCAATTAAAAAGGAGAAAAGTTCTTTAAAATGAGCCTCAAAACAATAAAAAAATAAAAAAATTCTCATTTGCAAACATAAATATTTTTTATCGACATTCCTCTCTTCGATACTCACCGTGATCAGTTAACCCCTCCAAATCCTCGCATGCAATCTCAGACATTATGTACTCTCGCATGTTTTAGTACCTTGCAGCGCTATTTATTTGTCGCATTAATACTACTAGCCAGCAGTTGTATATTGAGTAGTGTACTGCATGGTAGCATGTTCTTCTACGTATCACTCTCCTGGTTTGTGGTCTGACTGTGTACCGTTGTCCAGACTGCTTTTGGCCTGCGCCTGGCATACGGGAGAACGTACACGGTTCTGGTTTGAACTGGGATGAGTGCTGCATACCTGGCGTGGAATCACCCCGTGCTTCACAACATAGTGGTGGCTTGCATGGTATTTCGTAGATGTAGAAATCACGCCTGGAAATACTCATTCCATGTGGCGTGTTTATGAATTACGTTGAGTATGAACGAATTTTCATGTCAAAACTCGCGGAGGGAATGTGGTGTCTGCGTGAATATTTGGAGCATGTACGATGTTACGTATCGATATCTCTCCTCCTCGTACAGAGCTCGATAGAAGAATAACCACGAAAGAGAGGCGGTCGTCACCGGTCGAGGCGATGGGGAATCGTAGCAGCAACACTCCCGAGCCTTGCCTCGCATCGCCCGCGCAGTCGGCCTCAGCCCGCCCACTCCAGCGGCAGTTCGAAATGCCAGCGAGCGATACGTCATCGAGTTGAGAAGTGACGACAGAGAACAGTCGAAAGGTGAAACTGGTGACCTCGGGAGAGAGGGGACCCGTAGCAAGGGTGGGCAGCGGAAAACGAAAGCAGATTAAACTACGGGAGGAGGTCGACATGCTTGAAATTTCATACCGAACAGAAACAAGGGGTAAAAGATCGTGATACATGATCAATTCAGCACCATATCGGTGGAAATCATTATCTTGGGGAAAACATATTCGGGAAATATGAGGTCAAGCATACAAGAAGCTAGGCTTTATCAAGAGAGTACTCGGAAAATGTTATGAGAAAGTGAAAGAACGTTGTTATTTTTCAATCGTTAGGCCTCATCTGGAATAGGTATGCTGTTAGTGTATGGGATCCATACGAAACGGGGTTGATATCAGAGTTAGATCGCGTACAGCGAAGAGGAGCTAGGTTTGTGAAACGATGCTACGATAAGTTGGCTAGTGTGTCTGGACTGTTAGAAGAATAAGGATGGGAGTCGCTATCACAGCGTAGATTAAATTATAGGCTTAACCTCCTAACTAAATTTCAGGAAAATCATTTCTCTGACGACGTAAAAAACATACTATTAATCCCCTCGTACTACGGCAGATTAGATCGCGCCAATAAAATTAGAGAGCTAGATTGTAGAACCGATAGGTATAAAATGTCATAATTTCCGCGTACCATTCGGGACCATAACAGCTGTGATCGTCGTCATGAATAGTTCGAATTGTGGCAATAGGGAGACAGTAAATCTTTTTCTTTATATTCTCTACGTTCTTATTTATGCATGATGTAAATATTGATGTTCTTATTTATGCATGATATTTTGAATATGTAGTAGTAGTCCTTGTACCCCTTGCACGTTGGAACGATTGACGATAGAATGTTTGTTGGTTATTAGATTGTTAATTGGCGCGTTGCATGTGTGGTACGCTGGTTTCAATGTAGTTTCGGTGTTCTACCGTATCATTCATGCATGCCTGGTGTGGAAACACCCCCTGCCACACACCCTTAGGGTGGCTTGCAGGGTATGACGCAGATGTAGATGTAGATATCACGGTCCTGGATCTCATAAAGTTTTGATTGGGCGAGATCACTTCCTTAGTTGGAGCACAGGAGGCCATATTCGAGTTTTACTTCGCAATTTAAGAAGTAGCATGGCGCTATGGGGTCGTGCATAAACTACGTTACCAAAGGGGGGAGGAGGTCCCCTGAAAATCTACGGCGGGTAACGAGAGAGAAGTTCACTCAAAGTAGCGTAGCTGTCACAATGCACCTGTTTACGTTTCTTACTCGTCAAAATCGCGTCGACAATACTACGGAGTTTAAGATGAGGAAGGGCGCGCGGAGTGTTTCTATTATATCTAGTTCGGCTTCTTTATTTGTCTCATTTCTATCTATCCCTAAAAAGAAACTCAATCAAGAATTGAGAAAATATTTTTGAATTGAAAGTTTAATTTGTGGAAACAAAGTTACATGCCGGGGGGAACAGTTACATTTTTTCATTGTGACTTTATAAAAATAAGAGGAATACGTAACAAATTTATTTCTTTAACAAAAAAATATGGAAATACAAACGAAACATATGGACGATACACAGTTATATTCCTGACGCGATCTTTCATTTATAAATCGAAAAATATGTAGTACTTATAAAGAATTCGGTTCTCACAAATTTTCAGGAGACGGATGTTCTACTCAATTAAATATCATCCCTTACAAAATTCATATTTTCAGGTCTAATCCCATCACTTCCTCATAGGAAATAGATGATGCTGGAGAAAAATATCACTTGCTTCCACCAATAACATGCGTAGATAAAGCGCTAAATAAATAACTAACTTTTCGCTGACCAGATACTGCATTAGGAATGTCAATAGACTTATGCCTTCAGACTTACCGGCGATAATGCGTAGAGTTTGAACTCAATTATGGGTCATGTAATGATTTGCAACTTTCCTCAAATAAGAGAAAATTTAATTCTTACCTGGTTTTCGGTATACTACGCCATTATCGGATCCCGGGATTGCAATACAGTTGCTCTTTTTCATGGAAAACTGCGAATTTTTTATACTCACAAGGCTTTGAGCCTCAGCCGTGCTTCCTCGAGTTGTACACAATAAAAAAACTGAAAGCTACCAATTTTCATTTCGTTGACCCAACGTTTTGATGCTTTTCAATTAGTTAATGCAAAGATTTTGAACTGAATGATGGGCCAATGTAATCATTTACAACTTTCCTCAAATAATAGAAAATTTAATCATTACCTGGAATTCGTTATACTACACCATTATCGAAGCCCGGGAAGTAAAAAAGAGTCGTTTTTTTCGTGGAAAACTGCAAATATTATTTATCCTTCCGAGGCTATAACGCCTCAGCCGTATTTCCCCGAGTCGTTACACGGTAGAAAACACTCGCTGAAAACTGCCAATTTCCATTTCGTCGAACCAACGTTTTGATTCGTTTCAATTAGATACCTCCATCAATATCACAATCATAATAAGCGGCGGCAGAAACGGGGAGGATTGAGCGGATGAGCGATTTGGATGGAAATAACGGGTGAAATTGGCGACAGTCACTTGTCATTCCTCGCGGTTTTATGCCCGGACGTTACGGTCATGAGTCCGGGGGAGGGAATTACGCGACGCAATCCCTATTGCTGGCAATGAGTAAGGTAAGCGACGCGTTCAGCGCGAGAGAGAGAGAGATTACACAAGGACTTTCGCAAGGACGGCGCGGACTTTTGTTTTTATTAGCCGTCACTTTTTGACTGGCCTGATAATGGGGAGGGACGCGATTTGCCTAATCGGCCACGTCCACGGAAATGAGACATAAAAATATATTTTTCCTTTTTTTCTCTTTTAACTGAACCAAAATGGGCATAGCTCATTAGCAGTAGAAAATGTCTTTAAAAATACGAGAAAAAATTAATTAACTACGGTCTCCCTGAAAGTGAGTCCATCACGTGTTTTTGGAAAATGACATAGCAAGAGGATGAATGATGATAAAGAAGCGGACATTTCAGAAAAATAAAAATGCATTTCGTTTAAAAGTAATAATTCTTTGAAGTAGTAATCAAAACCAACTGGTTTTCAAAGTAATATACATCGGATAGATTACAGTCTGTTTAAACAGAATTAAATACGCATTTTTATAAATTTCATTGTAAGTTGAAGACGCCTAGTGATTAAGAGGAAGTTATCAAAACAAAAGAAAAAAGTTGTGGTAAGATGAATGGAAAAATCTTAAAATCTGAATCAACTTGAACAATTGTTATGAAAAAAATGCCAACAATAATAATCACAGCAGGAAAGGCATGTGGTTTCAGATACTCACTTGCCATTTAATCCATTACAAACGATTGGAATTGCCAGAGGTAGGAGTTTATCTGAGCGGGAATCAAACGAGGGACCGTGGGCTTTCCAAAGGCGCATGAGGTTTCTATATTCTCCAAAAATATGGCTCCTATAGAGTCTCCCACATTGGAATCAGGAGTAATAGATATAGTCTGCGCATTGGCCTGAAGATACGAAGGTCCTTGGATCGTTTCCCACTCCAGTAAACCTTAATTATTTCAGGAATGTTTACCGATTTTTATACAAATAGGGCCAAATTCAACTTTTTGCAAAAAAATAAATATCCATTCTTCACAGAAAATGCAAATAATTCTTTAAGGGACTTCGCTCCTTACTTGAATTTCACTGAGGATAGCACTGATGCTGTGCCTGAAATGAACCAACTGACTTCCAAAACAGAGGGTCCGGGAAAAGGTTGATAATTTAGTCTAAAACCCCATTTTAACTTGGCAACGATCAGGAAAAAAGGCATTGTCAACATACCGACGTTGCGATTCCGGATGGAAGGTTACAGTATGGATGACTTGGCGTCGCTCGTCAGCAGAGTAGGTTGATTCCGACACAAAGTTTCTCTTCACGTCTCCCACTTTAATCGATTCCAAACCGCCCTTTTAACCTGCTTAAGAGTGAACGACCTTGGCAATCGCACGACTCCTGCTTCAACAGTACAAATTGCCATTGCATAACAGGTGAAACAAGCGAGAATCAATTATTCCTTCACCAAAGCAGTCACCCTCTCGTGATGTTCTCCATCCCTATTTATTATATGCACGTACTTATTACTTTCTATTCCATACGGGACCTTTCCGCACATATTTCCTTTTCATTACGATCTTTAAATTTCAATTTTGTCACCGTAAGCGCCCGACCCTAGTTTGAATACATATGGCGATCGATATATACCTTCCTTCTTCCACCACTCATTTACGTTTTCGTTCGCCACATGACCTATCTATTTCATTTCAAAGCAAGCCTCGAGCGCCAGGTTTCTTCTTAGTTTAATTTTCCCAGAGGTGGAAGTCCTTTATCCATGATGTTCCATGTACCACACGAATGTTTCCACGAAGTGCGACTTGTTGCCTCCAAAAATAATTCAAATGTTAATTCAATACTTAAAAACTCGCCCAATTATGCGTCAAATTACGTACAAATTCAAATAAAAAATGACCTATCTGTTCCATTATCAAAGCAAGCCTCGAGCGCCAGGCTGCTTCTTAGTTTAATTTACCCAGATGTGGAAGTCCTTTATCCATGATGTACCATTTACCACACGAATGTTTCCACGTAGTGCGACTTTTTGCCACCCAAAAATAATTCAATCGTTGATTCAATATTTAAAAACTCGCCCAATCATGCGTCAAAGTACGTAAAAATTCAATTTCGTGAAGGTATTTTGACATAAAAAACTTGAGAACAAATAGTTTTCTGTTACCAATACCATTTGATCCTGTTATTCCGTGATTCATTGCCAATGATAGGGTCTTCAAAACAGGACTCTTAAGTACAGCCATCGAGAAATTTCTTGTTAAAACAATCACTCAAAAATGCACTCAAAACATAAATATTTAAAGACAATGCAAGAGCTTACGATGGAGACACGGAATTCAATTAAGTTTACCAATACAACACTAACTTATATCACGAATAGGGGATCTGTGTAGAAATGGCATTACATATACTTCATACAAACTTTTTGAAAGAGAAAACCTCATTATCTGCTAAAAATGTTCGATAAAAGACCCCTGAACCTGATTTATTTCACCTGATCGGATCCAGGCCTTGTTTCTAACCCGAGCCACCACGCCACCACCTTTCAGAACCCATTCCAAGTAACCTCAACAAAATTTTGGAACTCCCTCCCTCTACCTTCAAACAGTGTTCGTCAGTTAAATCCTTTAAAAACAAAATTATACGAATGTCTTATGCAACAACAGAACACTTGCGGTTGGGTATTTGGTTTTCACACCGAAATATTAGTTATTATTGAATATTAGTTATTATAGAAAGCAACTACGACAAAAAGTGTGCACTTAAGCCAATCAAAATTATGTAAATACATTATGCATGCATACACAAACAGTACAAATGTATTATATAAAACAGAGCAGTAACTGACCCCAATACTTTCGGGTTACGCAAGGCATGTTTTATAAGATTAAGTGATATGCATAATCATCACCATCTCCGGCTGGCTTAATTTTTAAAATTACTTTTTGAAAAATTATTTCCTCCACAAACTTTTTGCGTCAATTCTAAAGAAATCGTGAAAATCCCCAGTTATTTCAAAAATCGTGGTTTGAAAACGCTAACGGGTGTGAGGTTAAACTTATTACGATGAGGTAGCCCATTTTTTCCCCCGATTTTTAGCATTAACTTATGGAAACATATTACAGGATTCTTTCCATTTCGAGGAGATGAGCGGTCGAATATAATTCAAACGCAAATTACTCATGAGTTACGTGTTCTAGCCGTGCCTTGGAAGATACGCTGAATTCACCCGAGGAATACGTGAACGCTAGAAATCTACCGTGACCCCCATTTCTAAGCCTTTTGTGCATGCAACTATGCCAAACACTTCATCTTCCGCGAAGGTGAACAAATAATTATAACTTCGGCTGGAGAGAATGAACGGTGTCATGGCGTCATTTGCATCTCAAAAAATCACACTCGGGTATCATTAGGCTCGAAGATCAAGAGAGATTTTAAAGCCTAATAACACCTTCTACGGTGTGACCACCAATGGAAACTGACGATAAAATACACACACGAAACGAAAGGGGCCCGAAAATGTCACGAGTGCGGGGATTCTTACGAGAATCATCCAGTCCAGCTGTCCTTCCCGATTTCACGGAGTTATCCTTGAGCGCGAGGAATTCCGAATGCTTTTTTTTTTCCTCACAAAGAACTGGTAGACATTGCGACGGAGTGAGTATACCTCACTCGGCACATGGGTGAATCGGCTGAGATGTACCCAGCATCGCAGATTGTTGCTGCTTTTGTTTTCTGCAACCCTTGCGGAGTCCTACGAGGTCCGAGACGATAGATCAGTTTCATTTATATTAGCACTCCCACTTACTACGGTAGACCAGATCATGAGAATACAATTATGGAGATAGAGGATATAGAAATGTGGAAAACTGCAAAACAGACATATTTAAGGTAGTTTGAGCGCAATATAATTTTACCAAGGAATAAATGAATTTGGTCTCATTTTGAAGAAAAATATATCACTCTTTCATTGACATAAAAAATTCAATCTCTTATTACATTACTTTCCGAGATATTTGACAGAAAAAAACCAGCCCTTTTATAAGAGATATGGTACGTGTATGCACTCCAGAGAGACCTCATAATAAAAATGAGGCATTTCCTACACTTAGATTTTGTCAAAAAATCAACAGTGTGTAGTCTGTGTGTTTTCTCAACTTTTTTGAAAATTAATCATATTGTCACGGCAGTGACAATATGATTAATTTATTTACTTATTTAGATATTTTCACTTGATTACTTACAATTTCTGTCACGTAAAATTATTTTATTGCACCATTAATAATGCAATATTTAATTCGTGTGTCTCACAGTTGATGAAATTAAAGCGTATATATCGAATATGGTCTCTATTATGATTAGGGGACTATCTCGCGCGCACTACCTTACGTCATTTTCTCCGCGATCGATGAGAGACCATAATGGCTTCCAAGGAGACTTTGAAATAGGCTAGTCGACAGGTGGTCTAGCTGATAAGTTGATTTTCTCCCTAATGCATGTTTTTTAATTTGCCACATGATACTGATACCACGTTTCGCACGATCCAAGCTTGATTCTTGTATCTCGTTCAAGTAGCTGCAATATACATTAATTAAAGACTTGCGTAGCATTGGTAGCTTAGCTATAGTGTAGTGCATTTTGGTGAAAGTTACATATATATGAATTATAGTGCATGTTAGTGATAACTGCCAAACACCATTGAGATGGCTTCCGAGGTAATACGTAGTTGTATATGCATTTATTTTCAAAATTATGCGCAATTAGACAAACCGTCAGGCTACACAGTGTTAAAATAAGATACTTATCATCATAAGCAGTCATCAATCCGAAGATTGGAGCTTTTCAATTCGCTCTACAAATCAGCCAACCGCTTCTTTCCAAAATAATTTTTCACCATAACTTCCTTAATGATTTGCCTGATATATTCAATTCTTGCTCCTTCTCTGTAATTCGCCCCGTTTATTTTTCCTTCCCATATTGTATTCAATCAGGAATTGTGTCGAAAAATATGTCAATTAAATTTCTCTTTTCTCGTATTTTTCCTCGTGTCTCTTTTCTCTCAGACTTTTTGAAGGGCTTCGTCAGTGATCCTGTCCGTTCTTTGAATTCTCCATTCTACACCATTGTACGGTAACAACATATCTCCATTGATTCCAATACCTTTCCCTATCTTGCTGTTATTGACCATAGTTTAGCTCCCAATGAAAAAGCATGCTGCGGAAATATGTATTGAAAAGTGCTTCCTTACTTCCAGGCTTGGGTTATCAGCTATCAGCAGACTCCACTTCTGGTAGAATGCTTTTCTTTCTAGTGAAATCTGTCTTAGGCTATCCTGCTTACCGAATTCAATTATAATATTTTTTCTCTTTCAGAGTTAAGGTGAAGTTGTTAAAAATTATTTTATATCCTGTCTCGTACTTTACTTTTAAATTTTCAGGGCTACATTGAAATAAATTTACATTTTAGTAGTGAATTTTTGCCACAGAACTATATTAGAAATTATACTAGGCAAGACTGGCCCTGCAAATAAATGCGACCACTTCGATACAGATTAAAAGGAATCAAGACAGAGGATAAGGGTGGTTAATATCGAGATTATTCAGCATGAGAGAAATAAGAACGCCAAAAAACAATGATGAAATGTACAATAGAGTTCATTAAAGAGGATCATCATTATTTTTAATTACTTGAGGTAAAAGATGCGAAGTATAGATAAATAAAGTCAAAATGTATACCTTTAAGTAGCTCTGGTAAAACACGGCAAAATCACAACTGTTCCACTAGTCCATTCGGTGAGCGTCACTCGCATACCGCGATCGCATCGCCGGCGGGAGGGAAGGAGAGGAACGCCCACGCCGATGATGGGAGGGAACAGAACGCGAGAACATTGGTTCCCGCACCACGCCCACTAGATTCCTATCTGCCTCCATGGAGCGACTCTCCGCTAGTCAATGCCATCCAGCGACGACATTAGCAGATAATACGGGGAGGCGAACGGAGTTTGACGTCATTTGCGCCAAAAAGGACGGGCGGTGGAGTGGTGTTAGGCAAAGTAAGGCTGGCTAAAGAACTTCGAGCTGGCTTGCGGCGATCTATTTCTATGAACACATTTGCACGCGTAACGTCGGACCTTCGTTTACTCAGTTAATTCTTTATTTTCCAACGATTCAACCTTTTTAACGCAACGTCCTTTGGAGCGATCGCCTTTGCACCTCCGACCTTCTCTCTTTCATTCTCAACAATCACTTTCAATCAACAACTCCTTAACTCCCTCACGATAAATAAACATTCAACAATCAATTAAGCTAGCAAGAAAATTGTAACTGGCAAATAATAAAGAAAAAATTACCATCACATTGTAATATCGTTAAATAAAACATTATAATTAATTAAATAAGAAAGTATGAAATGATATTTACATCATGAAGGGAAAAATACCAAACGTTACACATAAAGGTTTTCAAACATGTTTATCTCACTAATATATACAGATAAAAGTGAAGAAATTGAATCTTGCCAACTAAGTTTTTTGGTAATTCAAAGCTATTTTAACACATATACACATATGGTATAAGTTATATATTTCACAATGATTATGATATGACAAATAATACTAAATATGCACAGACTATCTTCAAAAAGCGAAACGATACATTTTATATTGCTAAAACGACAGCGCTTAAATAGCTATGAAGCTGATTTAAATCAGGTCTGCCCAAAATATACAGCCACATAAATATTTAATAAAGATGCCATAAGATTTTGCCTTGCAATTCAGCGGAAATGAAAAAAAGCAGCAACTTTCTAGAGAAAAAACTTCCCACGCTTCGACGGGTAGACGTCATTTTCAAGACTTAGAAAAAAATGTTTACTCGTCGAAACCTGAATCAGCAACATAAAAATCGGATGGTGCATTTTTTGCTTTCCTTGAGGTCATTTACACGTAGCTAATTACTACACAGTATGTATGGATGTATGTATGGATGGATTTATGTATGGATGGATCTATCTGCAGCGAAAACTGCGTCGTGTCAAAAGAGGACTTGTTGGAATGACTGCACGAATACATGAACGAGAGACAGGAAAATACCCCTGCTCTTATGCCCTGCCCGCGTTCCCGCATTTTTTAAACATCAAATGATATACTTATGGCCGGTTGCAAGAACATTGACTTATGGAATCAATAGTTAAGAGACCTATAAAGTTATAGATCTCATAAAAATATTCGGGTTGCAGGAACACATATATTAATTAGATTACTTATTTACCAATAGTCAATAGCTTGGAGTATTTGGCCTAATCTTCAAACGCCGGATAAAATTTACGAAAATTTAGCCTATAAATATTTACTTATGCACATAATAATTAATCAATAAGGGTTAAAAAAACTGGTCATCCGTCTCAAAACAACTATTTTATTTAGTAATTAAGTCTCCAAGCGGTTCATTACGCATCCGCCATCTTGGTTACTCATGAAACTCCATGCCATAAGTTATGAAACCAATAAATTTATCGAATGTTTCTGTTAACACTTACTGAATGGTTGCAATGGCTTGCGGGTCCCATAACTTAATTGAATACATATTTTTCGTTCCTGCAACTGGCTATTAGTCTGGAAAACCCTGCTCCAGCCCATTACACCGACACAATCGGCATCGAAGGCCGCGCTCAGGCCTCAAGGAGGCCCGATTAAATAAACTCCGCGAAACGATTCGTATAAAAAAAAGAGACATTCAATGGAGTCGAGACGAGGCGTGGGTGAAACGCTCATTGGCGATGCGCGACGCGCAAAAACACTTTGAATAGCTCGAAGGTTGGGCTGCCCAATTTCACCGACATGCGGTTTGCAGGGGTGAAGCAACACGAAAGAGTATTTCCAGAAAGAATCGATTCCTCTCTCAGATAGAACATTTAAGGTAGTGCGCGCGAGATAGTTCCCTAGTCATAATAGAGGCCATATTCTATATGTACGTTTTCATTTCTCCAGCTTTGGAACACATGAATAAAAGAGTGCATTAATAATGGTGCAATAATATAGTTTTACATGAAAGAAGTCGTAAATAATCAAATGCAAATATCTACAGAAGTTTTTAACTTGACTCATTTTTTTCAAGCGGTTCGTCTGAAACTCCATGAAAACGGAAGGTTTATTATGATGCCGAAGAATTTACTGCGGTGACAATATGATTAATTTTCAAAAATAGTTGAGAAAACACACAAACTACACACTTTTGATTTTTTGACGAGGTCTAATTGTAGGACATGACTCATTTTTAATATAAGATCTAATCTTTTAATATAAGATCTATTTAATATAAGATTTTTCATATAAAAGGGATGGTATTTTTAGGCTAATATCTCGGAAAGTAATATGGTTAGGAGTTGAATTTTTGGTGTCAATGGAAGAATGATATATTTTTCTTTAAAATGAGACCAAATTCATTGATTTCTAGGTGAAATGATATTCCACGCAAACTACTATAAGCGGTCTAACGAATTTTTAAGGCGTTTTTTAACGGGCGACTGATAAGCTTTGGACAGCTAATCAGTGGGTCGTAGGTTCGAATTCACTCATCCAGTGAGCTTTCATTAATCCAATGAATAAAACTGGTAGCCAAGGATGGCTTAGACGCACTCTGAGGCACAATGGATTTGTGAAGAACATATTTGAAGGTAAAACAAAGGAAAAACC
The DNA here is from genome assembly GCA_963169105.1 of Ceriagrion tenellum. Classification (NCBI taxonomy): domain Eukaryota; kingdom Metazoa; phylum Arthropoda; class Insecta; order Odonata; family Coenagrionidae; genus Ceriagrion; species Ceriagrion tenellum. The sequence goes on along the minus strand of OY720634.1, from coordinate 34,852,944 downwards.
ATCAGAGGAAGACCCAGAAATAAGTTCATGGACTAAATCATGAGGAAAGTACATACATAGGAAAAGCTACCAGAAAGTAAGGGAGCTAGAATTAGATAGGGAAGGGTGGAGGGCTGAAGTCAACCAATCTTAGGATTGAACAATCAGTGATGAATGATGATGCCACACACCATTACGTGTATATTACGCGTGTCCAATGCAAAGGGATCAATTCGTCGTTTTTATAACCTAAATAAAATGAAAAAATAAATAAAAGCAAGGAAGGTGGGGAAAAATGTTATAAGAGCAAAGAATCACAAAGAATCTATTCATTGATTGGCAGATTTATGAAAAATCAAGCTACAAGATCAACAGAGCCCTATCATACAACGACTTATTCCAGAAATTCAGTTGCATACCGATGAAATTTATTAGTTTTAGATAATGAAGGTAAAAAAGCAGCATAAAAGGAAAGGGTTGCATTCAAAAGTATTATGCTTGCAGAAAAGTCATTCATTTGAATATGTACACATGAATAGTATTTATAAGCATTTTCAGAAAAAATTCACATCCACTTGTCGAATAGCAAGCTTAAACAGTAGTTTTCAGTGACTTGGGGAAGTTAAATTTCGTAACGCAAGTTTTTCTTCCAATATATGAGGGATACGACCTTGTTCCAAGCCCGATTCACCCAAGCTACCCCAGCAACGGAAGAATATTTTCCGGTGAAATTTCATAATAATTCGTATTAAGTTCACTCGTCACTTTCGCTCAAAAGATTTCCACTAACGGCAAAATCTTCCGATTAAATGAATCACGAGTGGTGTGTAATGGTCAGGGAAAATGGTGGCTCATGAATGGAGGAAAATTGATCTTCAGAATATTGGCGTTTACAATTATTCAAGTATCCGGAATACACCAAGGATTGATTGTTGGTCCAATTGGAAATGACACAGAAAAATCTTGCAGTTTACCAAAAAAGGTATATACCTTCCAACTTTATTGCATATTAACGATACATGGGTACGCCATGATAAACAAGAGAGGAGGCTAAATGCATCAGACGTAGAATGTCTAAGAGGTTCAAGGGTGACAGCAGCGGGGACAGGATTAGGAACGGGTAGGTGATAAAAGAATGTAGAACGGATCGCTTTGGTAGTGGACACGTATGAAAGGAGCGTATTCCTATGGTTTGGTGATGAGAAATGAGAAAGCCTAGGAGTCAAAAAACGAAGCAGATACATGATAGAGGAGTGAATCGTATGAGACGAAGGGGAATTGCAAGAAATTCATGGGTGAGTGTGATGGAAGATAACCATCTGAGAAGGAATAGTAGGAGTCTTAACAACAAGAGGTCCCGTATAAGCAGTGTTTGGCTGCATCTGAAGTAAAAACTGTAAGTTTGTAAGGTAAACGTTTATGACTGAAGCTGAAGTTGCTGGCCCCGGTGGCGACGGGGTACAGTCCACGCCTGCTAGACCGAGGGTCGCCGGTTCGCTTCCCATAAAGGCTAAACTATCACTACTCAGGGCATGGGTGTTTGTTCTTATGTTGTAATTATTATTCATGCTATATAAATTGGCCAATTGGGCTGTATTCGGAGTAGTGAAGATATTTTTTTTTTAAGTTTACAGGGAGAGTATGGAAGAAATCATTAAGAGGCTGCATTCCTCGGACAAAAACGCCCCTTTAGTTCTGGTTTCTGCTACTAGCCTAGGACAGATCTTCGCCATTACCCGCCCTCGACAACAGCGCCACCGTATGCACAGTGGAAAATATGTTGTACGGGTTCACGAGAATATTCGTTGTGACTACATAATGCGCAATTTGATACTGTTTAATAATCCCACATGATTCATGAAGGTGATGAGACATGAGATGATGAGACATGAGACGAAGGATTTCCATTGATAGTGACAGCAAAGATTTTTAGAAATTTCAGTCGTAAGCTTCATGGCGATCACCAGATTTCGGACAAATTTACGTCTCTTCCGCGGTCGAAATAATTATGCAGAGAGCATAAAGCAAAAAGCTACATCAATTAATATCAAAGTCAATCCTTATTCCAGAGGCCTGAGGAAACTGATATGCTTTATGTATGAATTCAGGGCCTTAAATTAAAAGCACTTAGACGCCTTCGGGGGAGTTTTTGGCCGTGGTATACAGCCCTATTAATTTAGAGCCAGTTTCACCGGCCTGACTCGGAAAACATCGATCTCTTTAACAATGTCTACACTGTAAGGGAACGGTGTGATAGTGAAAACACCAATACCGGATTTTGAAAAATCGGAAAACTCACCGGAATTTGGACAAATTTACGTCTCTTCCGCGGTCGAAATAACTATGCAGAGAGCACAAAGCAAAAAGTTACATCAATTAATATCAAATTCAATCCTAATTCCAGAGGCCTGAGGAAACTGATTCGCTTTATGTACGAATTCAGAGCCTTAAAGTAAAAGCACGTAGACGCTTTCGGGGGAGTTTTTGGCCGTGGTATACAACCCCATTACCTATCTTAGAGCCAGTTTGATAGGTCTAACTCGGAAAACATCGATCTTTTTGACAAAGTCTACACTATAAAGGATCGATGTGATAATAAAAACACCAACCCCCAAAGCATAGAATGACCTCCTAACCAACCCCCCCACCCTTTCCCCTTCCCCTCTATTTCACTCTATTTCCCCCCACCTACCCCGGCTTGAGTATATATGGAAACTGAAATAAGACATACATATATACCTTGAATATGATATTGCATGTCGAAACCATGGTCGGTAAAACTAAAAATAAGTGTGGAACGTACAAAGCGAGAAATTATTTCATGCGTCGCGTTTCCACAAAATTAAGCCTGAAACTGTAATTTATACGTATCAGTGTAAATTTAAAGAAATGATAAAAGATCACCTCAGCTGGAGTTCATTATCACTAAATCCAGAATATAAATAGAATAAATTTATTAGTTTACAATCTCTGGAGGAATTGGGGGCGGAAAGAGCAAAATATTAATCCAGTTGATATTGCACAGTTGCGTGGAATTCACAGTGGAAAAATCATTCGCCTGGGCTGGGAATCGAACCCTGATCCCTCGATTTCGCGCCGAGTGCTCTAACCAATCAAGCAGCCAAGGTGTCCTCTTCCTCAGTTGATATTACCCTGGGAGAGGATCTCTTCACTCCAGCTACCTCCGGATGCTGAGGGAGTAAACAAGCGAAAGGGAAAACGCCCCTTCCGGCCAAATTTCACCCGCTACTCTAGTCTGCTGATGACCCTCCTACATGAAGCATGTTTGAGCGATACATGAACAGGTTTTTTCTTCATCTAGCGGAACTTTTATCACTAACGCTACCGACAAATTACTATGCTTTGTAAATAGTTACTGCAAGAAATGGGCTTCCGCCTGAGTAGAACGAAAATAATTCGAGTGAGAGATTTTCAAAAGCTTTAAGGTAGTCCGAGCGAGATAGTTCCCTAGTCATAATAGAGACCATATTCGAATTATTCATTTTAATTTCACCAGCTGTAGGATACATGAATTAAATATTGCATTATTAATGGTGCAGTAATATAGTTTTATATGACAGAAATGGTACGTAATTAAATGAAAATATCAAATAAGTCTTTAACTTTAATCATTTTTTTCGCGCGGTGCGTTTGAAACTCCCTCAAAACGAAAGGTTGTTGGTGATACCCAAGAACCTACAGCGGTAAAAATATGATTTATTTTCAAATATAGTTGAGAAAACATACAAACTACACGCTGCTAGTTTTTTTACGACATCTAATTGTTAGACATTCCTCATGTTGTAAATAACGTCTTTCTGGAGTGCATACACGTACCATTTCCCATGTAAAAGGGCTGGTATTTTTTGGCAAATATCTCCGAAAGTAATGCGATAAGGTGTAAGGTATTTTTCTGTAAAATTAGACCAAATTCATTGATTTCTAAGTAAAATGATATTTCGTTCAAACTACCTTAAATGAATGCCTTTTCAAAACGTACGATTTTTCAATTCGGGACCATTTTTTGTGCTTTTTTTAGTTTCAGTGACATAATTTCATATGCTTCTCAAATTCAATAACAGAAAGTATTTGGTCCTAATGACAACAATAAGAGAAATCATCGATAATTATCACTTTCAGCACATTTCTTGGCTGGATTTACATATATGATTGATTGAATATGACTCGGTCGTCGCAAATTATCCCAAGTTAAGACAAGTATTCATTTTCAGAGAGTGTCAACCGGCTCCCAAGTGATTTATAATAAGCTCATAAAGGCGAAGAGTTGACAGATACTCAGGTGCGACTTAAGAGGCTGGAGAATTTCAACACACTCTCGGATTGATGCCAGTAATTTAAATATAATGTAGCTGATCAAATATACAAAAATCTTGCGCAATTGAAGAATTGAGACCAAGAACCAGTCAATATAGAGGAATGCGATTTGCTGCTCAATATTTGCAATCACGCTTTCCCAACATGCATCGCGTTCAAATATCTCTTGCTAATAAACTTGATTCACCTCAGGCGTCAATCCGTAGAGGAACTTAACATTAGTATCCATACTGAAAAGGATACTTTCTACAATTTTATAATAATTTAATTTTTAAGATGCGTTTCACAGCTTTACTGCATCGTCAGGTACAATTTTTCTATAATATTTATTTATTTATTGTTGTGATAGTAACGTAATGGACTACAGGAAGCTTTCTGGAAGGAGAAAAGCTTACCAAGTCACCAGTTTTAAATATATTGGTAGCTGTACAACAACTGATGGAAGATGCTCAGCGAAGGTGACAAGCAAGATAGCAAAAACGAAACAACCTTTTATCAAGAAGAAGCATCTCTCGACTTCAAAAAATGTCCCAATACAAATCTGGAAAGAACTTGTGAAAAGATATGTAAGGAGTGTGTGCACATACGGTTCAGAAACTTGGGCCTAGAGAAAATTAGAAAGGAGCTGGAATGTGGTGCTGGAGAAGAATGCCAAAGATTCCATGGACTGAGTAAGCTACAAACATCGAGGTTCTGGAAAGAGTTGGGGAGGGGCGAACATAGGAAGGTAGGTTCAATCTCAAGAAGGAGAGAAGGATGGATTGGACATATGTTGCGGCACTCTAACTGGATGACTGCCTTGAAGGAACGGTGGAGGGACGTGAAGAAAGAGGGAGACCTATGCAGGAATTCTTGAATGGGAATGTAAAGAGACTTGCTCTGGAAAGTAAGATTTGAATGTCCACCAACCATAGGGTTTTTTTTGTTTGCCGGACGATTCTGTTGGCCCGTACGTCCCTGGAGTCCCGATAGGCTGCTAAGCCTGTCATCAGGTTTTCCAGGGACCGGACTATCAGAACTTGACATACATCCATGCCCTAGATGGTGGAAGGCGGGGCTCGAACCGGCGACCCTCAGTTTAACTGGCGAGGACTTTACCCCGTCGCCACCGGGGCCAGCGAAGCGGTTGAGGAGAAGAAGAAGAGTTACGTGATGTGGGAGGAAGAGGATGTGGAGAAAACCTACCATTTGGGAGGGAAGGCAGGGAAACGTGGATTTAAGAGCTTTTGAGGCGGGAAAGGTCAACAAAGAAATTATGTCCGAAAGGAATGGGGAGGGGTGCGGAAAAATTATCTCTCTACAAAGGTTGCTTGACTGTCTAATAATTTCAATTTGTTCTAGGGTATCCCTCTTTAAAGTCCTCGGGGAAATAAGTGAAATTTAAGGGCTTAAAATCACTTACAGGATTATTTTCAATCAAATACTTGGCAAATTGAAAGGTGGAATCCATAATTATGAAACCTGGTTGTGTTCCTTGATGCGTGTCATGAAATTTCGACCAGTTTGACCTACGTGAGACACATTACAACAATTGGATTCAACTTTGCACATGACCGGCTTGAATAACTTTTCCCGTCTTTTCGAAAGGGTTAGGAGATTTTAAAATGCTAATCTAAGGGAATTTGGAGGGTGTCTTGACATCCTGCTGGAAATGTAATAGCACACACCACTAGGAAGTCGAGGGTCTATCTGTTTGTGTGGGGGAAGTCTGTTCCGTAGCTAAGGATTTTTGTTTTTTACAAAGAATTTTGTCGACAAAATCTAGATGAATATCCGAGAGATGGACAGCAGTAACATGAATAATTAATAACAAAATTAATTTAAACCTAATACCACTGTGTCGGGCGAGGCGTGGAACAGCGCCATCAACGACAAACATGATTTCATACAGTCCACTTTATCACCACTTGTACTACACGTGTTTCGACTATCACGAAGTCATCATTAGGTAACCTTATGAAGCCTGATGCACCTAATGATGAATGCATGACAGTTGCAACATGGGCATTACCAAGTGGTAATAGCGTGGACCGTACGATATGTTTCGTTTGTTATTTTAAATTAAATTAGGCACCAAACGCCATTCCGCAGACATGGTACTTATGTCCTTTCAATAATGGACCGCGAAAAAGATGGAAGGAGATGTTAAAAGACAGTACTGCGCGAGTACACAGCCATGGGAGAAAAAATGCGTAGGAGAAACAAGGGGAAAGAGGAATCAAAGGCAATTAAAGAAGGTGAAAAGGGTTGGTTAGAACGGTCGCAGTCAACCAAATTTTGGGATCACATTACTAGTGACGACGATAATCTCTCTCGTTTATTCCTCCTGCCGACGCATAAACAAGACGGTAACGGTGACTACCCTGTTCAAAACAAACAAACAAAAATATTCGGTTGCGTTGAGAAGGAGGTTCAAATCCGAGATAGTGGCCTTCCTTTACCTGATTGGTCGATATCATTTGCAGCTCATTTGTCATTCGATTCCCGAATCCTTCCCCGAGATGTCCCGGCGTTCCCGAGGCGTCCACCTGTCTCTGCCTTCGTAATTCCCACCGGATAAAGGTTGAGTCACCGGAAATTCCTCAACGTCGAAAAGAAATCGGCTCCTCCACATTGAGCGCCCGACGGTGGCGCACGCGTCCGAAAGCGTTCGATCGACTGGAAGTCAGCGCCGCTACGACCAGCGCGGTGGACCCGGGAGGCTTCGAGGCGCGAATCTGCAAAAAAAGAAAAACAAGAGAAGGGGGTTAGAGGCGTGCTGACGCATCGTAAATGTCAGAATAAATCAAGAAAAACAAAAGGTTGACGCACGACGGAATGTCTCCGAGAGACAAAATCGGGAGGAATAAAAAAACAAGCCGGGATATAGAAAATTAACGAGCAATGCAAACGCTGGCTGTCTATAAACTATCCAAAAAATGTGATTCAGTTATACATCGATGTTAAAGTGTAATTGACGAGTTGTCACATCATAATAATGCGACATATAATCCACCGGTATTAAACTAAAACTTAGAGAGTTAATTTTGTCCAAAAACATTTTGAGCAAATAAATTACAGGTGCCAAACCATTATCATGCTCAATCAAAGTAGACCAGACTTACATCTACATCTACGTAATACCCTGCGAGCCACCACGAGGGTGTGTGGCAGGGGGTGAAGATCACCAAACATGCACTATTGCCATGCAACTAGGATATTTAAGGGAGACATGCTAGAGAACAGGGTCACATGCAGCTAGATGGTTAGTATCTACATAATAAGAAAGGGATTATTGGTTGTTGTTACATGCATCATGCACTACAGACTACTCTTAACTATATTTCACCTACCTTTCCCTTTGCTACGCTGCCTATTGTTCTTTCTTATATTACGCGGGAAAAATGAAATTTTAAATCTATCGGTACGACAATCTGTCTCTCTAATCTTGTTAAGATGATCAAACCTAGCATAATACGCAGGGGTTCTCAATATATATCTAACGTCATCTGTGAACAAATCGGTTTCGAATTTACTTAAAAGGTTCAACCTAAATTTTAACCTGCGTTCCGATAGTAATTCCCATCCTAGTTCTTCTATTAAACTCGTAACACTTATACAATTATCGTTACGGCCTTTAACAAATCTAGCGGATCTCCTTTGCACGCGCTCTAATTCTTTTATTAAATTTACGGACAACATAGGCATAGATTTTCCGACAGGTAAAATTTAAAAAAAGCTTCATTTTTCGTAAAATTTTTCAAATTTTCAACCTTTTTTTAAACACTGCTTCCATTCCCATTTGTCATCTTGGAGCAAAATAAGACAAAAATGAACGCACTGACTTTACTCTTAAAAAAACAGCAAAGGCATAATGTTATATATTTACCAACGTACTTTAATGGGAATTTCTTAATAATGAATAATTTCGAGCATAAAATTGAGAAAGTAAGACTGCTGATGGGACGAATTTACATCTAATTCATTTCGCGGACGATTAAAAGCAGCCATTCAAACTTAAGTATTTAATTACTTAAAATATGAAGAAATTAATTCTTAATTTACAATGCGATGCTCTTTTGTTGATGCTCAATTTCTACAACTATAAGCGCGTTTTGCAAGTTTTACAGTGTAACTGTTAGATCACCTCGGTACACTTTATACCCACATAAAAGATTATTTCAATTTCCATTGGAAACATATGTTATTCATCACGATTGAAAAAACTTTCTGTGTGTAACATTTTTTAAAAATCTCACTAAGAATGAACAATATATATTTCCTAGAAAATAAAAATAAAAAAACGTTCATTTCGTACACATTTATTTTATTTAAATAATCAAATATAACTTCATACAGAACATCACGTATAAGTACTACATATACATAACATTGAATTAAAAAATAAAATATAAATTCACGAAGAAAATCTACCTATATGTAGAAACGAAATTCAACTTAATAAGTAAAATAATATGAAAGTAACTAAAAATTGGTAAGACTGTAAAAAAACGTTTATTGTAATTAAAACATAGTAGTCGTTTATGCATTTAACAAAGGAAATTTGGCCCCATTAGTTCTCCATTAATTATTTTTCCGGACATGGGACCTGTACCAATCGATTCCTCATGCCAAAAACCCCATAAATACCATGATTCGGGAACATTGGATAACCAGTTTCCTAGGATAAAAGCTTACTCCCCGCCACCGCCGTAGATATGGGTTCAAAGCGTACTTCGTAAATTTATATGTGTTACGATATCTTTAACCCCACCCTTAGGTAAGGCGTATGACTCACAAGCACGCGTATTAAGAAAGGAAAAGGAAAAAAAAAAGAAACGCGAAGGAAGCTTTTCGGTCACCGTAGGGGAGCCGTTTGAAGACGAAGTGAAAGTCGTCGCGCCCGTAACACGTGTATCCCCAGCTTTTTGAGATCGTTAGCACCGCAGAAGACGAGAAGGATGTATACTTATCGTTAAAGATCCGTCCACTTCCGCTAAATGGCAGTTCCGGCTAACCGGACATCCTATTGCACCCACTTAAGGTGTGGTGGCGGCGGCCTCAATCATCATCTTGAGTCATCAATCCGAAGATTGGCTAGCTGATGCTCTTGCAATGCACTCTCCCCTTAGCCAACCGCTGATACGGCCGATTGTAATTGAACGAAAGAACATGAGGTGAGGACATATCATGGTAATGATCGTTGAGGTATATGTAGGTGGCGCTGACTATAGTGGACAATTCTAGAAGCTGTGACGTGGGCGTGTCCTGTCCGCCATCTTTGTAAACCCCGATTTTCTTCTAGCCCTGACAGATTGACGCACTGGCTTTGCAATTTAACGATGTTTTCCATCGACAACTGAATAAGAATCAGCATGCAATATCTTCTTCGCCGTGCACTCTCCTTACAGACATTGATTATTTTTTCAAACTTAATATTAAATCGCATTCCCGATGAAAACCATTGTAAAATCGAGTAAAATTCAGAGAACTAAGTACACAATACATGCTCAAAGTGTTACTCTCCTATAATTGCAAGCTGATGGCGGATATTCTCCCTTAACATCCAATAATTCGCCCATTCCATCCCCATTTCGACCGCTTTCAGACCGTCGATTGAAATTTAGACGCCATTTTTTTAAGTAAATTAAAAACCGACTTATTTTCAGACGAAGTTTTCAATATATTACAAACTCTAACGTACTACGGTAGATCATATCATGAAATTAACATAAGGGAAATAGATTGTCCCAAAAGGTTTAAAAGGTTTAAAATGTCGTGTTTCCCGAGATCGCTGAGATAACCCAACGGCTGCGTTAAGACTTTGAAATAGGTTAGTTGACAGGTTGTATAGCTGATTAATTCACATGCACCCTAATACATTTTCTAAATCTGCCGAGTGGTGCTAAAGCGATGTTTTTCATGTCCCATACATGAATCTAGTGTCAAATTTTAAAAGTTATATTGTAGATTATTGTAGTAGTTTCTGTAGCATTTGTAGCATACTGATAGTGTGGTGCTTGCTGGTGAACTGAATTTCTTCACTGCGGTTCATGTTGGTGATGTCATCCCCAGCCAAACACTCTTGTGGTGGCTTGCAGGGTAATAAGTAAATGTAGATATAAATCCATAGGATAGGAAAGATCAGGGATAGCCAATGCTACAGTTATTTCGGTCGTCAGACTACATTTTGATGACGTAATGTCCTATGTATGTAATGATCCATCAACCCCAAGGTATGGTAAAGGCACGTGTGTGCACGCCGGAGAGACCTTTTTTAAAAACAATTAGGAATTTCTAACACCTAGGTCTCGTTAAAAAATTAAGTGCGTAGTTTGCGTGTTTCAACTACTATTTTTGAAAGTAAATGTAATTATAGCCGCAATGTTTTTTTCCAGATTCGCCAAAAACCTTCCGTTGTGAAGGAATTTTCAAAGTACCGCGTGAAAAAAATGAGTTAAATTTAACTCATGCAGACATTTTTATTAAATTACTACAAATTTCAGTCATGTAAAAGTATATTAGTTTACCATTAATAATAAAATATTTAATTCATGCTTCTTACAGCTGATAAACCATTAAATACCATTCATCAATTACCCATGAATTGTAGGAGACTCTTATACTTTTCGTTGTTTCAATCCCTTATTAGATATGGTATTGAAGTTTGGGGCTTTTCATCACAATACCATATGAGTATAGCCAATACAATACGAAATAATCTACTAAAATTTATTAACTATAGTAATGTTCAAAACGATATACGGGCCTTGTACATAAATAATAACGTTCTGCTACCTAAATATCTACTTTACTTTATCTTACTTTGTAAGTAAAAGGACAAGGAAGACTAATTAACTGCCTTGAATAATGTAAATAAAAGAGGAAATATTTTTTGTTAGGCCTAAAATAAATATTAAATATGGGGAACGTGATGGGCAGTATATTCTCCCAAAATTATTAAATAAATATTTTGGAGAGATGGAGAAAGAAAAGGAAGAAAATGTAATTAGTTTCAAAAAAATTGTAAAAAGGGTCCTACAGAGACAAATGTCAATGGAATTGTAAAAGCATGACTATATATTATGGATTCGGATGTTTGGCTTTGTTGCCTAGGCTACGTGTTATCTAAATTTCCACTTTTAGTTCACCCAGTCCTTGGGGCTTCTTCGATTAGAGTCTTTTCTGTTGCTATTGTAAATAAACGTAGTTTTTTGTTGCTAACGTGAGACTGTGGTAAATATTCAATAACGATCGAGGAGATGTGAATAACTTCATGCTTTGAATAACATCTTGCTATTTTTGTGATCTAAAAGTTACTTTGTAAATGCTAGAGAGGAAATATCTATTACAGAAAATGTGTAAGAGGTTTATGTAACGTCCATCGTGTGCCGACGACGATGTTTGCCAGACTCTGATTCTAATTCGAATAAATTAAGCCCGTTCGTCTTAAATAAAGAATTTAGAATGCCTTGTTTAAACAGAACTTGCATCGTACCAGGCTGCAAAACAGGGCATGCGTCTATGAGGACCCAAAATAGGAGACTTGGATTGAAAAATAAGAATCTGTCCAAGGCGGCGATGAGTGCATTCCTTTGTACCAACACTGCAATGATGGCCATTGGGAATACTCATGAAGTAACCTCGCACTATTATTAAATATCCGTATAGGAATATTCACGAAATGCTAAGAAGTTAATTGTGCATTTGTGTAATTGAATTTGGAGAGGAATAAAATATATCTATTGACCGGACGATATTAAACAAGTGTATAATTACGTCTCGCGTGTATTACTACATTTTTATTCACTACATTATGATTACTTATAAGTAAAAACCAATGTATATTCATGGCAAAATCGGTAATACGAGTTTATTTATAATCTGTCGACTGTATTTACATTTGAACTTCCGTCTTTCATCACTGGGCGGAACCACTTTCCAAAGAGTTGTTTATTTACTGGAATTCTAGAAAACGCTTTTTGGCAACGAGATCCCAATCCATAATATTCAGTCATGTGTAAAAGACAATTTTTTATCAAGGTGCATTTCTATTGTTGTTGTTTTTTGCCGTTATTTTTCCTGTTATGTTTTGGCAAGGCGGATTTTTGTTGATGTTCTCATAAGTATATGAGCCTGAGCTGCTATAGTTTGTTGGTAAAAGGAGAAAAAATTATTATGTTTAATTTTACATATGTCCCGTCGACAGGCATAAGCCTGACGGCACATCGACGTAAAATTGTTGAAAAATAAATGAATTGACATGAAACGTATGTTTCGAATATGGCCCACATTATGACTGGGGAGCTACCTCGTATCAAACAACCTCAACTGATTCTCCTCGTTCATTCGCATTTGTACGGATTAATGGGAAAGACTTGACTTCAGGCTCTCAACCCGTGGCAAACGATTTTCTCGCTTCACGCATCAAATATCAGTTATGCCTGCGGTGATTCACGCGGATCGTTTATTCGAGAACACGTTGACGCCGTTAAACCAACACTCAAAATTCACAGCCTGACTCACGCTAGGCAATGTGGAAATGGCTTCCATACATTTCCAGGACCCATTGGAGGCTAAAAGCTATGTATGAAGGAATTAACGCACACTCAAACAAATCCATTTAAGCACTCTGAATAATTGGCCTCCGGCAGAGAAGAGGCTCAGTGGAAACCAAAGAGTCAGGCATTAAGATCCTTAAAAAAAAATGACTGACGCGTGGTGCAAGGAAGATTGGGCTTTTTTTTGTCTGCCATTAGTATTCTACCATCAAAAAAATCTGTGTTAATCTGTTCCTCATTCTTTGAATTGTTTATTTCGTCCATCGACTGGTTAAGTCAAATCACTTCCCAGACACAATTTTACAGCACATTTAGAATTAACTTCGCAATTATTTGGAAAATAATTCCTCAGCAACCAATCGTTGACGTCATGCTCAACCTGTCAATCCGGGAGGATCAAATTGTACGGAATATTGCGATTACAGCAAAGTATAACAGTTGCGAATTTAAATACATTTTTCGAAGTTTAATGAAATCAGGAATACCGGATTTACCAATGGAAAACGGAAAGGAAAATAAGAAAAGCATTATTTAAAATAGAACTAAATAGAAGGATCATCCACGGACTACTGTCACGAGATCATATGCACGCACCATTTACACGGTGCATTCATAAAAAAGCATTACTTAAATACCGAAAAAGCTTGATTGATATGGAGTGAGCTTTACCGAAATGCATTTGTAAGTACAGTGACATATGTAAATACCTCAGTTGGTTTAAATATTTCATCGGAAGTTCATCCCTTTCTGCTTCATATGACAAATGATCGGACTAGACCCTCCATGTAATTATGTAAAGGATAAGATTTCGGGAGGTTATATGGTGACGTGCATAATGGGAGTGTACTTAGTGGAGATCAGTTTTTATTGTGATCGTTTATTGTACGTGAAAGAACGAGGGTAAATGTCCGCTTCCGTCACACACCTTTCAAAAATTGTTTTCGACCCTTTCAACATTGCGTATCACCGCGAAATTTTTGTGACAAAAACTAGAAAGATGCCGGTATCTAGTGATAATTTTATTTTGGAGGAATAAGTAATTTACGATAAAAAGGAAATTTTTAAAGCTTGTGGTGACGTTTTTCCCGGCCGCCATTGCACTGTTTCCACTTTTGACCGCAGCGTGGCGCGATTGTCGCTGAGTTGCGTTTACCCACTAACATCTCCCGTTCCATGTTAATGAGACTTATTTTCTAGAAAAAAATCTCCCTCGAGACGGTTGGTGATTAGAAGGGTGGAAATAGGTGGTGTAGGCATGTAGAGACGTATATTGTAGAGGTGAAGTTACAAATATCCCTCTGTCGGAGCTTTCGCGAAACTTAGAAAATGGCGTGGAAAAAGTCGGAAAAATGACGAAAATTGGTCATTTTCTAACGTGAATATCTCAAAAACCTGTGGCTTAACAACTTTGCTGTATCTTTTGTTTTGTTCTGTGATTCTTCAAGAACTAAACTATGCCACAGTCATTATCCTTAATATCACCAATTTCTGGGAATAAGTGTTTGAAAGGTGTGTGACGGAAGCGGACATTTACCAGAACGAGTTTTTATACCCATCTGTTCGGCAATGTATCTCTCTCATTTTATTGCTTCTGTCAGACCTAAAGATATAGTGAGGAGTCATGATTATATTCTCTGTGTCGCTCTGGAACACACCAGTTCTGCATTCCTCAAGCAAAACTAAGCATAGCGTGTAGCCTCTGAGTATCTAGAGGCTCCCACCATAATCCTTCTAGAATTCGTGAAACTCTATTTTCGCTCGTAGCAGTCTTTAACAAAGCGCGCGGCTTTACTTTGTGTTCTATCAATGTTTTTGCTGAAAAGCTGAACAAATCCTAGTTTTTTAAACCCTGAACCACATATGCCCTTCGATATGCGCCTCGATACTTTCCCTCTCGAAATTCAAGCGACGAAAATTCAACCCGACCTCTACAGTAATCTACACCTGGGAGAGGGAAGGCGACCAATGCCTCTCATCTTGCATTCGTAAATATTTTAAGTTTTTGAGTTTGTTGCTCGTGTGAAGTGAGCTCCTATCCTCGCAGTTTAAATCTAATCTTGGGAAAGATCACGTAGTTAATGAATGAATGGACTTTAATCGTGAGTGTAAAACTGCCCCATTTTTTGCACCGCAGAAAAAACAACCATTTCATAAACTGCAGTATTCGAGATTATAAGGAAATTGCGACATACCGCTGCTTGCAAAATAAGAGAAATAGGAGGAGGATAATAACCATCTCGTGAGGATTACAACTTTTATTTGTCACAATGCAAGCCACGAAGCCTTCCTTCGATGCAAGGCTTGAATCTCACAAGCTTCTGTGTTGTCGCGATCACTTCCGACTTCATATAACCTATGATTAATCACATTCCGCTTATAAACATGACTCCCTTAAATCGGATGCGTTCCTTTAATAAATTACACTCTTTGAAATCAGTAATTGTTTATTTCTAGACTTGTTTCGATTATTCTAACATAAACGTACAGTTTTATTCACATCCGAATTCTGTACCTGCTTGGATTCACCAAAATAAAGGCAAGATTTATTCATTTGGATCGTAGGCACAAATTGTGTCATAAATATATTGCTGACACTATGCAGTGTTCAAACACAAAAATTTATGGAAAAAAACAGTTACACGACGATGTTAAATGACGCCGACAGACATGAACAATACTTCTACAGCATACATAAGACGATTGAAACCTTACTGGAGTATCGAGGGTTTCATGACGGGGTGATCTCACATAAATTTGAAAAGTGCTCCGTAATTCGTGGAATTGCTTTCTACAGATTTCATCACAAATTTACGAAATGCATTAGAACTTTACACTGAAGCCTTAGATATTTCTTTTTAGGGTCAAGGAACCACGTTAGGACTACAAATTAGGAAACAGTATGTGAAAACATTCGTGTGGAGCGTTGCACTATATGGATCGGAAGTATGAACTACTGGAAAAGCTGACCAGAAAAGAATAGAAGTCTTCGAGACCTGGTGGCGAAGGAGGATGCTGAAGATACAATGGACGGACAAAATAAAAAATGAGGAAGTGCACAGAAGAGTAGATAGGGAAAGGACCATACGGAACACCAATAAAAAAAGAACAAGATGGATTGAACACACCTTGGGACACAATGGCTTTGTGAAGAATATGATAGAAGGCAAAATAGAGGGAAAAGTCCCCAGAGGAAGACCCAGGAATAAGTTTATGTACCAAATAAATAGGAAAGTACATGGGAAGATATACCAGGAGATAAGAGAACTAGCATTAGATAGGAAAGGGTGGAGGGCTGCAAGGAAAATCAATCTTAGGCTTGAGCAATCAATGAATAGAAGGAACCACCAGACTCTCTCTGCTCTTCCTACAGAGTCACATCGATTCGCACGGCACGAAATCCAAGCGAATCGAACGATGAGCTTTCCTTCGCCAGACTGTTTCACTCCACGTCGAGAATGAGGGCCATTTGTATCCGGCAAACTCTCGACAAACTCTCGTACAGGAAGAAAAAAGAACGCTTGTTTTAATGGCTTATCTCCACTGCAGAGCTGGAACCGGGAGAAGATGAGCAGGTCGACGAGAGTGGGAAATTGATCTGTTATTGAGGACAATGGCAGCCCTCAATTCAAGGTCTTAACGCCAAGGCGCAGATCGAAACAAATCACCACACTTTAAATATGATAAATCGACGACATGCGCAGGCGAAACGCTCCGTAGCCTGCCGATGGGCAGCATTCTGAGGATATGCGATGGTCACAGCCAGCTATATCGTTTGCATGGCACACGAATAAATAACTAAGATCATTCTCCCAGTAGTGTATGCAAAGAATGGTATTAATGAAAATTTCCTCTTAGATAATTTTTAATCGACCTAGGTTGCGATATACTACATCATCATCAGGCCTAGAACATTGTACATCGAAACCTAGGTCGATTGAAATTTATCTTAGTGGAAATTTGCATTACTTTCATTCTTTATGATGGAATCCTTCCACCACATCAAGCCTGAAACTTCTCTTTTAATAAGCTAAAAATGTTGCTTTTAAAAGGCAAGCACTTCACTGAACAGCACTATAACGATGAACTTGCGCTTCGAGGTACTGCTTTCTTAAGATATACCTATGAAATTTGCAGAAATAAGTAAAATTAGGCCAAGTGCTGCTTTGCATAATTTTCAAATTCATTAAAGAAATTCGGGTTAAATCATATAAGATAGGTTTACACATGGAAGTATCGAGTACATCGATATCTCTAATCGCATCGTCACCTGCAGGGCATCGTTCTGCTTACACACAAATCCCGGTTTTTCCCAAACAAAATTGCAGAAGGAAGTAAACAATGAATACGGTAAATAAGCAAATCGCCAACATTTGGCAATATTGGCGCTCGTATTTCGCTGTTTGAGTCCCATACGCATTCGTGAGTTCAACAAATTTGTATGAATTACAATAATTATTCATTATCACGTCGAATAAAGTGTCTCGAATGTGACAATAATAATCATTATCTATCAAGAGATAAGTCATGAAGCTTGCATCACGGGTTTTTTTAGCCTTTAAAATATTATTTAAAAAAATTAGATAAGCAACAACGAGTCCTCCTCCAGCTAAATTATTCGTTGTTTACATTTTAAATCTCCGTTGGCTGTCATGTGACCAGGATTTCACCGGATGCGATTCGATTTTATCGCAGGATCGATATGCTACTAGTAGGAAAAATAGAAGTCAGCCTATTTTCCCTGCAAGTGCGAACCTAGGTCGATTACTACAATTATCTACCCCTACTGCATTAAAAAAGCGTGCTTACACATCGAAGTGTCCAGTCCGGGCGACTTGAAATGCTACTGCCATAGAAGCCACTTCCATGCATAAAGCCGGTTTCAGAGTACTGCAGCGAATATCAACACTACGATCTCAATTCGATTTGAAGTGCGTTTCCTTGTGCGCACGGTCTGAAACGAATGGGAAGCCACTGCACAGTTACGCCATAAGGTGAGGAGCATACTAAAGCAAAAGTGAAGAGCCAAATGCCTCCTTTTATTCCGGGACGAAGTCTTAAGTCAGCTCACATACGTGGAATTGATCGTGCGATTCGTGTATATACGTAAAACATACATTCCCGAGCCTAATCAAGCAATAAAAATAACGTATTCATGAGGATTTCCACATACATTCAGAGCTGATGCTACCAAAGATTCTAACAGCAGCGAATAGACTAGATGAACCATGCCCCACTGGGAAATTAAAACTTTAACGAAACCAAAGAACGCAACCATAAAATTTTTGGTTGAGCCTCACTTTTGAAACTCGAAAACTTCTTCGTTCTATCACGGTAAAATATCTGTTCGATTGCTGACAAAGTATGGATCATTAGCAAGTCTCTGGGCAATGTCATTTACAATTGTGTTCTTCCTTCTATATAGGTCCTCGCAACGTACATAAACCCACCATTAATGACCTCATTTTACTGTATTCTTCATGAGCATAGTATAGGTATTTCGACGCTTTTGTTGTTTTGGCAGTGCATTTGTATTCGAAATGACAACTTGAGCCGCATATTCGCAGATTTCCTTAAGGGTGTGTTACGGCAGTAAATGCTCAAATAGCACAATAATGGCAGACATGCGGTGGAAACGGTTGCGAATACCAGTATCGATGGAAGAATACGATCGATATCGAACGATCTTGATTGTTACACTAAGCTGACGGCAATTTCATTATTACGCGAGACCACACTTAATTCACGCACGAGAAATTAACAATTACTGATTTCCAAGAGTGTGATTTATTAAAGTCACAGCTAAGAGCATTAAGGCATGTCATATTCATGCATCTGAACATAAATCAAATCTTAAGGAACTTGAATTATAGTTGGTTACTAAAACTGAATCTGTTATCTTATTATCATTAGGCACAATCCTTATCTACAGCTTTATTAGAAACGAGTGAATGGGTGCTTGCAATTTACAAGCGGGGGGGGGGGGGGAAGGGGTGTATGATGATACTCTTTAAATAAGGAAAAAAAACAATGAAAGCTCTCAAGTCTGCGTGCCGCATGCAAGCAAAGATAAGCATAAATCTCGAAAACGAAATACGCGCCCCATGTGGCATGGATACCAGACAGTTATAGTACAAACTTATTTTGGAAGTCATCCGGTTATATAAGACTTTTCAAAATACTATAATCAGTACACCGAAACGAACGTGGAACCACTGGAAGATCATCTTAACCTCATTTGACGGCATATAAGACGCTCTTCTACGTTAGATATTTCATTTCACCACAGCATACTTAATAAGAGTACACATGAAGAGTTTTACTCTATAAATTCGATCGGAATCGAGATTTTTAATATACTAATTTTCATATTCAATTTTTCTCTTCCCATCTTCTACATGGATTGCATTTTATTTTAATGAAAACTACAATATCATGAAGCTTGGTTGGTTGAAATTGGCCATCAAAGCTACGGTAGAGGTTAGGAAAAAGTTGAAGATATTATACGCAGTAGTTAGCAGTGCAAAAAATGGTATAAAGAAGACAAAATAACATGCATTTAGGATACCTAACTCATATATGTAAAGCTATTGATTGCAATAACTCGAAGCCTAATCGATTTATTTAACTTTTACACAATATCGACACAAATCTAACCCTCCCCTGAAACTGTCCCGCCTCGCTGAGTTCCAAACCTCGAATCGACACTCGGCCCTGCGACAGGGGAGAAATATATCCATAGCAACGAAAGTGAAAAAATTTCTAAATCTCCAGATAAAAGTTTTAAAATATCAGTTTTACGGTAGGTAGGAAAGAATCGATTGCAATAATAAGATTTTTCAAACATTCAGCCTCATATTTGTGAAAGAATCAGTGTTGTAGCTCAATTATTTCATATGTGAATGAACGAAAGAAAAAAGGTCCACACTAAAATTTTTCATTTTTCCCATATAATCCCATGTAAAGCTATCGATTGCAATAAATCGAAGCCTAATCGACTTTTTTAAATTTTTTGGTCAGTCAGTCAGTAGGTCAGTTTTGTAGCTTTATATATATTAATATTTGAATAATTTAGTATTCACTTATGTGAGACAACATCTACAGGAGCATTATAATGATTGAACCCTAGAGACTTATTTTAATTTACATATTTGTATCTTGTACGTATAAACCAATATCTGGATGATATAAAACTGGTAATCTTGGTTCAAGTGATATGGCTTGATGAATTTGACGAGATTTTAATGGAGTTTTCACGATGGAATCCCTATTAACGCCAACATTTTTATTCGGTTCATGTGATTGGACTCGATTAGTTTCATCTATTAAATTTAGATGAAGTGATGACACTGGGTTAACTGTAACTTCGTGGAATTTTGCACAACTGTAACTTCTACCACATCACAAACTACATTTGTAATTTTGGCTTGTTTATTGGCAGATATTCAGGAACTTGCCAAAAAACTTTTCTTACATTTATAAAAATCTTTTTTCTTACCTTTTTTTATTTTTTAAATTAATTTCTTCATATTTTTTAAATCTTTATGAAAATGCCTTACAATAGATAGCTCAAATTTTCCCATTGATTCTCTCTGGATCGAATGGTTGCGAAGACCTATAACGAAGGAAAAATGCAATCGACATCGAACGCTGGTGCGAATGACCTTAGTCGTCGAAGCACCCTAATCACCCTAATACTACTACTACGATATCGAACGACCTTGGATCTTAGGTAGAGGCTCAGTTTTGAAACTTTGAAAACTTTCTCGTTCCACCATTTCAAAGTGTCTGTTCCATCGCTCACAAAGTATGCATCATTGGAAAGTCTCATTCTTACCGAGTGGTCAAGGTAGTTTTTCACCCATTTCTACATCGCTTTTTCCAGAAATATTGATTCATCCAGATAAATATTTCATTTGGATTTTCTGAGACCTCACCCGGACATAAATTTACCAGGGTGCGAAGTCTAATTAAGAAGTAAAATGAAGTGTAATTTTTTACTCTTCTTTCCAGGTGCGAAGTAAACGATCTTTATGAGTTGCGAGCTACTTCTCACCACGCAGCACATGCACTCTGAAGCGATTTGGCGAGGTTTAAACGTGCACCTTGACCTCGAGTGCCAACGTGCTCAATCACCCTGGAGAGTGTAGAGAGGAAGATATCCTGCGGAGAGGCATTCGCGCCAAGAGATGCAATCCATCTCCGTCTCCCAGAAACCCCAAGCTTCCTACCCTCCCCCCTAAACCTCCGATTTCTCCCGGACGATAACCACAGCTTCCCACAGTCGATCTCCATGCCAACCACTGACACACCCTCCTTCCATTCGATCCTCCTCAAGGGCTCTGCACCCACATCGCGTATTCTATTTCCCTCCCGTAAGGAGTTTCCAAGGCGACGATACGAGACAAAACAAATACAAAACGACAGAATAAACTCCATTGAGGAAGGTGGGGGTGGCAATACGTCATCAAACTGTAGACTGACAACAAAAAAAAACCCGTATTGGCTCTTCCTTTATTATCTTTTGGACATCTTTATTTTATTTATTTATTGAAATCTAATTCAATTGTTCATTTATTTAATTTTTATTTCATTTACTTCTTTTACTTGCTTATAATTTATTTATTTTAATTCTCTTTAATTTCTTAGTTATTTATTTTGAACTTTGCAGTCATGTATAAATTACCCTTTCATTATTATTATCGTTTCACGTGTATTCATTGCAATGTTTTATGTTGGGACTATATTAGCTTTATCTGTTTGCAGGTTTTCGCAGGTTTTTGTCACACTCCCCTTCATGTGCGGGTGTTTTTCTGCAGCTGGTTTTTTCCGTCAAGGATATCTCTTCCTTACTTCCTGACGTTTTTCCCCACAAATGTATGTATCATTCTTCACACTTATTTCATGTACTCTTCCGAAGAGGGGTCAGGTGGAAAGAAGGGATTGCCTTAGCCTCAATCTCGTCCCAATAAAGACACCGTATTATTATCATTATTAATATGTACTATCATTTGGATAGCAAGACGGAATGGAAGAATTGGCGGATGGAACGCAAGGAAAAGTACATACAGTGATTACCACGCCTTTCCATTCCGAAGGTCAAGATTGGCAAATGAAATACCCTTCGCCAGTGCGCAAACATGCGTGAAGTCATACAAAGAAAATATGTAAATTTAATAATAAAAAGGCCATTTTATTAGACTGGGATACGAACTCGGGTCTCCCGGAGGCCGATCTCGCGTTTGGAGCATTTACAAGATTACGATTTACGTGAATAAATTCGACCTTCCTTCCTCCGGGTTGGAATATAATCGCCAGGTTTCTCTCCAAACTCCCTCCAAAATCCACAAATGTTCGTCCTTCCTTTACCAAACCACCCTTTTAATGTCTTTCAAGATGCTAGTGACCTCTGTCGTCAGTCGTCCTAACTAATAGCTACATTGAGGTATGTGCAGAGAGAATTGCGCCATCAAACTGAAGCATGGCAACCGAAATAACTGCCATATTGTTTAAACCTGCCCTTTCCTTAATTTCCTATGGATAGCACGAGGGAATGGACGAATTAGCGTATGTAAAGCAAGAATACCAACCATGTGTATGGAATTTAAGGCAAGTAACTCTTGAATCATATATTCACCACTTAGTTCTAAGGATTCAACTCATTTTATCGCAATTTTCACCGGGAGTGTGGATTATTATTAATTTAAATAGATAAAAAAATTATTTATACGGAAAAAACACGTTAAGAATGTAAACTCATGCTGATTAATAGAAATTTTGATCGATGGAAAACATTGTAAAATTTCTAAATTAGTGCGTCAGACAGCAAGCGCTATAGGAATATCGGGGTTTAAAATGATGACGGACAGGCCACGCCCACATTAAAGCTTCTGGCATTAACCACAATAGCACAGGCATCCTCTCTATCGACACAAAGAATCAAAACAAAAGACAAAATTACAGAGTTAACACCGAGTCCAAAATTGGTTGGTATGTGTGCGATATTTTATATATATATGTATATATATATATATAAAGGTCACAGGCGTGACTGGCAGTTACATATAGAGCACAAAA
The DNA here is from genome assembly GCA_963169105.1 of Ceriagrion tenellum. Lineage (NCBI taxonomy): Eukaryota > Metazoa > Arthropoda > Insecta > Odonata > Coenagrionidae > Ceriagrion > Ceriagrion tenellum. The sequence continues at coordinate 34,830,016 of OY720634.1, read as the reverse complement.
AAAGTAAAACTACTAGTAGTAAAACTAACTAGCAAAACTAGCAAAAAAAGTAAAACTAGTACTACCTTCTAACATTCTGATGAAGGCGGTTGTGTCCGCCGAAATATATCAAAATTTCTGTGAGTTTTACTTTTTTTGTGCTCTATATGTAACTGCCAGTCACGCCTGTGACCTTTTTTTATATCTGTGCACTACAAGTGTTCTTCGCCAAGTGGATATATATATATATATTTCCCTCCTTTCTTTCGAACCGTCCAGCCTCAACTCTTATCCAAACCCAAATCTCAGACACCTTCAACCATTTTTCCTTTTCTCGTCCCAAGATCCACGCTTCGCTTCCTGACCAAATTACCCTGATCTTCAGCGCCACGATCCGCGTGGCACACTTCCCTTCATTTTTGCGAAGAGTTTCATGCGATCCGTTTTTTTTCCAAGTTGTGAAAAAATATAGTAACTACCGAACTGATCTTCGCATGAAGCATTAAAAAAAATGCACATGCGTGGATATTAACTAAAACTTGTGAAGATTTTTATCTTCCATCTTGCAGGAGCTTAAATACCCTACACAGCTTTCAATTTTGTTATTTAAAAAAACCTGTGGTTTTGGTCCAATCCAATTAATTTTAGACCTGTGCCGTCTGTGGACATGTAGAGGCTTATTAACCAAATTTCAGCTCGATATCTCAATTACGGCAGTTATCGTGCAAAGAGACAGACAGACGGACATAGCTAGATGGACTCGTAAGGTGATGCTGATCATTTCTATACATACTTTCCCATACTTGCCACGCCTCCTTCAATGTGTTACATTTCTGCTGTGATAAAATCAATACACCCTACACTGAAAGAAAAGGTCGGCTGCAGGAACCCGAGAATTGGTTGTCGTAACCAACTTCGTTGGATACTGGGGCGCCATCCAATTAGTTGGCTCACGCAGCCATTTTAAATAGACACGTCGGAAATGGCTTCACCGACCAACTCTCTTCGTTCCGCTGCCTACGTAGTTGGGTCTCACAACCAACTGTAGTGGAAGTAGCAAGTGATCGTTATGTTGTCAAGACTATGCACTCTCTGCAGTTCTTGCTTGACTAGTACTGAATATCAGGTGCAATCTTAACATTAACAATCATAACATAATCAATATTTTAACAAAGAATTTAACCATAAGACAGAATCATGAATATTACAACAAAATATCTGTTCTTGATTGCCATGCTTACGTTTAAATTTATCAATGGGACAGTTCAGGCCCAATACGCTAAGTAATTCTCTTGCCTGGTCATCCATGTAGCCCTCCAACAAAGATTCAATATTCAAAAAACTTCTTCAGTATCCGATGAAGGCCGATACAATATTCCACACACACACGCACGCACCACAATAAGAGCAACTCGCACGAACACGGGATATACCGGAAGGAAAAATGGCGAAGTAGCCCAGGTTGCCAGGAACGAACGATTTTGAGAATTTATCAATAGAGCGCTCTGAAGTAGAAGCTTAGTCCGGCTGACAATCGCATTGGTTGTCCGATCCAACTATTGTCTTCTCGAGTGAGGTGTATGAACCAACACGGTGGTACGCCGACCAAGTAGCGACTATCCAATTAAATTGATTGGTATGCCCAATCATCTTGACCATCGTATCGATAGCAGTTGATATTCAATCCAACTTCTTCTTATCCAACTAAAATTGGATGCTTCACCCAACCTCTTTTTTTGAGTGTACCCACGTAGTGGTGTAGGGTATAGTATACTAAAAGGTTCTCATCGAAAAAACACATAATAATAATTAAAAATGGACGCACACCTACATCCACGAACTACACTGCGAGCCGCCTCATGGGCAAGTGGCAGGGGGTGTTAGGATACCAGCAGTGTAAAGATGTGAGGGATGAGGTTTTGGGAGGTGAAATGGTGACGTGTATTATGGGAGTGTATTCAGTGGAGCTCAGTTTTAATTATAACCGCTTATTGTGCGCGGAAAGCATGAGTTTCTGTTTCTATCTGTTCGGTAATGTATCTTTTTTTACTTCTTTTATTTATTTCTCTTATTTTATCGCTTCTGTCGGACCTAGAGGTGTGGTGTGGCGTCATGACAATATATATTCGGCGTCGCTCTGAAATATGATTTGAAACCGATTTCCTTTAGATTTTTGGTATCTCGATTTCTGCATCCAGTTGCTCATTAGCTTTGAGATGAGGATGGAAATCTCTACGCATGGTCTCCTTTAAGGTTAAAAATTGGTAAACCCGAAGAAGTTCACTGTTTTAAAATTATTTTGGGGGAAATAAGGAACTGAAAAGTTATACTTAATGAGATGGAAAGAATTCTTAGAGACCAATATGGAATGAGGATAAATAAGCAAAAGACTAAAGTGATGGTATGCGGTGCTCAAGACTGCTGTGAACCTCTAAGGATAAGAATAAATGATGAAGAACTAGGACAAGTTACAGAATACAGCTACTTGGGAAGCAAGATAACAGAAGATGGAAGGAGTAAACGAGAAATTGTGAATAGAATACAACTAGCAAAAATAGCTTTCAATGATAAAAAGACTCTACTGACTTGTAAAAATGTTAGTTTGGAAGTAAGAAAGAGGGCTATGAAAGCTTATGTTTGGAGTGAGGCCCTTTACGGGTGTGAAAGCTGGACTATAGGGAAACATGAAAAGAGCAGATTAGAGGCCCTACAAAAGTGGTGCTATCGAAGGATGCAGAAAATCAGCTGGCGAGACAGAATCACCAATGAGGAAGTGCTGAGAAGAGTACAAGAAAATAGAAGTCTCTGGAGACAGATACAGACAAGGAGACTTAAACTAATAGGTCACACTCTACGATGCAATGATATTATAAAATCAATAGCTGAAGGTTTTATTGAGGGGACAAATCGTAGAGGACGTCCTAGATTAAGCTATATGAAGCAGATCATCAATGACTCTGGATGCGTCTCATATGGTGAAATGAAGAGGAAAGCTGAGAAAAGAGCGGAATGGCGTGCTATTGCCAACCAACCCATGGGTTGATAACCGAAGAAGAAGAAGAAGGAACTGCGCTTTAAGTGCTAAGCTATTACTGGACTAAAGCTAAACAATCTATCAGTCAATGTCATTCAACTAATTATAGCTAATAATGGCACTTAAAACCTCAACGCGATGACAGAGGAGGAAGGCTAGGTAGATGGGAATAGGAACGACCGGGAGAGTAAATTAGCTTTCTCTAAACGCAAGAGCCTGAAGTGAACACAGTTTATCGACCCATCCTTAGGCCACACTGCCGTAGTTTAATTGTCTCATTACATTAGAGAAGACACGCACCTTGAAAATATTTCGCCGCGGTCGGAAGTCGAACCGGAGACCTCAGATTGGAGAGCCCGCACCTCGCTGTAACCATCTTTTTTATTTATGTACTTTGACAATTTTTGATTTTCAATTGTGCATCATGCAAATGGGTCAAATTTCAGAAAGACTTATAATATTTATCCTTCAGTTTGTAATACGTCTTATCTGTCCATTGTATCTTCTCCATCTTTCGCCATAGCTACATATCAAATCTTTCCAGATATTTTCCTACTCTTTTCCTCATTGTCTACGTTTCCGATCCATACAAAACCATATCCCATAAAACACCAGACAAATCTTTTCCTAAAATCCTTTTTGATTCTCCCAGTTGTCGGGATTTCCTTAACTTTTCCGAATGTTACTTTTCCCTGAGCAATCAACTCTTAACTTTCCTGAACTCCTCTGTGCCCTACTCTTAACTTCTTATGTACAGGGGTCTCCATTATGTCTAGGGAAATATTTCGCTCCAGCTACCTCAAGCCTAAGATGGAGGGATTTTTCAATGAGATTAGCCCAAGCGGCAAACCAACCTCTTTTAACCTTCGAGAACATTCGCTCTCTAGATTCCACACCCGTCTCCATTCTTTCAAAGACACTCGCACACCTCGAGGGCGAGAGTCGGCTCGTCTGTTCAGCGCCGTGCGAGAGCATCGCTCACTTTCTTCGGCCCAATTCCGCGCGAGCCGCGGGTGAAGGTGCTGCCCCTCCCGCCAAACCCATCCCATTCCACGCCCCACAGCGTCCGGATCCTTTCGTATATTTTTTTTCGTCCCGCTCACAAGCGAACGTTCTTCACAAACCCTCCCCCTCCGGGAATAGATCTTCACGGGCTCATGATAACGGCCGATATATATCAGTCCCGAAAATAAAAAAAAACAAACATAAATATAAGATGCGTCTGGTGGCCGTGAAAAGACGAAAAAGATTGCGTTCCATTTCTATTCCGTCCAAATATCCACGGTTTTTTTTCACTCACTAACGCAGGTAAGAAACCTGTGAGTGGGCCCCATTCCAGGCTAATGAGCCATGGAAGGAGGTGCTTCAGTTATAAGGGAAAATTATTAGAAAATATTGAAGTTTTAATAAATCTGAGTCAGAGCAATCGCGACCAGATCGTCATAATTAAAGATGCTTACGCATTGCATCATTTTATTTTTTATTACTGGCAAAATTAAAACAAAAATTACTCATTGTCATTTGAATTTGGACTCGCAAATAATTGCCATGGTTTCTGCATCATTCATATCTGTTATAAAGCCAGAAAAACTTGTACTTGAAGATGTTCCTCCAGAATAAAAAATATGTTTACGAGCATATTTCCTCAAATTATTATGAAATACGTGGATCCCGATCTTTTATCTGATTGTCAGTATTTCTTTTCGAGAAAAGGGAATCGCTCCCGCTGAGAATATTAATTATTTGGAGTTTGGTTGGAAATCACTTAGTCGCAAGTTTAGCATTCGTTCGTATCTTTGGCGACGGCCTTCGTCATCTGTTTTCGTAAGTAAATATACGCGAAACCATCAACTATTGAATGAAACAGGGGCAGTTATCATTAGCTAATCTTTAAAGGGGCGATAAAAACGTGAATTTTATGAGTCTGACCTTCTCCATCAATAATTAAAAAACAGACAGTAATTTAAAATTACGCTTTCTTGTCAATATAGTCCGTCACGTCGTCTATTTTATTATATATTGGTGGCATACAAAAAAAATGTATTTTTGAAGTCCTAATTGATTCACATTACTTTCATTACATGGCCTGGAAATCATTTCTGGGATCAAACCCGGTCCCTTATCGACTTTTGTCGAAGATAAGGCTTAGCTCAACGCATTATTCGCACCGTATAACCTTCAACATACGAATATTTATCAAAATCCTTGAAGCCATTTTCGGCTTTTTTTCATACATACAATTACTGCTCGTATATGAGTTAAGGAATACTTAGGTTGAATATTTAACAAATTGAAAGAGGAACACTTAATTATTGCTCATTGGAAAACGAGACGGACTACGGGACTTCAGAAAGGCTCTATGGGAGAATCCCATGTAGACTAAAGGATGGCCTGTGTTCTGTGGCCGCGAAAGCCGAAAAAAAACATTGCGTTCCATTTCTCTTCCTCTTAAGCATCTCCCCTTTCTCTAATCCCAACAGAGAACATAACGCATCCCCGCGACTGGTCAATTTCGCGATGGGGTGGGCCGAGCGCAGCTGCTAGAAGGGGCAGGGCCGCGGCGGACCCAGGAACTCCCGAAGGTAGAGGAGATTGAGGCAATTAAGGCGAGAGACACGACTCGGGACGACTCATGTGTCCGGGGACCCGCGAAAATGGGCACAGATCGTGAGATTCCCCGATTCATCCAAGGGAAAGGGGGGCGGGGCCGCGGGAGAGATAGAAGGGAAAAAAGTGATATCATATCGCGATGATGGGAAAAATTCCGGGAGAGAGAGAGAGAGAGAGAGACACGGATACGGGCGAGGAGAATTGATTTGGGCGGGGTTTCAACTGATGACTCGGGTGACTAACGTAAGGCGATCCCACCGTCATGGGTGGAAACGAAAAAAACAGCGGACCATTTAGACGAAGATGAGAGACGTGGCTGAGAGGCAACAATTTCGGGAGACAAAAACTCTGCATCTCTTTTACCACACTATTTTCGAGATTTTACAAGAAATAGAAGACGTATTCGATGGAATATGGCACGAAAATGCACTCCGGGGAGACTTAATTTAGAAAATAAGAAATTTCATAACGCCTGGAACTCGCCATAAATTAAACAGAGCGTAGTTTTGGCATTGAACAGACCATTATTAATTACTGAACACGTTAACTGGTTAAGAACTACGCTCATTTTTAATTTCTCTCAAAGATAGATGACAAAGCCTTTAGCATTGCGTGCAATAACACGAAAAAAATGGACATTCTCAAGCACAACCACACCCTCGATAAATGAAAAGTCAAACTAGGAGGGGCTCGAACCAACGACCCCGGGGTACCAGGCGAGGACTCTATCCCACCACTACCGGGGTCGACAAAGACGAATTCCATTTTAGTTCATGAATCGCTTTCGGGTTCCGCTGTTGTTTGTCCGTAACGAACTTTCACAACCTATGAACAAATGACTCAGAGGAACCAGAAAACTATCTCTGAAGACTTGCATTGCTGTGAAAGCCTAGGATACGATTCAGAAATAAGTTCTGAATTCCCCTCATTGTTAACTACATCGACTTCCATTGATATAGGATATTCTCTCGAGGAAAGGTCGTACAAGTAATAAGACAGCAATTCTTGACCAGTTGCTGTCTTATTACCTGTACGACCTTTCCTCGAGAGAATATACTATTCTGAATTCCTTCCTTGTTGTACAGAGACAACTAATATCGGTATTGGAGGTAAAAATACCATACGTATTCAAAATGATCTTTATAATTGCAAAGGAACGAACGCAAATGCAATCAGCAATGTTTTTTTGATGGCGATGGACTAAGATTCCAAACCGAGGTTATCTTTGAGGGCCACGCCCTCTTGCGCTCCAAGTTCAATGCCGCCATTCTCCTCATATTCGCGGTCGGAAGCAATTAGCAATCCGTCAAGGACGAAGCGCGCAAAACGCCATCCTTTTGCATAATTAATCCGCCCGGTCACGTAACGCACGTAAAAATGCGACTGGGCGACGCGTGACGAAGACTCCCATGGGTCCGAGAAGACAATGTGTTCCAGTGGGAGGGCGGGCAAGGGAGGTTAAATATTCGCCCTCCGCTGTTTATGGCAGCACACCTGCAACCTGAGACGCGCCAATGGAAATATTTAATCGCGCGAGAGGAAGCGACGGGAGAGATATAATACAGAGACGAAAGGTATACCGATACGTCGGAATATTCGTGACATTCTCCAGCCATTAACGAATCGTATCATCAGTTCCCCAGCAGTAATTAAACCTTGAATGTTTGATGTTTTTTGATTTTACTCCATGAATTATTAAACTAATTTTGTTTCTCTGCACTAAAAAAATATCTTGAGCTGAGGAGATTGAATTTTCAAAGACGAAGGAAATATCAAGGAGTTCATCAACCAATCGTACAGTAATGAGTTATCGATTCAAAAGATATCAGGAGAGCCATAGAGGTCAATAAAACTGTGAAATCAGAAGGTCCCTGGTAATTCTCCGCTTTTCCGGATTTTCACATCATGTTCGCGAGTTTTAGAAACCAAAAAAATTTCAAATACAGTCCATTTCCCCTCGTTATGGCTGAACTACATCGACAGCAGTTTCAGTATCTGTAAAGGATAAAAAAAGACGTAAAAACCACAGAAAAGCAAAGATTAGCCTCGACTATTCGGGGGATTTTCCGAACAACTTATTCAATTCTTTTCGGTATGATTTTCAGCGATGAAAAACCATTCGCATGGACCAGAGTCTCAGGCCGAGCACTCAATTTCTGGCGTGCGCATCCCCAGTGAGTAATGCCCAGGATGTTGCCGACTTAACCCGTTGTATTTTCTCTCGATTCGATCGAAGATTCTGGTTCTGTCGACAGCTTGAAGTTTCTGCGCAGCTTAAGGTAGTCCGAGCGAGATGGTTCCCTAATCATAATAGAGACCATATTCGAAATATACATTTCAATTTCACCAGCAGTAGGACACATGGATAAAATATTGCATTATTAATGGTGCAATAATATAGTTTTATATGTCAGAAATTGTAAGTAATTAAATGAAAATATCTAAATAATTCTTTAACTTGACTCATTTTTTTCGCGCGGTGCGTTTGAAACTCCTTCAAAACGACAGGTTTTTGGTGATACCCAAGAACCTACTGCGGTAACAATATGATTTATTTTCAAATATAGTTGGTAAAACATAAAAACTACACGCTGCTAGTTTTTTTTACGACATCTAATTGTTAGACATTCCTCTTGTTGTAAATAACGTCTCTCTGGAGTGTACACACGTACCATTTCCCATGTAAAAGGGCTGGAATTTTTTGGCAAATATCTCCGAAAGTAATGTGGTAAGGGGTTGAATCTTTGGTGTCATAAGAAGGGTGAGGTATTTTTCTTTAAAATGAGACCAAATTCATTGTGTTATAAGTAAAATGATATTTTGCTCAAACTAACTTAAGCGGGATAATCGCCACAAAAATTGTTTTCATAATGCTGAACCTTTTTCTGTTGCTTCCATTTTAAAACAAAGCTCGTGTGTCCCAGGATAACATTGTTCATATTTTCGTTTATTGGTTGGGAGGGAATTGTCGAAAAAAGGATTGTTGAGAATTTTTGGGAAAAAGGGTAGGTGAATAGACTGCTCTCTGAAAAGCTGAAGTCAAAGATAAAGGGGCGCTTATTGGATGTTATGGTTTATTATGGCATGCTTTCAATGTATTTCATCATCTTCTCGGCATATTATCCCATACGGTTAAAACAACCCAACGAGTACATTCACGTCAACTTACTGACAATCTAACGAGATATAACATATCCGGACTTCCAGCTACCGTCGAACAAACAAAAGACTATAATATGTTATGGTTACCGTTAACCGGATATTATAGAATTCATTGATTTTTAAAGTTGTCTGACGTCATAAACTAAAATTTATTTATTTTTATACACAAAACCTGTCACAGACATTAGGACACAGGTGGGATTTTCACAAAAATAGATACTTTGTAAATTTCCACACCGAGTTAATTTTTAAAAAACCCAAGTTCGGCAGTTGCCATTATGTGTATGTTCTTTGATAACGTCATTACTCGCTGAAGCCTTGTTTGGTTACATAAATTCAGCGCGGAAATTTAGGAAGTATCAATTGGATTGGATATTAAGGGAGATGACCGACGGCTAAGGTCATTTGCGCCATAGGGGATAGGTAAGGGAGGAAGGGTGGATAGAAACACGGCGTCGGCATTAGCGTGCTCTTAACGAAAGGCGCCAAGGGGACCACGGTTAAACATCTCATCCGACAGACGGAGTACTGTAGGTTCTTAAGGTGCCCTCCACAATACACTCAAGTAGGGATCGGGTTTCCACTGAAAAACATCCTCCACTGCAGGGATTTGAACCCTGACCGTCCGCGTGGTTAGCCAGTACTCTAGCCACCACACCAACCCTTGGGTTTATATAATATTTAACACTGTTACAAATACCGATCTAACCTAGTCAGTATTCTTGAACAGATCTATCGCAACTATTGTGGTATTATATATATTTTTCTCTTCGATCGGATAGAGAGAAGGGTGGCAGGACTCTAAAGAGACACTTAATAGTGATAATTGGGCTCATCAGCCACCAGGATGGATGGAACAACGTGTTAGAATGCATCTGAATGGGAGGCGTGAACGTATTTCTTTACTGCTCCAGCGAAACTTTGAAAGACTTACATGTACGATCATACTCTGGATGGCCAGGAGGCACACGAGGACGTAAATGAACGTCTATGCTGCTAAAAGGGTTAACTCACGGTACTGACGTCTGCCTCTCCCATCTCTCTCCTGGGAATATCACATCTCTAATTTCGCATTCACATCCGCAGTCGAGATAGATATCGTCTCTCCCTCACACACAGGCCTGGGCACCTCATTGTCCCGACCCGTTAAGGACTCGCTGTGCTCCCTTCGCAAACCCCTCCTCCTCTCGTCGGTATGGCATATAAATTCGCCATGGGGGCGACGCGACGGTGGAGAAGTCACGTGACTCCGCAGCACCAAAGAGCCCCACCGATCTTTGGGTGGAGAATTCCTTCGGCGCTGAATAAAGACATCTTCGCGTGTCGAGGACCCTCGTCAACAATTAATCCGGTTCCCTCCCTCCCTCGCGACGGTATTACCCCGCTGTCCCAGCTACTCAGAAGCAGCGGTGAGATTTCAAAAAATCAGATTAGACTACCACACTACGAACGACATGTCATGTCGGTTTTTAGCAACGAAATACGAGCTGCGAACGATATGACATATCGTTCGTAGCTCGTAGAAATGTTATAAGGGACCGCTCAAGTATTACGTAAGACGATTTATGCCATTCTTGACCTCTCCCCCTCAACCCTATGTAAGACAATGTAAGATTTTCCCAAACCCCCCCCTCCCTCTCTTTCTTACATCAGACGTTAGATATTTGAATCTACTCTTCGTTAAATGCTAGCTTTCTGCTGTTTCATCTTTCCATAGAAGCCATCCCACAGCTTTGAGCCCTGGATAACGTATAATTATGCGGTGTTGCAGTACCACATTCAATAACATTAAGAGCGAAAAAGTACCACAGCTAATGAGGTTGTGAAAGATCACAGGACATTTGGAAACGATATAATGTTTCAAGTCAGACGAAAGTCTTATGTAAATTGGTTCCGGAACCCCTGCCCCCCATACATAAGACAAAGTAAGATAATCCCAACCCCTCTACTCCCAAAAACGTCATATGTAATACTTGAATGGCCCCTAAGTAAGAGTATTACACTCCAAAATACAAAAGAGTTCAGCATTTTTTTTGTTCAGCATTCAGCAGTTTTTGTTCAACATTCAGCAGTTTTTGGCCACTGACGTGTTTTCCTCCACTACAACGCCATCTGATGATCAAATTGAAATGCCAAAAGTAAAACTAGGTTAGGATTAAAAAAGAAAACCATGGACATTCTACAATCAGTCTTCCATTTTCAAATCCCAAAAAAAGGTAAAAAATTAGGATTTTGGCCAACTTTTATCAATTTCCGCCCACTGTGCGACGTGTGCTCAAAGAGCACTTTAGTCAGCTCAAAGAGTCGACTGCAGCGCCCCATGCGTTGAACTATTATTACGCTTCGCAGCGAATAACTATAGTAGGGCGTTGAGAGCAAGAATGGAGTTAGTCAAAACCATTGGGGTAGATGGAGATGGCGCTTGCAACGGTGGCCAATGCTAAGAGCTGAAACGTGGGCGTCGCATGTCGACCATCTTTGTTAACCCCAATTTTCCTTTAGCGCTTACGGGCTGACGTACTAATTTTGCAATCATGCGATGTTTTTCCTTGATTAATCAGTACTTCAATCAGTACAAGTGTAAATGTACTTCTTTATATGCATTCTCTTTACATACATTTTTTCGCCATTTACGTTAGTATTAATCCGCATTACCGGTTAAAACAAGGGTAAATCGAGTATAATCCATAGTACTTAGCAACCAATGTATGTTTCAAGAGTTGCTTGCCTTAATTTCAAACAGATGGTTGATATTCTTGCTTTACATCTGCTAATTCGTCCATTCCGTTGTGGTGTTCAAATTAAAGTAGAAAAACAGCAGGGATAACTGATATGGTTGTTGATTTGGGTGTCAGGCAACAGTTTGACGACTTAATGCCTTCTCCAGCTTCCTCAACGGTCAAAACCGCTCCTTTTTGGAAACACGCCACCTTAAGTGGAGTAAATAACAAAATAAGCTCAAACTATTGTCATATAGAAAAAAACACGGAAGGTAGACCAACGTCACTCGGGTACAAAGCCGTATAGTGACAGAGGAATACTTCTAGGTTCTCAAGAAAAAAGTTAGGGAATAAACTGGCAAACGCCACATCGAATCTCAACGGCTCAACTGTACTAATGCGCAAATTAGTCAAAAATAAAGATGGCTAGGTGGCTTGTTTTACAAACATATGACTCCCAGGAAAAATTCACTCCTAATGTGTTTAAGTCCTCAGCTCAAATTACAAATATTAACCAAAAATACATTTTTTTCGTCTCATCCATTTTCACCCAAAATCGCGCGTGATTTAAAGTCTAAATTGAAAAAACAAATTGTGTGTGAAGGCACTATTTTATAGGGGCTTTAGCATGACAACACTTTTTTACTGAAATTGGTAGAATGATGTACAAAATGACATAAATCTCATTTAATGGCCTGACTGCCACAAGAGGGAGGTGGGCGTGGCCGTCGACCTCTCGGTGAGCAGCTGTGCAATTAGCGAAGGGATCTGTCCCCGTAATCCAACACTTTCACAGCGTCATACTCCAAAACCTGATCTGATAAACGATCTAAAAATAAACCACATATCCACCTACTATCTTGCTTCTATGTTATATTCCCAAACGAGGGCGTTAACCACCAAGGATACCTCGGGACTCAAAAAGAGGTTACCATTTGGTGGCGCAAAACTATGGAATCAAAGCTATATGTGATGAAAAATTGGATACCCAAACAACAACATTTTGAAAATATCGATTGAATTCTGAATCGTAGCAAAAGAAAAAAAATTAAGATTTCCGACATTTAAGATGGTGCCATAATTTTTCCAAATGATAAAACCACTCTATTCTCAAAAATGTCAAGCATTATATTTCGCATTGATGAATTTGACGATATTATGGAACTATCACTAAAAATAGAGCTTAGCCAATCCTTTTTTGAGACCCAAAGGAAGAGAGAGACAGCAGGCATGTGGGAAAAATCAGTTAAACTCTTCATGCTGTGCCAGAAAAATAATTGCCGATGGTATCTTAACTATAAAGGTGCTGTAATTTCTCATATGGTGTTTTACAGTGACTGTCCCTGTATCTTCAGGAGATTGGCCTTTTAAAATTCCATTGTTTTCATTTTTTTCAAACTTCATTTAGACTAACTCAAATCACTGACCTCTATGATGGCTATCACTCACTTTAGTCAGTCTGACTTGGGGGTATTCCATCATTAAAAAATATAAGATGAGATCAGATCTGAAGATGATGTGAATGCACATCGAAACCTGGGTCGTTTTTTAATAAATCTAGTGGTTTTAGTAAAAGTTGTCATCATTAATTTTTGATTCTCTATGATGGCAGTTGAACTGTCGACACTAGGCCGGTGAAAAGTGCTGGATGGATTGGATTGGATATTTGGGGAGGCGACCGACAACTTAGAGGTCATTTGCGCCATAGGGGAGAGGTAAGGAAGGAAGGGCGGAGAGAAACCCGGCGTCGGCACTAGCCTGCTCTAAACAAAAGGCGTCAAGAGGACCACGGTTTAACGTTTCGTACGACAGACGGAGTACTGCACTTGATGTGCCCTCCACGAAACACTCAAGTAGGGATCCGGTTTCCCCTGAAGAATATCCTTCTCCGCAGGGATTTGAACCCTGGCCATCAGGATGGCTAGCCAGTGCTCTAGCCACCGCACCAACCAGATTCCCCTGAAAAATGCTTAGTTGCAGATTTGAACTGGCTATATTATTTACTGTAATTGCTTTGGAATTCATTTAAACACCCACTTTGTATCTCCGAAATATCATTCGATTACTTTGATGGCATAGACGAGGTGAAACAGCAAAGGTTTTAATTTTTTAATTTTTCATCTTGCATTAGATTTTTGATCAGCATATTTGATGATTTGACATGCAGCTATGGGTTTTAAAAAGTCGAGCAAGAGCCTGAAATTCCGATGAAGTACAGACAAAACCCTGTATTTCCTCCCAAAAACAGTACACAACTCCTTCTACATCACATCAATAATCTTTACTCATCTGACATTGGGCTACTAAACGAACCATAATCCTCCCTAGTTCTAGTCACTCAATCTCTTTATTTACCAAGCAATCGTTATTCATATCACAACTTTCCGTGATTACTGATAGGCCCGCATTTTTTACACCATCTGCGCCGAAAATTTCAACGATAAAAAATGTAGAAAAATAAAAGGTAAACGCGAGATTTCCGGTGTTATCAATTCCGTCAATAACTCATGATCCGATGATATGGGAAATATCAACACATATATTAACCATATGCTCGTTTTAGGAAGAGGAGAATTTTTATGGTTTCCAGGGCAAGGCAGGGAGCACTACGGTAACCATGATTTCTCGATTCTACAGACGTGTTTAATTTTGAGAATTTTTAGGAGCCAGTTAAACTCAGGAAATAACGGTTCATAAAAGTTGGCTCTCGAAAAACAGAATCGTAAGGAGTTTTAATTTTGCTTAATAATCTCTACATCAGTCGAGTAACTTTTATTGGACCTTCATCCGGTCAATTATATTTACAGTAAGAACTGAAATAAGGTTTCAGTAATTGATGGCTTGGCAGAGGAAAATGTTGAGAAGCATACAAAATAATACAACACTAGGAAAAATCATACTGCTTCGCAAATAAATAATACTGCCTAGAATTAAGATGGCTTAATGAAGTAATTTGCCCACATCCCCACCGGCAAATGAGAGACCCAGGATCGAATAACGGTCAAATCAAAATGATTTTTTCAAGGAAAATTCCATCCCGTCGATGTTCACGTATGTCAGCCAGTTCTGCGAGCTATATAGAGCAATTATCGCAATGATGGTAAATTATTTTTTTAACTAAGAAAATATGTAATATTCTATCATACGAAGGTTTTTTTAAATGCTTACTAATGATGTAAAACCCACATTAGAGAATTATTATATGCAGCATCGACAGTATTGAAATACAGGCGAGTAAAATATCAGTATCGGAGAGTATCTAAACATTAGTATTCGACTAGCAGGAATAAAAAGGCGGGTTTACACATGGAGGTTGACTTCAATGGAAGTAGCGAGTGTAGCGATATCTCGAACCGTATCGCCACTCGCAGGAAAATCATTCTGCTTACACATAACTTCCATCTTTCCCCAAACAAATGGATGACGGAAGTTAACAATGAACATGGCAACAACGAAAATTGCCTATATTTGGCAATAATGGCGTTCGTATATCGCTGTGTGAGTCCCATAGGCATTCGTGAGTTTAATAAATTTGTATGAATCAAAATAATTATCATTACTACGTCGTATAAAGTGTGTCATTTGTGATAACAATAATTATTATCTAACAGAAAATAATTGTTAAAGCTTACCTAAGTGGTTCTTTAACATTTCAAATATTTTCAAGTACAAACGAATATTTACATATGCAACAATGAGTCCTCCTCCTACTAAGTTATTCCTTGTTTACATTTTAAAGCTCCGTTTGCTGTCACGTGATGAAGGTTTCACCGGATGCAATGCAATTACATG
Source organism: Ceriagrion tenellum (assembly GCA_963169105.1). Taxonomy (NCBI): domain Eukaryota; kingdom Metazoa; phylum Arthropoda; class Insecta; order Odonata; family Coenagrionidae; genus Ceriagrion; species Ceriagrion tenellum. The sequence goes on along the minus strand of OY720634.1, from coordinate 34,814,719 downwards.
GCAGAGTCGATATGCTACTTGAAGGCAAAATAGAAGCCAGTATATTTTCTCTCCAAGTGCGAACCTCGGTCGATTATCATCACTATCGACCCTTACTGCCAGGGAAGTCTGTGCTCACACATCGAAGGATCGATTGCTAACGTTGCATGGTTACTGTTACGTAAGCGACTTCCATTCGCAAACCCGCCTGAAGGGATTATCTATCGATCGTATCATACAATCGAGTCCAGGAAAAATAATCAATGAAGCAGATATCCCAAGGGCAGAGGCATTTTCGCGAAGTTAATTCATTCCGGTTCCTGGGCCTTCACCTCAAATCGCTAAGTCCTCCGTTTCTCCATTGTCACCATCACCAAATAGCTAAGCCTCAGCCTGTACTTCCTGCGCCTCCCATATCCACATCCTCTTGAGTTCTCGTTTCATTCCAGACACCTGGTACCTTAGTCACGCTCTGTGACCTCAAGTGAAGGGAACAATTCCGACGTAGAGTGACCGTGAGCACGCCGAACAAAATTCCTCGCACGCAGTGAAATGTTTGTTTTGGGCATCGCCCAGTATTTTCAAACGGCCTTCAAATTCTAATTCATCTATGGATTTATACTTACCCTAGGTGGGACGATTAACGAACTAGAAACACGATGATAACCGAAGTACCTACATCTTTCACGCAGTAGGTATAGGTGACAAACAAGAAATTTTTTTTTTTTAATTGACTTCCAAGTAACGGACCAAAGTTTATTATTTACTGTTGACACACTATACATTTAAGCTTGCCAGAAGGGGGAGTTAACTCGGCAAGTCAACAATCTGGACTGAGTCCAGTGGTTCTCCCAAGTTACTGTTTTCTTTGGCCATGATAGGTATGATACGTATAATAGGAAGGTCCTCGGATGAAAAAACAAAAGAGAGATGCTTCTTCGCTCTGGTTAGGCCACACCTCGAATACGCGGCGAGCATTTTGGGACCGTGATCATGAAGATTTTACCAAAAAAAAAAATAATAAAATAGAAAGAAAAGCTGCACGCCTCGTTAAAAACTGCCACGAGCGAACACGTAGTCTTTCATAACTTTTAGAGGGATTAAGGAGGGAGCCTCTAAAGACTCGTAGGCTTCCACGCTAGGCTTAGATTGCTTGAGAAATTCAGAACTGGTGTGTTTCAGAGTGGCACAAGGAATATCATCATGACGCCTCACTACATCTCTAGGTCTGACAGAATCGATAAAATAAGAGAGATACATTGCCGAACAGATAGGTGCAAAAACTGATTCTTTCCGCGCACAATAAGCAACCACAGTAAAAACTGAGCTCCACTAAATACACTCCCATAATACACGTCACCATTTCACCTCCAAAACCATAAATCTTTATACGGCTGGTGTCCTAAAATCCCCTGCCACACGCCCATGCGGCGGCTCGCAGGGTAGCATGAGATTGTAGATTAGTTTTTTCTGGAAAAATTATCCAACTCTCACGACTATAACGAGGAATATGTACAGTGATACAACTGAAATGCTCTTTTGTGATTATTGTCGGATTGAACGTGGTTTGATAATCCCCAAAGATTTCACGGCAGTTTTTCAGCAAATACCTCAGGCTTAGGTCATAGGGACATGCAAAAATGATTAATTAATCCATGCATAAATTATGAAAAAACCAATTGCGTATTCAATCGGTCTCATTATTCCCGTAGGCTATCGCTCCGTACTGGTCCAACGAATCTCTCCCTCAATCCACGGAAATGCCATTCATTCCACAGGAGTCGTATGTCATTGGAGATAACATATCCATGGCGAATAAGGATTGGATATTTGGGGAGGCGACCGACGGCTAAGGTCATTTGCGCCATAGAGGATAGGTAAGGGAGGAAGGGTGGATGGAAACCCGGCGTCGGAATTAGCCTGCTCTTAACGAAAGGCGCCAAGGGGACCACGGTTTAACGTCTCATCCGACAGAGGGAGTACTGTACTTGAAGTGCCCTCCACAAAACACTTAAGTAGGGATCGGGTTCCCTCTGAAAAACATCTTCCTCCGCTGGGATTTGAACCCTGGCATGACCACCTAGACTACACTCGGTGTACTCTAGTAAGTACGGTAGTACTCTCGGTGGTCATGACCCTGGCCGCCCGTATGGTTAGCCAGTGCTCTAGCCACCACACTAACCCGATCCCCATTGCGAATACGATATGGTCAGCATAACAATTTGGAAGTCATGATTAGGCGGTATTTTAATCCCAATATCAATATCCAAACGGCACTCAAAAAGGGGCATTATTAACTATGTAAAAGCCTGTTAATAAAATAAGAAATGTAAGCTTCTTTTCCCCAGTTATTTCTATTAATAATGGTGGAAAAGGAAGTGCTGCAATGTGTGCCACGCGCGCCGTCTGTTTTCAAAGAGTAGGGCGCTCTCCGACCACCCTCCTCGCGGGGTTCCAAGATTCAGTATTTGAATTTTTAACTTTGGTGCTCCAATATTCAATACTCCAATTACAAGTATTGGTTTTTCCGACCACCAATATCCAATACAGGATATTGGTATTGGTCGTTCCAAAATTGTGATTTTGGAATCCCAGTATTTAAAAATATTGATATTGGAACCAATATATTGGAAAACCGCCCAGCCCGAGCCATGATTACTTAAGCCCGATGACTTATAAATTGCAGGTTATCAAGGTCATCATGCATACAACCGGAAAATATCTTATTAGCTATAAATTATAAGTAACCAACATGCTATACTTTGATGTATAGAAAACTTAAATATATAGACATGCCCCTGTAAATATATCTGGTCTGTAACTGCTCTGAAACTGGTCTGTAACTGTTCTGAAAGACTAGCATCAGACCTGCAAGTGGTCTGTAACTGGGCTGAACTGGTCTGAATTTAAAGAAGTTTCAAGGCGTTTCAAATTTAGACCAATAACAGACCGCCACCAGATCTGAGCAGTTACAGGCCGGTTTCAGAGTAGTTACTGTCCAGTTTCAGAGTAGTTACAGACCAGTTTCAGAATAGTTACAGACCAATTTCAGAGTAGTTACAGACCCGTTTCAGAGCGGTTACAGACCAATTTCAGAGGATTTAGAGACCAGTTTCAGAGTAGTTATTGACCAGTTTCAGAGCATTTACAGACCAAATTTTCACCTGGGAATATTTACTTGAGCAAAAGAGTTGAAATAATGGAAAAGAGTTTATCTAGCGGAATAGCAGAGCTGTTAATCCAAAATCCAAGTACCCATTTCAATTGATAAAATTGTGAAGGATTGTTTTAAAATTAATTTCACCAGTATCGGTTAACTAGTCCGTATATATTTGAGAAGAGTAACACAGAGTCCTCTACACGCAATTAATGTGACCACAGGCAAGGTCATACGATGGAGTGAAAATAGCAGCGAACGGCGTTTGACAAGGCGGATGACGAATGCGCTCGGTTTTATTGATATTTGTCGTCCCCTTGACTGAAATCCTCTCCTGCACGTGTGCATTCCATCCTTAGATTGCGAAACGACGAGAGTGCAGCAGCAAATGCAACGAAGCGCACTAACCTTAAGAATCACCGATAGCATCTCACTTGCTGACCCTTCAGTGCGTTCCCAGTCGGGACCAATCATTACTAGTTCTCAGCAGGCAGAGTCCTTAACGTAGTTTGAGCAAGATGATTCCCTAGTGATAATAGAGACCATATTCGAATAATACGTTTTAATTTCCTTCATAGTCTTGGAAGTTATTGAATTTCACATATGTTAAAACTTAAGACAAAGTGCATGACATATGCCATTTTCTTTGGTCCAAAAAAATACCAGGCCCGAGATATAGCCAGCTGTCGGACACATGAATTAAATATTACATTATTAATGGTGCAATTATATAGTTTTATATGACAGAAGTTATAAGTTAATAAATGAACATATCTCAATAGGTCTTTAACTTGACTCTTTTTTTCGCAGGGTACGTGTGAAACTCCTTCAAAACGGAAGGTTTTTTTGATCCCGAAGAATTCACTGCGGTGACAATATGATTTTTTTCCAAAATAGTTGAGAAAAAACATACAAGCTGCACACTTAATTTTTTACAACATTTAGGTGTTATAAATTCCCAATTTTTTTAAAAAAGATCTCTCCGGAGCGCATCCACGTACCGTTTCCCATGTAAAAGGGCTGGTATTTTCTGGAAAATATCTCCGAAAGTAATGAGGTAAGGGGCTGAATTTTTGGTGTCTATGGAAGGGTGAGATTTTTGTTTTTAAAATAAAAGCAAATTCATTGATTTCTAGAAGAGATGATATTTCACTCAAACTACCTTGAGGTGGTTTGAGCGCGAATCTTGAGTCTATCTCCATCCTAATAGCCTGTTTCATCCTAATTTTAAAACTGATAACGTTATTCACAACACCGCACAAATGGTAAACACAAGAGATAAACAAATGTCAATGCGTACGATGCTCCCGAGAAGATAAAAAACAGAACGTGGCAGACAACGAAAACATATAGGCGTTATATCCTTTAGGTTCATAGAATTTCTCCGAACGGCATCAATCAAGCGTCCTGTTGATAGAAATATGCCGAATGTTTTACTACGCACGATATCGAAAAACGGTCACAGGAGGCATCATCGTATTTTCCTCATCTCGAACTGTCTTAAATGCTGAAAAATGACATTGTTTCTGAGCGTGTATAAACCAGTGTTAGTATCTGCATTTATTGTTAATAACTGTTGAAGAGTTCTAAGCATTTTTTACATATAGATAAGATTCTTCTCTGAAGCGACGCCTGAAGTCATGAAGTTTACGCGTGAGACAGGGCTGGCCAAATTATCCCGAGGAGGAAATGCTGTCATACTGACAGGGGTAACCGACATATAACAATTGAAGGAGGCAAAAACCAAGTAAAAATACGCTTACGACCTATAAAAGTAAACTCCGAATGCGTGAATAAAGGACTCGACGCAGAAAACTTATTGCATGCCCACTAGTTCACAAACTTTCATGGATGCACTAACAATCACATTCAGTTCACTCCAAGTTTACAATGAGAATCTTCATCGCAATAACAACCCCAGCTAGCTTTCCGCAAAGTACACGGACGGTCCCGGTGGATGTCTACGAAATTGTAGAATCATGCAGTTCGATATATTTATGTGCTCTGTCTTTCTAATAAGTGAAGTTTATCAAAGAAAATGGATACAAATATAATACTGTGCACACTAAATTCCTCTGGTAAACAAAGGATACAGCTCGAAGTAAAGAAGGCAACAAGAAAGAAAGAGGTGGGAAAAGGAGCTCTAGTAACTTCAAGTTAAAGTACAGGGTGATTCAGAAGTCTTGTTATGATTTCGGTAAATCAGAACATTTTTATGGTGTTTATGCTTTAAATTGTGACTCATGTGACGCTAGGTACATTGGCCAAACTGGACGGAAATTTGAAATTAGGATTAAGGAGCATAGAAAATGTATTTGACTGGTGAAGTTTCTTCTATGTTTGCCAAACATTTATTGCATTGTAATTATTCAAGTGACTTTAAACCTGAAATTTTACATATACCGGATAAGGGCAAATAATTAGATTTCCTCAAACAATATGAAATTGTAAATGCTGTCAAACAAAATTAAAATTTGGTAAATGACCTCAAATTTGACGAGCATCCGCCACTGATATCAACCAACTTTTAATGTTTGTTTGCGTCATATACTCAACCTTGCCATTGTGTGTTGTTTATCCCCTACCCATCCCCATTGACGTCATTCTCATTTCAACCAACCTTTTCATTCCTTCCCCCCCTTCTTTTCTCCACCCACCCTCCCTCCTTCGCCTAACCAACCCACCCTCTGGTATATATGGACAACGAAAATGTGAATTTGCATATTGATAACGTCATAACTTTGTCAAAACCATGGTCGGAGAGAATAAAACAGTGTGGAAGGTACAAAGCAAGTTCTCTTTTCACAGAACTTTTTTATTTTTCAACACAGATACATGAAACAAAGATGAAAAATGGAGGTCACCTTGAACGTTTGTAGCGATAACAAATAATACTTGATGTATTTAGTGACATTTTAAATCTTTGTTTCATGTATCTCTGTTGAAAAATAAAAAAAGTTCTGATTTTCCGTAATCATAGCAAGACTTTTGAATCAGCCTGAATATTAATTAATTCTTTCAAACCACCTTAAGGTAGTGCGAGCGACATAGTTCCCTAATCATAATAGAGACCATATTCGAATCATACATTTTAATTTACCAGCTGTGAGACACACAAATTAAACATTGCATTATTAATGGTGTAACAATATAGTTTTACGTGACAGAAATTGTAAGTAATCAAATGAAATTATCGAAATAAGTCTTTCACTTGACCCATTTTTTTCACGCGGTATGTTTGACATTCCATCAAAACGGAAGGTCTATTGTGATCCTGAAAAATTTACTGCGGTGACAGTATGATCAATTTTCAAAAATTGTTGAGAAAACATACAAACTACTCACTGTTGATTTTTTGACGAGATCTAAGTGTAGGAAATTCCTCATTTTTAATATAAGGTCTCTCTGGAGTGCACACACGTACCATTTTCCATGTAAAAGGGCGGGTGTTTTCTGGCAAATATCTCGAAAAGTAATGTAGTGAGGGGATGGATTTTTTGTATCAATTGAAGGGTGATGTATTTTTCTTTGAAATGAGACCAAATTCATTGATTTCTTTGTAAAATGATATTTCGTTCAAACTACCTTGCACATCACCGTTACGAAAGATAATCGATAATACGGCTCTTCCGCATGCATTGGACTGGCACGTTTAGTTAACCGATTTAAAACAAATACACTGATTGAAGTCTGCCTATTCTTTCGCCGTTTGCGCTCGAGTGAAAATCATTTCCGACAGCGGTGGTGACAATCCCATGAGTCTGTGCGCGCTCAGTCTCGCCGGCGACATGTTCCACCTACGCAAGTCGCTCTTCGCAGAGATTCCACGGAGACCCTCAGGTATCTCTCACCTCCGTCTCTCTTCCTCCTGCCGTTGCACGGTCAGCCTCCAACTCAGCAAGCCTTATCTTCCTCACATACGTGACGCGAAAACGAAAAATACCGACAGCGCCGTCGGAAAGGGCTCCGCAGGCTGGCTGACATGTAAATTAAGCGAAAATAAAAAAGATGACGCGCTTTCGCTTGCTTACGGTCGAGGGTTAGATGAGACTACGAGATACAATTACGACTACCTCACGCAGCAGCACTTAAGACATTTTCATGGTGACACACACTGCATTTAAGCGTGCCAGAATGGGGAGTTAACTCGGCACATCAACATTCGGGACTGAGTCCAGTGCTTCCCCCAAGTTATTGTTTTCCTTGGTCATGGCTTGGCGAAAAACACTTGTAGTGCACAGATATAAAAAAAGGTGAGACTGGCAGTTACATATAGAGCACAAAAAAAGTAAAACTCACAGAAATTTTGATATATTTCGGCGGACACAACCGCCTTCATCAGAATGTTAGAAGGTAGTGTGTGTATATATATATATATGTATATATATATATATATATTACGTATAATAGAAAGATCCTCGGATAAAAAAGTAAAATCAAGATGCTACTTCGCTCTGGTTAGGCCACACCTCGAATACACCGCGAGCATTTGGGACCCTGGTCATAAAGATTTAACCAAAAAAATCAATGAATTACAAAGGAAATCTGCACGTCTCGTTGGAAACTGCTGGTAAGACTGTCGGCGACTAAGCCGAAATTGACAAATACTCATTCAACAAATTTTATTAATCTTAAGAAAATATGAGTTCGAAACACAGGTTCCTACTTATACATAGCAGGTTAAACAAGTAAGTAAAAACAAGTGAAAATCTCCCAAATTAATGAATGCGCAAGGCACTATCCACCAACACAATTTCTTTCTTCATCATAACACTTGTAATACCCTTCACCATCCTTCACTCAGGTCGAAACCATGAAAAGCACGGAATAAAATTAGGCTTCGAAGTACAGTATTTCATTTTCCGACTTAAAAATTTGAGAAAGTACACTTAAGGAATTGCGACTTGAATAACCTTATGACACAAGGTTTTAATTTTGTTTTTATAGGGTCCATTTTTGACTCGCTTACCGATAAATTAATATTAATTAATTAAGATAATTTTTATTAATTAAGCTTGCCAATAAATTAATTTCGTTAATTTAAGATTAAGTACACTATCATGGTAATGTTCATGTTCTTCTAAAGGAAAGTGCTGAGATTTCATGCGTTGCTATTTGTTTTTTATAGTAAAATATGAAGCACAATGCACATACCGAAGGCATTTCGTATCCAGAGATGTAAGCGATTGTTGGATTTTTGACGTGTTTCTAACGATATTATAAAAATTAATTTGCTTCGCTATCCTGATTTATTCAAGAATTTGCCTTAAAAATTAGGATACGACAAAACATCAGCTTCCAGACATTTTACTATGAAAAGGCAGTCACGGGTTAAAGCTGTAACCAGTAGAGAAATTGAAACAATCAAATGTTTAAAACGTTACCTAATGGTAAGCTTTGTCATTAATATTTGATAAATAGTTTTTCTTATTATGAAAAATATTCAAATCGAAAAAAATGCAGGAGCACTTCACAGCTGTTCCACCAACAAAAAAATCAACCGTCATTATGAGGGAGGAGTATAATGATATCTACCTATCGATAAGTAGGTTACATTAGACACTTCAGGAAATGTTAAAGGGCAATTTCTCTAAGAAACAAGTGCCAGGAAATCCCTATATACACATAGATTGCGCATTTGTTGATTGATTTGTCATTACTATGTACGGATTGTTCCTCTCTCAATCTATATAAAAATGTCAACATAGTTTTCCCCATTGGAGCTTAGTGAAATGAGAAATTTGCAATTTCTAGTCACACAAATATCGTTTTTCATCAATTTTCGGCATAGTACCAAATAATTCCAAGAAGTTTCAACAGTCATGTTTAACGTCAAGACAGAGAAAATTACAGTCACCGTAAGAGAAGGCTTCAGGAAGGGTCCTTCTCTTGCAACGAGTAAATGAAGAGCTTAAAATAACTTAGTGACTCAATAAGCTTGATTGCAAGCAATTTAAGCAGTCTGCCCAGTAAACTCACTTCCAAGGCTATCTAGCGACTCTATGGACAGCTCCAGCTCCACCAAAACAGCAGGAATAAGATTTATAGTATATTAAATTCACCGTCCCTATCCCGATTACGATATTGAGCGTAATATTTAGGTGGAAAAAGAAAAGACGTCCAATCCTCGGCTTACAGACGTAACTACCACGCAGAGGAAGGAAAATATTATTTACAGCACTGCGTGGCTTAAATTCGCACTTAAGTCACGATTTGCCATGGGATAAGTACCTCATTATTACCAAGGTCGCTCAATATCGATTGTGTTCTTCCTTCGATACAGGCCTTCGCAACGTACATAAATCCGCCATTAATGTGGTTATTTTTCTGTATTCTCCGCAAGCATTGGTTGTTCGACGCTTTTGTTGATTTGGCATTGCATTTTTATTAGATATGACAACTTGTGCAGTATATTCGCATCAAGAAGGTCACATTTCTTCAATCGTTATTGGATATTCACCACAGTCTCACGTTAACAACAATTAACAACGGCCATTTACGATTCGACTGAGAAAACTTTTTCATTTCCCAATTCATGGTCCCTAGTGTATATATATATATATATATATATATATATATATATATATATATATATATATATATATATATATATATATATATATATATATATATATATATATATATATATATATATATAATACGTTGATGGATTGGAGTCAGCCATGCGGCGATGAACACACGATGTGGATAGGATGGAGGAGATAGACACACAAAAAAAAGAGACGATCACACATCGCTAGCTTTCGGAACTAGTCCGTCTTCAAGGCGTATCACGGAACAAATGTCAAACATTTCATGTCAGACATTTGTTCCGTGATACGCCTTGAAGACGGACTAGTTCCGAAAGCTAGCGATGTAGGTGTGATCGTCTCTTTTTTGTGTGTATATATATATATATATATATATATATATATATATATATATATATATATATATATATATATATATATATATATATATATATATATATATATATATATATATATATATATATATATATATAATCGTTCACTCATTCACTCAGACCGCACATATATATATATATATATATATATATATATATATATTTTCATGGTCCCTAGTATCGTGATGCACTATTAGTATGAGAAAACATGAAAGTCAATATATACTTGAAAGAAAACTGCAGTACTTGGTAGACAAAAATATCAAATTCATTGTGGCGAACCTCGCGGTATCACCGTGACTCCTGGCAGGGCGAAACTGCAAAGAGATACTGTCATTAGTTATGCTGTAGTGGTGGTGATCACTTTCACCGAATAAATAGGATTTCCATCTATTCAGAGAAAGTGATCAGAATTGCTACAGCATAACTAATGATGGAGTATTCGCAATTTCGTCCTTCCAAGAATAACTAGTCACTGAAGCACAACTAAAAAAATAGCAACAATGTACAGGGTTTTTTTTGTGTTTTCAGCTCCCTACAAAGTAAATCCTGTTTCTAATTAATATACCATAGGTTAGAACCATTAAACTGGAGAAGCACAAAATTATTAGCATTTTTAAGTGAAAATAGAGCCAAGATAAACGGATACATGGGCATATGTAGAGAAATCTCCAACAGCGTTCAACCGATATTTTAACTTACAATCAGTCAACTACAGAAATAACGTTCCATCAACAATACTTCCAAACATTGCATTTAACAAATGATATGGTACAAAGTCACTCGCACGGGTGCATATACACCAGGGTTGAAATTCGCTATGAAAAAATCATTTGACTTGACCGGGATTCGAACCCGGATCTCGCAATTGCCGGTCAGGTGTGTTAGCCAGTTACAATGTAGACTTGAGGCCTGAACATCTAGTTCGCATAAACCCCCTCGAAATTCGCCTTGAAGGAAGATGGCTTGGTTGTGTAACTGGCTAACACACCTGACCGGCAATTGGGAGATTCGGGTTCGAATCCCGGTCAAGTCAAATGATTTTTTCATAGCGAATTTCAACAATACTTCCGACTAAAGTAAGCTAGGTTACAGGCAATTAGATTTCAAAACTGACACAAAGTAACCATTGGCAGCAAAGTATAATCACATACCTGATCATCGACTGATTAACGGCCAAAAAAGTACATCTACATCTATATAATATCCCGCGAGCCGCCGCATGGGCGTGTGGCAGGGGTTGGTAGGTCACCGGCCGTGTAAAGGTGCAAGTTTCTTTTTGGAGATGAAATGGTGACATCTATTATAGGAGTGTATCTAGTGGAGCTCAGTTTTTAATGTGGTCGCTTATTGTTCGCGGAAAGAACGAGTTTTTGTACCTATCTGTTTGGCAGTATTTCTGTCTTATTTTATCGCATCTGTCATACCTAGAGATGTAGTGAGGAGTCATGATAATATTCTCTCTGTCGCTCTGAAAAATATCAGCTCTGAATTTCTCAAGCAATCTAAGCCTAGCGTGTAGCCTCCAAGTATCTAGGGGCTTCCACCGTAATCCCTCTAAAAGTTATGAGACACTATATGTACGCTCGTAGCAGTTTTTAACGAAGCGCGTTGCTTTCCTTTGTATTTTATCAATTTTTTTGGCTAAATCTATTTGACCAGGGTCCCAAATGCTCGCGGCGTATTCGAGGTGTGGCCTAACCAGAGCGAAGTAGCATCTCTCTTTTACTTTTTCATCCGAGGACCTTCCAATTATACGTTTAACAAAGCCTAGTTTCTTTAATGCTGCGCCACATATATTCTGTATGTTAAATCCCACGACATATCAGAAGTTAAGGTAATTACAAGGTAAAGTAAAGGCATATCGCAAAAAAATTGATAAAAAAAACTACTTAAGCGAACTGAAATATTGCCATAGGAAAATTGCGACGATTAACTGTTAATGATACGCTGAGTTAGTTGGCTTGATTGCTTGGCAAATGTGGCCAACGGGCACGCCCTCGCCAGTCTTGCGTTAAACCGTCTGACTAGGGGGTGTGCACCGGAGCGGACGGTACGCCTTAATTTATATTTTTATTCGAAAGTCACGTTAATTACAATCTTTCAGAAAACTGGGCACACCGTTTCAATAACGGTATTATATCTTAAAATGTCAGTGATTTAACAGCCTAATTAGCATTCATTAAATTGAAATTACAAATGAGAACTGGAGAAAAATAAAATGAAAAATTGCCACGTGTGCCATTATGACTTCAATAAATCAGGAGGGGGACGTGGTTACTTAAGTCCTGGCTTCATATCCCCAAGACTCTTGTTCGAATATCGCTGTAGGTGGAGGGTTTAAATTACAGCGGAGGGAAGCAAAACCTCTCTCATGGCCTGTATTGATGGAAAAAGTCTATAAATTACCAAAAATGATGAGAATTTCAGGATTTTGTGAATTATCGCCGTGTATTAAGGTGTACTCCTCCCCACTTGATTGTATGGTAGTGAAACATGGGTATGTCAGGGTAGACATTAGAGTAGACTAAACAGTGTGGGTGTAAGTTATCTGAGGAGTGTTTGCGGCAAATGTAGGATGGATAGGTTCAGAAATGAGTGAGTAATAAATGAATGTGGGTTAGTTACTCCAGTAATGGACATTTATGAAAGGAGTGTGCTTCGTTGGTTTGGCCACGTTCAGAGAATGGATGAGAGTCGAATAACGAAACATATATAAGAGTGAAACGAATGGTGCGAGAGGGAGAGGTAGGCCGAGAAAGTTGTGGTTGAATATGGTTGAGGAAATTCTGGATTATAAGGAGTCTTAAAAACAGCAGGGCGTGTATGAATCATTGTATGGGAGTAAATGAGGCAAAAGAAGTTTGCAAGTATAGGCCAGTATGAAGGAAATTATTGAAGCAGAGTTAGGTTTACAAATATGTATATATGAGTGAAACTTTGTGACCGTTCCAACTCCGGGAATAAACGGCGTGGTTGGTATGTATGTATCTGATGGTCGACTCAAACAGATTCAAAGGACACAAGTCGCATTAGTGGAGTGGATACAAGGGTAAGCTGGGTATTTTTGAAACTAACAGAATAAATTAATCTTTAAGGCTAGTTTGATATATGCAGGAAAGTAAGGAAATGCAGAAGACTATTGTAATGGACACAATTTACTAAACAACCGTTTCTTATGAAAACACAGTCCTTCTGCCGATGCTGTCAGGAGCAAAATACTCCATCAAGAGTGAATAAGAATTACGTATAATAGAGAAAAATCGATTTTTTAGGTATGGTAATGATGAGATTCTACCGGTAAAAAGCTTTTACCGGTTGAATACTAAAAAATTTATATATTTCAGTGCGTGGTGGGACTATGATATCTGTTTCCCGTTCCTCATAAGTTTACGTATCTTTGTAAAAGTATTCGTGATTATGTCCCAACTGACCTTCCGTGAGCCAGCACTTAATTTGTTTAATGTATAAATCATCAGCAGGAAGAACTGGAGCCATAACGCCACTGAAGGATGCAATACAACAAAACACCCGATATATAATAAATTCAGTCATTCGACTACGAATTGTTGTTGAATCTTTACTCCTCAGGAGACGAGAGAAAGCAAAAAATGAAAGCATTATCGCTAAGCATAAACTGTTAACTATACGTAATGCGATAAACGGGCCAATCCACTGGAAGACGATCAACCGACAGTTCAAGCGGTTAATTGGAGACGAGAGAAAATGATAAAAAAAAAGAAACGACAGCGATGCGTACAGAGTTCTCAATCTCACGATGGGAATGCGGTTGCCATCGCAGCCTGATCTTGATCGATCGCGATCGTGAACCCACCTGGATGGAAAATGCACGACTCGGGAGGTTTTCTCGAGGTCAAAGCGGGGGAAAAATAAACAAATGAATAAGGAGCACGCCGATTAGCGAGAAGCGGATGATAAACGTTTAACTTTCTTCCTTCTCCGTCAATTCCTTTCGGCGCGTAAAACGACGCCCAGAGGGCAGGGATGGCACGAAAAAAAGGTTCGTTTGATATTCAAGGGTCTTTTTTTATTTGCGATACGAGGGCGATGAAAGTAGTCCCGAAAATTGTTAGAAAAGAAAAAAATGTTAAATTATACAGAGTAAAAACATACTTCTATGGAAAAAGGTTTTATTGTTTAATCCAATGCTCAGTTCTCAATTACTTGATATGAAATTTCAGCTTTATACATGAAATTGACGGATTGTAATGTATCCAACACCTGAAATTGTAAATTCTTTACTTTACTTGAGGAGTACTAGTAACGCTACGCCATTCTTAGAGCGAAAGAGCGGATCTTGAAACGGATCCATTCCGTGAACTAGGGATGCCACATCGAGTAGTCGATTCTTCGATGAATATAAAAGTACTCACCACCCACTCAATTTAGATCGGATTATTTAACTACCCGATGTTAAAGATATCTCGGCCATAAACATTGAGTACTCCGATACATCGAGGACGATGTGTCATCCCTAGAATGAGCGGAACTTGGAACTAATCAGTCAGTGAACGAGAACAACAATCGAGGAGAACGACTCCTTCGGGCGCCGTGATTGATGGCTCATTTCTTGAATATAAACGCGCAGTTAATTAACTAGTGTGGTTATAATTGACCACTATGTCACCAAAAGATGGTCTACAAAATGTCAGAGATCAAGATAAAATGAAATATAGGTATCCTTTTTTTAAAGTTATCAGAAAATTATGCCGTAAGTGAGGCAAAATTTGGTAGTTCCGTAGTAATGGAAAAATATAAATAAATTTCATCATACAGAGTTGGAATTTTTCACATTTAAAATACTATTTTAACACGACGCTTTATGGATTATAACACACATAACGTTGTAAGTCGTCCAAATATGTAGAGATTATCTTCCATACGCAAAATAGCACGCCGATTACAATTTAGAACAAAAAAATTAAATTTCAATATGGTCTGAAGAAATTACAACTTGGCTGTTTCCACATTGTGCACATTCCACATTGTAATGTTACTCTGTAACGAAACCATGGTCGGTAACAATAAAACCTTATGTGGAAACAGCCAAGTTGTAATTTCTTCAGACTATGAAGGATTTCCACGAAGTCACGCCCGCTACCATTACTTACTTAAATTTCAATATGATTGGGATCTGGTTGATGTGGTGGCTAGAGCACCGGATAACCATACGGGCGGCTTGGGTTCAAATCCCTGCAGAGGAAGATGTTTTTCAGAAGAAACCCGATCCCTACTTGAGTGTCTTGTGGAGGGCCCTTCATGAACAGTACTCCGTCTGTCGGATGAGACGTTAAACCGTGGTCCCGTTGGCGCCTTTCGTTAAGAGCAGGCTAATGCCGACGCCGGGTTTCCATCCACCCTTCCTCCCTTACCTATCCTCTATGGCGCAAATGACCTTAGCTGTCGGTCGCCTCCCCAAATATCCAATCCAATCCTTCAATATGATTTATGATAAACTTTGAATACGGCGCCGAAAACTCTAATCAGGACGTATTTAAAAAAATATAATTATTGTATCATTTCCATTATTGCCAGTACGGTGAGTTCCAACGAGTTAACAGATGCACTTGCGTGAAATGTGGGCCAAAAACTATTTTTTTTACTTTCTTGAAAAGTTATTAAAACGAATACTCAATGACCCGGATTACTGCTCCGACAACTCGCTACACCTCAATTCAGCTCTGTCGTCCACAGTAATACGCGCGCGCGTCGGAAGACGCAAAAGGCCAACCACTTGCTCCGTCTCGGAAAGGAATATTACCATTCCGTCTGGCAAAATTCCCGCGGATTCCGCCGGAGAGGGAGGAACGAGGCTTCGAGAGGGACACAACAGAGAAGAATGGGTGGGGTGGGGGTCACATTGGGAGGGGGGGAGGGTTTGGACTGGCAGACAGAGACAAGAGGTGAGGCGGAGGAGAAATGGCGTAGGCACATACTGGGGTGTCGTTGGCACGAAGACGCGAGGATTCGAAAGAAAGAAAGAGAGCCGGTTCGGGAAAGAAAAGGTCGCGTGCCAACACGCAACTGTCGAGGAGGAGACTGGAGGAAGAAGGGGGTTAAAAAAAAAGGAGGAGCGGACGAAGGGGGAGTGGCAAAATGGGATGGGAAAAAGAGGAGCAAAAGAAAGATTAAGAACACTCCAAAACAGAGGAAGTACAAGAGACTGCGAAAAGGGAATGAACGCAAAGATAAGGCTACCTACTGTTCAAGGCATACGGATAGCAACGTGGGCAAGAACGAAATCGTACGACGACCCAGTTTTTAAATGCAATCATTTTACACAATTTATAACAACCTTTCCCCTGTTAAAGGTACACCGCTGAAACTTACAAGATGTATAGCAAACATACTTATCCACCCATGAATTAAATACGGTCGACATGAAAGTCCTTGTGTTTGAGTTACGAATTGTCAAAGTTGGAGCTTTTCTCGAACACCGTCAAAAAATGGTACTTTTTAAGTTGCACACGTAGTAAAAAATATTAAAATGCATTTTAAAAATAAATTAACAATTAAATAACGCAGAATTAAATAAGAAAAATTATGGTGTGGTTAGGATTTCTGTAGATCTAATCGTTATCTTTTTATCTGTTCCCAAACTCGAGTGCACATAATTTCTGCACCGACAGTAGGAAGATGAATCCGCACGAGCTACTCCTTCGGACAAGCCGTAGCAAAGGTAGTTTGTGCAGAGTTTCCCCTAGCCATAATGGATACCACGATCAAATTAATCTTGTGTTACAAGCTGTGAGATGTATGATGTGAATTCAGTAATACAAATGGTGCAAAAATACACTTGTGTGTGACTGAAATCCCAAGGAATTAGATAAAAATATGCAAACGAGTCATTACTTCACTCATTTTTTTCACGCGGTACGTTCAAAAATCCTTCACAACGGGAGGTTTGTTTTGTGATTCTGAAAAAACTGCTGCGGGGACTATACTATTTGTTTTTTTTAAATATCTTGGAATAAAACAAACTACGTATTATTAATTTTTGACGAAATCTAGGTGCTGGAAATTCTTCATTTTTCAAATGTCTCCCTAGAGTGCCGTACATAATACATTTTGCATGTAAGTACATAAAATACCATCAGCAAATATTTACCCAACCTTTTACGTCAAAATCTCGAGCGATATCCCCTGAATATTCTCATTAACTTACAATTTGCCAGCGAAAATAGCTGATATATTTCGGTAAATGCCTCTAAAAGTAAGGCCCATGGTTATAATTTTGGCATCTTTGGAAGTGTAACACATTTTTCGTTAAAATGAGAGCCAATTCATCGATTTCTAGGAGAAAAGATATCTCACCCAAGCTACCTTAAGAGACGAGTATTGGATGAATGTGGCTTCATTTATTACCATAAAGGTAATTTACTCGTTAAGGTAGGTTTACATCCTCTGAATTTTTAACTGGCGGTGGGTAAACATCCTCTTATTTTTAGACGTGCACGACTCAAGCAATAAAAAAGCTTTCTTCATTTTAAGGCAAGTACTACCCTTCTTCATTCCGTCCCTATAAGCTATCCTCATTCTTCCCCTTTCCCGCTTACCCAACTCCCTGCCCTCCCACAAGGTCTTACGCAATTCTTCCAGAGATCATGATGTCTTTCAACCACCAACCAAGCCTCCTCCTCATCTCTAGGGTTCACTGTTTACGTTATCCTTTGCCTCATAGATCAGAATAGGTAAGTTTGTAAGCTCCCCTTATTACATCGTCGAAGATATCTTTCCCACGTGATCTTTAGGTACTTCTGGGTCAGCAAACGCTCCATCCCTTTCATAATAATAATACTCCAGAATGGGTTTTAAGCACGGGTGAAAATATCAAAAATTCGCATATAAGTACATAAAATGCCATCAGCAATTATTGACCCAACCTTTTGCGTCAAATTCTTGAGCAATATCCCCTGAATATTCTGAATGTGTGCAATATGCCTTCCCCACCCAATTTCGCGGAGTTCAAGCTTCCACAAAGGCATTCGGTATCTAATTTCTAACCATTACTGGCTTCATACTTCAATACTTCCTATAACCAAAAGAAACTTCCATTTTTTTTTCTTTTGGTCCATAGAACTTCCCTCATCGGACCAAACACATAAATTCAAACTCACATCTCGAACGTCTTACACACATTCCCAAATAACGCCACAATAAGAGAGCAATAAAAATTTCGACATTCTGCTTGGAGAAGAGAGGATTATTTTCATACGGTATACGGAAACAGGAAAAAAAGTGGTGGGGAACTAGGTGAGCGGAAATGTGATGCTGTAGGAAGGTATACAGGGAGAATGACAGGCAATAGGTCGGAAGCGAGAAAATGAATAGGCATTTCGGACGGCGCGAACGAGAATGGAACAAATGAAGGTCTTTAGAAGGAATGTATACGATGGGTAAGAGGCGCGAGGTGCAGTAGGAAATGCTTCAGATGCCCCAGACGACTCTCAGTAATTTTTTTGTAGAAGGACTACTCAAATATCTGAAGTGGACTGAAGTGGACCAACTGACGTAGAGTAACTTCGAGGTTTCAGAGAAGATTGAGTAGCTTCAAGTGTTTCCATGACAATAAAAACAATTGTTATTTTATAACAAAACATATAACACTCTCACAGATGAGAAAGCAGAATTGGAACAGGGAAGATAATCATTCGAAAATATGCTTCAGGAGATCACCATAGCCATTGGTCGTTCAATTATGCAGAGGAGATGAGAAATAAGGCTTATTTATTTAGATGGCATGGATATAGAGATTTATTCAAGTTTCTGTAGCGTTAGTAGCAAACCTGTAATGTAGTGCATGCTGGGAAAAGTTAATTTTTACTCCACAATGAATTTTGTTGATAAAACACCCCCTGCCAAAACACCCCAGTGGCGGCTTGTAGAATAATATGAGGATGTACATAATATGGCCTAGAAATCATTTAAGCGTTTCAATCGGCTTCGCAGGGAGATAACTGTTTCAAATTCACCTCAATATGTCATAGGTTTACCTACCTCCGGAAGGAGATAAAATGACGATATAGTTTCTAGTTTAATGAAAGCGCCGGAAGAACTATCATAAACCTGGTTTTACATCGTGGAATGTTTGGATAATTTAGTGAAGATTGATGTGAAATCCATAGTTGCCAAATTGCACACATCACCCATTCCGGCCAGGGGAACTATTTTTGAGTAAGTTATCAAGGTGGCAAAATTAACTGCAACATCACACGATAGATTTCGTAAGCTACCGTGATTACTGCTGTGATCTGAAAAAGGCATAAGCGGAGGCTTGAAATTAGAGACGCGACTTAAAATGAGCGTTTGATAACCCACAAAATTCTGAATCAGAGCAATGGCGTAATGGTTAACAATCAAGCAAACAATGGCGGTCGGACATTAGATCAACAATCGCGCGTCGAAACTTTCTGAAGCTTAACTCAAAAGCAGTGTAGACAAACGAAAAAAAGGGAACAGAGAAAATGAGAGGTGCCTTATGGCAATGAGTAAGACCGGTTTCGCTGCCGTCAAGCACATCTTCATCCCGGCAGCTTTCTTCTTAGTCATCACTTTTCGAAAGGACATTTGCATAAGACTTGCGAATCAAAATCCTGGCCGTGAACTGACTACGGAAAAATCATCAAATCCTTCAAGGAAGCGACCTTTTGAAACATTAACGGGGCAAAACTTGGCGTCGTAGCCAATCCAAAATGCGAAAAGTCAATTTATTATATTTGAGCATTCGAAGCTGCGACTTGATTAGACCTTTTCGGGGGAAATTGTCATTTTTTAATTAAAAGAAAACATTCAAATTGTAAATCCTTAGCTTTACAAATTCAGAGCTGATATTTTTTTTGTAAATTAGCGTTGCCGAGGAAGATTTTTAAAATATGAAGCCATTGTTACGTCACAGACTACTAAAGAATTCATCCGCCACTGGGAAGAGAGCGGGATGTCTTTTAAAGCAGTTATTAGCTCTGAATATGGTCCTAATTTTTTTTCAAATCGGCGAGACGCCTTCATATTCGCAAGATACAATATTATGAACAGTGTCATTTCGCGTTTAGAAGGAAATTTGTATGTACATGCGTATTAGAATCATTATTATTGCATATTTCATAATACTAAGAGTAAAAATACAAATTACACGCTAAAAAAGATAGTTAAGGCACAATTTTTTTAAAAACTTTTATATTTAAGTATCACAAATGAGATGAACTAAGATCACATACGCAAAGTTTCACATCAACTCGAACGTAAACTTATATCGCCCCAACCACCTCAAATTTTTAGATTTCTAAAACTATATAACAATAGCTTAAATACTCTAAATTTTGCGTCATTTAATCTCTCAGTCGCCGTATTCCAACCACTTTAATTTTTTTAAAAATTATGTAATAATAACTAAAATACCATCACTGTCAAAATTTACACCAAAATTATACCAAAATTATCCTTGATTGAATTTCTTGGTCGCCGTACCCCAACCACTTCAATTTTTTAGTTTTTAAAAACTATACAACAATAACTAAAATACATCAAATTTTGCACTTTTAAAATCTCTCGGTTGCGGTGGACTCTCCCAAAGGAAAAAAATACTCGTCCAGTCAAGGAGCGGCGCGATATTAGAATAGATAAACTCCATGGCCTCGATTCCTTTTCGCGCTAAACCACACCTAGGTTAGCTATGCAACGGTGTCAGAGGACATCAACGCGGCACGCCTTCCATCCAGTACACCGATATATTCCCAGCAACGCGCAACACTTGCGGTAAGCATTTTCGCAATTTCCCGCTTTCCAAGAGGCCGAAGTGATGATTCCAGCGACGATGCGAACGCAAAAGAAAAAAAAAACTTCTGGCGTAATTCGAGGTGACGAGAGACTCGGAAAATACCGACCATTTCGCACGTCCGCCGGAAAAAATGCCGAGTATCCGAAATCGTAAATGTGCGCGTGACAAATGAAAGTTTTTTTTCGGGAGGACGAAGTAAGGGGTTCAGATGAGGGGAATGCTTTCCGATTGATTCGATTTATAAGGTGTGGTAAGAATAAGAATGTCTTAATGCATTCATTTGCAAACTTTAACAAATGTCACACAATAAAAAGGTTCTCAGATTATCAACGAATTATCGACCTCTTGATAACGATAATTCCCTGAAACCTGGGTCGTGTAAGCATATTTATTCAGCGATATTTGTCAATGTTCGGAAATAAATGCGTTGACTACGGTGTGCCACAAAGTATTGAAGATATGCGTTTATTCATATGGCGTGTATTTGGTTTGATGAGCACGAATGAATTTGATTCTACTGCTGTTAGTTGAAAATCACGCAAGACGCTATTATTAAATATACGAGATGAAGGGTATTTTTGCACGATGAGCCATTCGCTTATCTCGAAGAGGCATCTTCAGTATGAATACTGTACATCAAAGCTAATATAATATTCAATTTTATATTATATTGTATTTAAGGGCTCAAATAGGGAAACACGATTTAATATGCCCAACAACGAGTCGTGCGTAACGATATCGACCATTTGGAAAGCAATATTTTAATTGGTAGACCATCAATTTTAGTAAATGCCAACTTTTTGAGACATCATCCACACGGGTTATTCAAGGTACATTAAACACAGCAGTGAAATACACGTAATATGCGGAGCAGGAGATTAGCTAGGGAGGGCGGGATTTCAATGAATGGGTCGTTTCGAAGGTATGTTTCTTATATTCCGAAGAAGTTATACGCTAACCAAGCAAAAATCCGTTAACAAAACGCACAATTTTAAACAAGATTCCTCATTTTAATTTAAAGGTGACGCTATATGTATACGCAGAGACTATGAAAAAATTGGAATTACACAGAAATTAATACAGTTCAATAATAAAACCAGAAAATTTATATTCTTGCTGAAAAACTTTCCCCTCGCTGAAGATCATTTCATACTTTTTGCGTAACAATTCCAATTATGGTTTAATTTAAATCAATTAAAAAGGCTATTAACCCATCATGGTTGTGAAAGGCAAAGTTTCAAACAGTTTTCCGTCAAAATCACTGCCTTCACTAGCGAACGGAAGGCCTTTATGATAAGCCATAGCCATAATTTCCTTTTTCGATCACGGATATATCCACACGTTTCCAGTCTTTGAGCGCTGCACAGGATCTCTCCCGGAATGCGACCACAATGGTGGACTGGAACGAGATGAGGAGAGTGTTGACTTGGGAACAAGAGATAGAGGAATGTACATGGAGAAGGTAAACATCCTCAGAATACCCCCCTCGGATTGCCTCCCCGTCATGGCAACCGTTCTCTTACGGTTAAAAGAGGTAAGCCCGGTTTCAAACCGATAGGTTGAGAGCGGGAGGGATTCCTCGAGCGTACGCCGAGGGCAGGGCACACTCCTCGATAGGCACGTCTTTTCATTAATGTTGGAAATATCTCTCCACTTAAACTTCTACCGATTTGGTCTCAAGATAATGCAAAAGACCTCATATTTCCTTTTTTTACCAAAATATCAGTCAGCTGCTTTATTGATTAATTAGCAATTTTTTCAAGCTATAACTCACTAGAAATCAGCATACACTTACATCTTTAACATGCATTCTCCTCACACGAACAGTTAATTTATTTAAATTAATAATCATCAGCATTCCCGATGAAAACTACGTTAAAATCGACTGAAATCCATAGTACTAAGTACCCAATACATGTTTCAAGTGTCACTTGCCTTAAATTTCCCGCAGATGGTGGATGTTCTTGCTATCCATCAGCTAATTCGTACTACTTCGCGACATATCTTCCAAAAAAAATTAAGAAGCCATACTCCATGATTTATCTTCCGAATACCGGCTTCTGAGACACATTATTATGGAAAGAATAAGGAAGCCCTCAAGCTCAAATCGAGACAGAAATGTAACATTGTGCAGTTTGCATGTCTTCTCGATTCTAGTTTCTCGTATGAAAACATATCTCACAGTAATATTTTTAGTAGCGGAGAAAAATGAGCGTTCGGCCGTGAAGGCGCTTTCCGTGTGTGCGGCATGATATGAAATATTCACGAGTAAAAATTCGCGAATAGTTATACTCGGTCAGTCAATAAGGAAAATAGTCAGTAAAAAAAAGAAAACAATTTTGACACGACGCTAATATTCACTCCCTGCTTCTCGCGAAGGTTTGAATTGTAATTATAGAAATAACAAGGAAGTTCTGACGAAAAAATCGCGCCAGAAAAGTAACATTGTGTGATTTGCACGTTTCACCCATTATATTTTTTGTACAAACATACATCTCACCGTAGTACTTTTAGTAGCAGAGCAAATTGAGCGTTCGGCCGTGATGGTGTTTTCCGCGTGCGGCATGATATAAAATATTCACGATAAAATAATTCACAAATACTTACACTTCGTCAATCGCCAAGGTATTCAGTCATCAGAAAAATAATTGCACATCGCTAATATTTGACCCCTGCTTCTCACAAAGGTTTGAATTAAAAAATAAAAATTCACATGCGATCGACCGTGATGGCGTTTTCAACGCGCGGCATGACATAAGATAGTCTTGAGTGAAAATTCACAAATACTTATACTTTGTCAATCACCATGAGAAATTTGGTCATTACAAAATTTACGCGTCGCTAATATTTAATCCCTGCTTCTCACAAATGTTTGAATTTAAAAAAAATTAAAATTCACCATGCGGTCTTTATAATGCACAAGAGGGAAAATCCCGTTCGAGCGCTCTTTAACGTATAGACTTCTCTGGTTACGCCCACGCACCATTCCGCTGCCCTCCCGATACGAAGAACAGGAGGAGGAAGTGAAATAAGGGCAAGTAATGGCGCATGACGTGGCGTTTAAAAAAAAAAAAATTATCCGACGCAGAACAGGGAGGGGAGAAAGGAAGAGAGCCAGAGAGAGGGAGAAAAAGAGAGAGAAAGAAATAAAAAGAGCCAACTACTTCCACTCCCATATTCCTCCCGTTTCTCCGTTCCTCCCTCCACCCTCCAAGGAAATCATGTGGCAACGGAATTCTTTGAGGTTCATTGAGTCATTGTCTGCGCGCGACTGCCGGGCTCCGGCGCCCCGACACAGCGAAACGCTCAAGACGTGGGGCCACCCGAGATTCTGATTTCATGAATCGCTTTGCCCTGTTTGATCCATTAGGGAATCAATTGTTGCCACTGGTAACGCATAAATCTAGCACTGGCAACAGCCATGCGAAAGATAAGCGGAAGAATCACGAGGCTATTACCCTATATGCCCACGTATATAAAAAGCAACACTAAAGAACGCTACACATTTAGAAGTCAGTGTGGTTAAAGCCCATGATATATATGGAGAGGGCGCTAGCTATGCTGCCCAATGATAGAAGCTCTAACGTGGGCGTGGCCCGTCCGCCATCTTTGTTAACCCTGATTTTCCTATAGCGTCTACAGGCTGACACACTAATTTTGCAATTTTGCAAAGCTTTCCATCAACAATTTACCAGAAATCAGCGTGCACTTACTCCTTTAATATGAATTTCCCTTATATATTTTGTTAATTTATTTAAATATATAAACGTCCATATTCCCGATGAAAATCATCGTAAAATCAAGTGATATAAATATAGGATATCCTCTCGAGGAAAGGCCGTACAAGTAATAAGACAGCAGTTCTTGATCAACGTTTCGGAACGCAATTCATTCCATCTTCAGGGCTACAAGAAAACATGTACACTGAAGGTCAAACACAACACATCTCAGAACAACCCAATACATAATAATTTTAAAAAATGGTATACCAAATAAAACAACACTGAAAATTACCAAAGAACCACATTAAGAACCCGAATTCACATCACACTGCAACTGCAATTCCGTCAACATCTTCCCGACCATCCATGACTACCTGGCATGACGAACACCATCAAGCACCACTCCCCTGCCTCTATTCATCGCACCGATGTCCAAATGACCTGCCAGGCAAAATATATGTCCCCACAAACATCCACATGCCCCTGCTTGAGGACGACTGAACGTCACAAAGTACACAAAACCAAAAAAGAGCCACGGTAGAAGTCTTTCAACAAAATTGCAAACACAACATAGTACACAATACAAAGTTACATTAAAAGAAGATTATATCGAACAGTACACAAGGAAATAAAGTTGGTCAAGAATTGCTGTCTTATTACTTGTACGACCTTTCCTCGAGAGAATATTCTATATGAATGGAGGTCGATATAGTGAACAATGAGGTGATGTAAATAGCATTAAGCAGCTATTTTATGCTTCAAGAGTAACTTTCCTTAAATTTCAAAGAGAAGGTCAAACATATATTCTTGCTTTACATCCGTTAATTAGTCCATTCCGTCGTGCTATCCATAGGAAAGTAAGTAAAGAGCAAGGTAAAACAACGTGGTTGTTATTTCGGTTGCCAGGCTTCAGTTTGATGACGTAGTGCCCTCTCCATCTACCTCAATGGGTAATACGGTCTAAACAATGTTGCCAAATCAACTCTCCTTGTACTCTCCTCCAGGCCCCGCGAGCAACCATTTCCAGCAAAATTGGTAGCTGTTTAAGGGGAAAATATCTGCATATTGATAGTAACATTGATGAATAGATGGTATGCTGCATAGCAGTAAGCTAATTTCCCTCCCGCTACTGGCAACATGGCGCCAAGTTTTATTGATAATACTTGGACATTTATAGATCTAAACAAAAAATATAATTATTAAAAATAACATGATCGAATCCGTGATGGGGTAGCTATTTATTAGCGTAATTTTTTTAATAGCCTTCCAAGGATAACATTACGATAATTTACGCAGGAAACGACACTCCATTAGATCCCGTGTTGTCAACTAAACGTTTACAAGTTACATGTTACACGTTACAAGCACACTAAATGTTGAACGGATTGTAGATTCAAACAGATCCATGCTCATTAACCAAGTAATATTTCCGTTTCAGGAAGTTAATTAACTTTTCAGCCGAAATTTTTGGTCATCGGATATCCTGATGTCACCCTCCCCAAAAAACATGTTCTTTGTCACGCCCACATCTGCGGTTTTGGGTAAGCATTTCCCCTACGGAAGAGCGAAGTGATGAGTACTTTCCCAGTGTTTTGTCACCTCTTATAACGTCAGCTGTTTTTTTTACTCGCGTTCAGATAGGCGTTGGAATCATCACCCACCTTGTAAATCAGGAACACCTGAATTTTGATCACTTGCGCTTTGCGCTAGTCATTTTCTCACGTAATAATGTCCATTATCAGCACTATTTCTATTCAGGTCGGGTCATACGATCATATATGTAAGGAAATAAACCTGTTACGTATTCGTATATAGTTCCCACAAACGCCTCGTCAAAGTAATGTCAATGCTTTCCTAACTACATAAATACTTCTTTAGAGCAAAATCGACTATTATTAGGCGAGATACATCCATAAATAATTTCTCCTCCCGGTTTTCCGCACTTTCAGGGGCCTATCACCCTCTAGTATATCCTTTTTCGCCTCAGTATACGATCTGCCCTTCTTCATCCTGTCCATGAAACCTATTCTCTTCCTTCCTCTTCCCTGCCTGCCCAACATCCTTCCCTCTATTGTATTCTTGAGCAACCCATCACCCCACATTACATCCTCCAGTCACCTACTCTGCCGAATTCGAATTCCATTCAAAAGTTTCCTTTCCTCGCCCGCCATCTCTAGCACCTCCTCGTTAGTCTTTCTCTCCGTCTACCTCACCTCGTCCATCACATGAAAAAATTTGACAAAGTTCGTGTTTATCGTATTTTATTAGCGTCCATTACTCAATTTGGTAATTCTGATAGCGAATACATGAGCCTATCAAACAGAAAATTTGCATATAATGAACAATATGGTGTCACGGTCCGTTAATCTCGAGGACAAAAGCTCAGTTCAGAAACATCAGAAGGAGAGCGCACTGCGTTCCGAGTTGCAAGAGGACTTTTCCGATCCGATAAGCAATGAGAGTGGCAATACTTTTTGTATCCATCGAGGATTTATCGACTTTTACGCTTATCGGAGAGGGGGAAAGAGGATAGAAAAAAGAAGGGGATTACGTTACCTTCTGAGGCCTCGTGCCGACTCGTGCGTTTCTCGGTCAGCAGGAATGAACCGTCGCTAAGCTACCAAAGCAGTTGAAGCGAGGAAAAGGCGCCTCGTAATATGGGACGGGTTATCTGGTATCTTCGGACGCCTCATTTTATTTACATGTACTACTTATTACCCTGCAAGCCACCACAAGGGTGTTCGGCAGGGGGTGACTTATCACTAACTATCACTAACGGCAGGGGGTGACTTAACATTAACTACAGCGAAGAAATTAACTTTCACCTACATGTACCACACGATGGGTATCCTAAAAATGCTGAAGAAACTACTAAAATTATCTATAATGTAGCTATGTAAACGTGACACAAGAGTCATGCAGGGAACTTGTAAAACATAGTGCTAGCACTACTCGGCAGATTTAGAAACATGCATTAGGGTGCACAGGAATAAATCAGCTACCTGTCAACTAACCTTCTTCAAAGCTAAAGCCATTAAGGCCTCTTATCAACCGCAGGAAAAAACAACATTAAAAACCTTTCGGTTCTACAATCTATTTCCCTCATTTTATTTTCATGATCTGATCTACCGTAGTATGTATGTTGGAGTTCGTAAGATATTGAAAACTTCGTCCGAAAATACATTGGTTTTAAATTGACATAATATATTGAGTCTAACTTTCAATCGACGGTCTGAAAGCGATTCCCATCCAAGTTGTTGCAAGTGGTCAGTAACACTGACGATACTATCATAACGGCTTTTCACGTATCTTGCTGATCTTCTCTGCACGCGTTCCAACTCTGTTTTTAAGCCTTTTAAAAGCCTTTTTAAGCCTTTTAAAACTTTTTTTTAATCTCATGAGGATCCCAAACACTGGCAGCGTATTCTAAATTGGCTCAACTGGGGTCTTGATTAAGGTGTTCCCTCGTAAAATGATTAAAAACATCATTCAATAAATATTTTGACCGCTCTTACAAAAAATGAGCCCTCTACTCGATACGAGCAGCAAAATCCTACCATTGCAATTATTTTCGCAAATTGAGCCGAAAATTATACGACAATGGGAGAAACATTATCAAAGATAATATTTAAGCGTCTTCGGATGCCTCATTTGAGACACATCTATACCTACTTAAAACCCTACAAGCCACCGCCAAGGGTGTATGGCAGGGAGTGATCTATCTACATTAACTACACTGAAGAAATTAACTTTCACCAACTTGCGCCACACTATGGGTATGCTACAAATGGTACAGAAACAACAAAAAAAATCTATAATGTAACGATTTCATAGTTTTACAATGGCACACCATAGACCATTATACACAAGTCATTTGTGCGAAAAACTATCGATTAGTAGCATACACTTCATGGAAAACGAATGGCATTGAAATACAGGCTCCAGATACCTTATATGAGTTAATTAGCAGCACGTTGTCATCTTTAATGGACCGCAAGGGCTTACAATCTACTTACCGTCAGGCCTGCGCACTGGCCTGAAGGAAACCAGAGGTCCGTGGTTCGATTCCGAGTTCAGGCCAATTTTTTTCTCATGGCAATTTCAACGCAGCAAATTAAAATCGAAACTGTTGCAGAAATGCATTAGTTTAACAGAAATAGCGCTGCGGTCGGATCATTTGGCCGAGTAAAAAAAACTGGTCATTAAAAGTAAAACCCTTGAATAATTTACAAATTTCGTATCGTAAACTAGTTATCCACTAGCTTAAGAGTTGTCAGCAGTGATAACTGTATTTTTTCAAACAGTATGGTATATATTTACACTAACTGAATGATACCACTGTACCACTATATGGATCGGAAGCATGGACATTGGAAAAACTGACCAGAAAAGCCTTCGAAACCTGGTGCTGGATGAGGTTGGTGGAAATAAAATGGACGGACAAAATAAGAAATGATGAAGTGTACAGAAGAACAGAAGAGGAAAGGACCATATGGAACACCATAGAGAAAGGAGGATGGAACAAGATGGATTGGACACACCCTGAGACACAATGGGTTTGTGCAGAACTTATTTGAAGGCAAAATAGAGGAAAAAGTCCTCAGAGAACGACTCTGAAATAAGTTCATAGATCACATGAAGAGGAAAGTACATAGGAATAGATGTCAGAAAGTAAAGGAATTAGCATTACATAGTAAAGGGTGGAGGGCTGCAGTCAACCAATCTCAGGATTGAACAACCAAAGTGACGACGAATGACTATACCGAAACTTCGGAGAATATACTCTATAACGCGAATGGCAGGCAAACGGCCACATTGCGAACGTAACAGAACTAATCTCTCGCCACAAGTAGCACTCTAATTTTCAAGGCTGAGTGTAATAAAACGGTACACATCATAAACTCGGATCAGCTCATTTTAATAGCTCTTTCAAGTAAAAACCTACGATTTCACGAGAAGTGATCAAAAAAAGACAAAGCCGTAATGATAGGAATTCACAAATTAACTGGAATAATCCATTTTACGGTTCAACCACTCGGCAAAGTATGCGAATAAGAAACCCCAGACAAGTAACGAACGATCAGCGTCGGAGTAAATCAATTCCCCAATAGCTCCCGGTCGTTAAAACATCGTGCACCATGGATTTCATCGCAAAATGAGCGTGCATGCTTCTGAATCATAACAACGCAGGGCAAATGCGTCACCGTTGTTTTTTTGTCGTCCTAGTTTCTGCAGTTTTTACAATGGGCACGTGGTAAGGCTCGCTCATGCCGACGCCCGGTAGCCTTCTGACACATTTACCCATTGTGAACCTTCTTCTTCCATTACGCGCAATGAGCAGCAATTTTTTTTGTTTTGTTATTTTACGGTTGATTTCTGCTGCTATGCTGAAGCGTCCTCGTATAAGAAAGGCTCCTCAAAGACCTATGAATGTCAAAAAAATAAACGTAATTGGCCCGTTTTGAGATCGTTACTTTAACGGAAATGCAGTCTCGACCGTGCATGAAATAGCGGTGAGGTTTATTGTAACCAATGAGCTTAGCAACGAGGGAAAAAATGCAGGTGGAGACGGAGTCACTACTGCAGTGATTTCAGGTGAAATACGTCTTACCGAAGCGGCGTTTTCGGGACATCGTGTTGGTTCGCTTGGTTAGAAAAATAAATGAGCGTGAAAAATTTGCTAACCTTTTATTCATTTATTTCTCAAGGGGCTGACTGATTTGCAAAAAAAAGAAGTTGAAGTTCGATATTAAATGGTTACATGTGATTGGTTCTCCTCGTATTTTAATGACATATATCGCTCGTGAATTGGCATCAGGCATTTCGAGGTTGGCTTCGAAGTTGTTCACCTAAACTTGTCAACGCCGACTCATCCTCCACATTCGTTCAATTTCTGTCTTTATTCATGTAAACCAATGAAAATGATGAAATTTGCCATAATACGCGAATTCTGGCATGCATTTATTTTTCGATATAGGTCCTCGAGCATAAAATAAAAAGATGGAACTTTTGATAGATGGAAAAGATGGACAAAACGAAAAGATGGAAGGAAAAGATAAGGAAAACCACCAAATAGAGACGCTAATTTAAGTTTTGCTCAGAACTTTTTTTCTAATTTTCAATTCAATATTTTTAAATAGATTATTTTTTCTGAAAAAACTTAGCAATCGATTGGACTAAACAAATAAATAAAATAAAAAATAACACAATCGAACCTATGATGGGAAACACTATTCACAAAGAGATTTTTTTTTTTAGACAGCCTTCAAAGGATCGGGTGTCTCCGGTGCCGTGTCTAATAATGTGAGCTCACTCTCAGGATAGATCCACAAGTGATTTCTCAAGGGACGTGAGCCAGCTCAATGGACTATCGATCGACTTTCATCCAATCCACTAACGCCGTATACCTAGGCGTAACCCTTTCATGTATAATCAATACCCTGCTTCCAACGCGTGTAATGGTATTTGGTTATCCTAAGTGAGATTAACACAAAGAGAAAAGAAACCAAACACACAGAGTTGCACCACTTCTTAAACTTTCAGAGGGATTAAGGTGGGAGCCTCTAGAGATTCGGAGGCTACACGCTAGGCTTGGCTTGCTTGAGAAATTTGGAACTGGCGTGTTTCAGAGCGAAACAGAGAATATTATCATGACGCCTCACTACATCCCTAGGTCTGACAGAAGCGATAAAATGAGGAAGATACATTACCAAACAGATAGGTACAAAAACTTGTTCTTTCCGCATTCATTGGTTGTTCAATCATAGGATCGGTTGACTGCAGCCCTCCACCTTTCCCTATATAATACAATTTCCCTTACCTCCTGGTATCTCTACCTATGTACCTTCCTCTTTATTTGGTCCATGAAATTATCTCTGGGGACTTTTCCCTCTATTTTGCCTTCACAAACCCATTGTGCCTCAGGGTTTGTCCAATCCATCCTGATCTTCTTTTATGTATCGCGTTCCATATGGTCCTTTCCTCTTCTACACTTCTGCAAACAACATAATTTCTTATTTTTCCGTTCTTTTTATCATCAGCGTCATCCTCCAGTACCAGGTCTCGAAAGATTCTAGTCTTTTCTGGTCAGTAATTTTTCTCGAAAGTTGTATAAGTTTTGCTTGTGTCCATTTTTAAACGCTACGGAAGCGATTACTCTGATGGTAAATATAGTGACATTCCAAGCAATGCCGTCTAAAAGTTCCGAGTGGCATGCAATGCAATCAGCTTCAAGCCACTGAAAAAAATACCAAAAAAAAACGGTAAATAGAGTGGGTACGATGGCTATAAATCTGCAGTGATATCTTCCGCGTGATATGGCTCATTAAATTTCTTTCTGATTCACCAGAGCGGGCGTCCCGTTTTTCCCGGATTCGGCGCGCCGTATGCTTCATTTCGCGACTTTAATAGTTGCGATGTCTCGGCGGGAAAAAATTTCGGGTCAGCTCTTCCATTTGACTAATATCCCCCGGAGGCAGATGCTCGCAGGACCGCAGTCGGCCGCGGCAATAATGAGGAGGCACGTGAGTCGTCGGGCCGTCAGACGGAGCGAAATTACTCGAACAGCAAGGAATTGGCAGGTTAGGCATTCGCAATCGTCAGAAGGAAGGAAATTGAATCCGGAAACGGAATCGTGACCGCAGGCACAATGATAAAGATTGCAATCATCCCCCAGAAACACGAGTGATGCCAAAAAAATTCTCCTAATCGTAGTTTCGGGAAAATTAGATTATGACGATGTCTGCAGACTGGTAAAACGAATGCTATTGAGTGTTCTAAAATAATGTTTTACCATAAATTACCTCAAAATCCCTTTCAATTGCAGATAGTATTACCAATACAATGCTATGCATAAGAAAACAAGACTAAATGGCAGGTTAAAGATATCATTTCGTGACTAAAATGTTCACTGAATTCCTACCTCAAGTTGTCTGAATGTACGAGAGCAAAAGCACGAACTGACTTGAATTTTAGGCCATTAAAATAACGCAACGTGTAACAGTACATTTCCTTACTGCAACATCACGACACGATGAAATCGAAGTGGATTCCAAGAACAAATGAAGAATGTTGGCGTAAGCAGTAAAATGTGAATGAATGTATGTGGAAGAAGGTATGGCGGAGGTAATGAAGAGGCGTGGCGTGACCAGTGACGCAGACTTTCTGCCCATTCATTTCTAAATTAAACATTTTTGTGCCATGTCGTTGAAAACCGAAGAATTATTGCTTCGCTGCAGTTTAATAGGCTGTGATTTTATTACCACTGGACTTTTAACGTGGCCGAAAGTGAGCCTAGAATGAATAAAATCAATTAATTGTGGAATTACGTTGTGGAACGAGAAGGAATAACTCATAACGAAAGCAAAGTACAATTCCACCAAATTATTTGTAATAATTTAGAGGACTTTTATAATAAAGATTATGAGTGAAGGCTAAAATGGATAAATATGCCGGAGAATTCATTTCTAATGACAATAAAACTTGAGAGAAGTCATCCAAATTGTATAATACCGATGGAAACGCAGGGAAAAGGCGTTTAATTGGATATTGAATATCGTATTTAGTCGGCATTTCTCAAAGGAAGCGAAAGCAGATTCCATCTCGTTGGATCAGATACAATACAGAGTAAAACTTACAGTGGTTGGAGCAATTTTTGTTCATGTAGAAGTTTTCGAATGCCATTTTAGCACGTGGTCTTGAAATGTTAGAAAAATACACATTCTAATATAGTTGCGTCAAAATTTTGGATACAGAGCTGAAAACTCTCAACATGCTTTCACGGCAGAAAAAAATTGAAATATAATTTTTTACAATTTCCACTGCTATCTAAATAATGCGCTACAACGCATAAGCAAGTGACAGGGTGAAATATCTTCCAAGAAATTTGTCTAACTTATCTGAAAAATTAATAAAATGCGCACTCAATGACCCGCGATTATCGTTCCAGCCGCATGGACGTAAAAAGCGCGTATTATAAAATCTATTCAATATTTTACGTGAAGAAACGAAAGTCAACTCCATGACGATCGAGGCGTGATGCGCATTAAACCTCCTACTTGCCCGTCTCCAGACGAGCCAGAAATTACTTCAGCGCTCGTTCTATACAAGCATACAAGGGCCATTTACGCGCGGGCACGTGAATAAAACCGCGCTCGAAATGACCGTGTCGGGAGGACGTCCGCCTCATCCGGAATGGATGTTTCCAGAAGGGTGTCGATGAGAAGACCCGAGAGGTAGAGACACCGAGCGGAAAGCACCATCACCACTCTGTCCCAAATGGCGTAACACCATCACCATGGGGAATGAGATGGGCAGAGTAGTCGTAAATGCGAGTTTTCTCTCTCTCTCTATCTCTCTCACTGTCTAATAAAAGGGAGAAAGCTCAGCGAGAAGACTCCCGTCGTGAAAAGCCACAAACTCAATTAATGCATCAAGGGCGGTCTCCTCTCTCTCTCTCCCATTCTCATATTTGCCCCTGGAACTTTTTTATTTTCCTCTATGTCTAGAAAATATGGAAGTTCCCTCTGCGAAGAAAGTGACCGAACAGGGAATCCTTTGACCGCTATCGATGGATGTGATTATGAAAAAAATTAACGACGATAGTGATATTTGAACACAAAATATGAAGGGATTTCTCAACTAACTGCAGGCTAAACTCTACATCTACACACAACCCGGCGATCCTCTGCAGGGGACTCTCCAAAAACCGCTACAGGAAGCAGAAATCCTGATTAATATAGATGGTTGTGGATTGCTCCGGGAAACAAAAGCTCCGTGATTACATTACAGAACCAGGTGATTGTTTTTTACACCTGTACAGATTTTTTTTTTGTTTAAAGTTCGGTTTAGCTATAGAAAGATGCCATTTCTCTGAAACTCAGTGGAATTTGCCTCATTTTAAAGAATACTACAGCACATATCCTCGGAACCCTGGACAGGTAGATTTAACCAAAGAAATAAATAAAATACAAAAGAAAGCTGCGCGCTCCGTTAAAAACAGCTACTAGCGAACATATACGGTCGTATTCATAGACTTCTTAGTGAGCTACTATCGGATTAGTAGCGCACTAACTAGTCGCCAACTGACAAAAATCGCATTCATATACAGCTACTAAGCTCAGCAGCACCAAGTGAGCCACTATTTTAGAAGCTGATTCTTAACCCTTTGAGTGCGGCCTGACGTGATATCACGTCATGGTTGTCTTTACGCCGGTGCTGATGACGTGATATCAAGTCAAGGGTGCCTGAAGTGTTCCAGGTTTCACTGGGCAACTTTCACTAGGCACCCTAGTGAAAGATGGAACACTCGAGGCACCCTTGACGTGATTTCACGTCATCAGCCCCAGCGTAAAAAAACATGACGTGATATCACGTCATTCCGCACACACTCCCGGCTACCTACAATTATGTACTCCGCAACGATAGTAGCGATAGTCGCATACTAAGTTAGTAGCTCCTAGTAGCTCACTGAAAAGGATATATGAACACTATTTTTTAGTATGCGACTTTAAGTGCTCTCAGTAGCCGACTAAGTTAGTCGCCTCCTAGCGCCTTTTAGCTGAAAGCTATGAGTACGGCCGATAGTGTTTCTCAGCTTTCAGAGGGACTAGGTTGGGAGCCGCTAAAGACTCCGAGGCTACATTTTAGGCTTAGTTGGCTTGAAAAATTTAAAACAGGAGTGTTTCAGGGTGACACACAGAAAATCATTTTGACTCCACGCCACATGTCTAGGTCCGACAGATGCGATAAAATAAGAGAGATACGTTGCCGAACAGATGGGTACAAAAATTCTTTCTCTCCACGCACAATAAGTGACTATAATAAAACAGGAGCTCCACTTCAAACACTCCCACAATACACTTCATCATTTCACCTCCTAAAACCTCAACCTTAACACCTTTACACGGCTGGTATCCTAACACCCTGCCACACGCCCAAGCGTTGGCTCGCAGAGTAGTATGTAGATGTAGAAGATGCAATTACATCCGCTTTTTACCCAACTAGTTTTCAAGATATTTGCCATAACATATATGCCGTTTCTCATGGAAGATGCATCAGGCACGTACTCCAGAGGGACTTCACCACTTGACCGGCGAATGAATTTTTCAAAAAGCGCATTTCATTTGGGGAAACATTTTTTTTTAGTATATATAAAATTTTTTAACCCCAGTTCTCTGAAAATATTCTCTGAAGCTACCATCTGCTGGCCAGAGAGCGTACTTGAAGGACGAAGGAAGGTACATAAGAAACTCCCAGCGAGATATCTCGTCACGCCTAAATGGGAGGACGTAAATTCGAACATGACGAGATATCACCTCATCCCCAGGCAAGCGATTAAAAAAAGGGGATTTGAAAACACCTAAATCTCGTCAAAGCTTTTAAAAGGGAGTAGTTTGTATTTTTTCTCGACCTTTTTCGAAAAGTAAACTAATAACTCACCGCAGTTATTTTTACAAATCGCAAAAAAAACCTTCAGTTTGGGAGGCGTTATCGCCATTTGGCGTGAAAAAATTAGGCGAGTCAAAGAATTATACGGATATATTTATCTAATTACTGAGAATTTCATTCACATAAAACTGAAAAAAATTGCGCCGTTAACATGGATATATTTATACATGATTTTCACAGCTACCGAGTTAAAAAAATTAAATTCGAATACTGTCTCCATGGCAACTAGGGAAGAGTCTCGCCCTGACGACTTTAGGTTGAAATCAGTGTTGATGACCATCGTTAACCACTCTCAACTCTTGAAATACTGTTGAAACGTGTTTCCAAGGATCAGTCGCCAGTTTGGCCCAAATTATTCCGCGCATCTGATCCTGGAAAGCGTCAACCCCATTTCAGCGCTCAGCTCAGCAGAAGAAGCTTTAAGGTCAAGACCAAAGCGTGATTAACTCTCCGAGAGTCTTGAGATCAAACATTAATGACCTTGGTGTGGGCGCAATACGTTAGCCCGACTCTCGTAAATGTGCGTTCTTATCGCGCATGCACAAACTACGACGGGTCATCAATCTACATACGAATGCAAGTATTTTCCTCGAGATTCGCCGAGCATCTCAGACACAGACACGCAGAAAGTTCAACTTTCGAGATTGATCGAAGTAGTCCGGAGTGCTTCAGATGAGATTTAAAAACTCTCGGACGTCTCCTTGCGAGAAATCGCCCTTGGCTGGCTATATTGTCTTCAGCCATTCCTCTTGTGACCTAAGATTAGAACCGGCTCAGTGTTTTCTAAACGAAAATCTCAAAGATAAAAGTTTCTCTTGTTGAAAATAATACAGTTCTCACTGAACGTAATTACGACTTTAATTAGAGGCCTACCTTGGAAAACTTTACTTATTCAAAATTCCACGCTAAATAAGACAGCGTTAAACTATTTTCATTGAAGTAAGTGGTCAAGAAAATCGCAATACAAAAAAATTGAAGGCATGCAATGTTTTCCATAAAGTAACAGTGATTAAAAAACATTAATATCACGCTGTAAAAAAATAATTTTCCCCGAGTTACCCATATTCGTAATTACGACGGCTAAATACTGAGATTCATTTGTGACTAATACATGAACTACATTTGGTATGAAATTCCTAAGTAGCAAGCATAAATCTAAACATGTTCACAGAAAAGACATCGTGAAAAAAAATTATAGAGAGTTTCAGAGTATTGTTATCATCATTCTCGGAAGTCAAATTCTATCCGAATTTTCTTTCACGCACAATGTTTATTTTCGGTGAGAAGCCACGGGCCACCAAACCAGCCGATCACCACAAAGATATTAAGTATTGAAAGGAAAGTATGAAAAAAATGCATCACGGAGCGAAAATAACGAAGGAATAAATAAAAAAAACAATGGATTGAAACCCTGTCAACTTCGCTCTCAACCAATGGTCAAATTCTCTTTCGAATCGGCTCTCCCTCCTGAAACACCCCAAGACTCTAAAAAAAAAGGGTTTTCCAAAGACTTTGAGAAGATTTTATCGGGTACATAACCACCTACCCTGCTTACGAGCTAAATCAATTCTTAAAAAAATGCAAAAATAAAATCGACGAACTACTTTTTTCGTTCAACTCAAAGCGGCCTTAGATCTGGCCTTCTTTCAGATTAAGAGTCCAAAAGTAAACTAGAGAGTAGGTCGACACATTTTACCTTAACCGCAACCTTCTGGACGCCAGAGACGCGACTTGCTCAATGTTATGGTAAAAACTACCGCGTAAGCAACACGGCTTTTCAAAGAAAGTAAACACACGGCTCCTCCCCTAAGACCCGATGACAGTGAGACACATTCCCTTTTCAAGGCAGCGAGAGTTTGTTTACAGCCATCCACCCACGGGTTTAAGAAGAGAAAGAGGGGGACGAACGTCAAATGAAAGTCCCCAGTCCGTAAAAATAGCCTCGCAGCAAAGCAGCGACACGCCAGTTTATATCGAAGGTCAGAAAACAAGTCGTCGGCAAGACGTCTTCGCACAAGACGGGTGAAAATCGGCTTCGGGGAGGAGGGAGGAGCAGGTCAGCCGAGATGAGAAAGAAAAGGATCTTTTCTCTATCGCCATAAAAAAAAAGAAATAAGAAAAAAACGAAGAGGTGGGGAGGGAGGAGATACGTACAGCCACTACAACAACATATTCTCATAAGTAGGCCGCCGATCCTTTAAGCCTTTCATTCATTCTTCCCACCCCCTCAACCTACTCCTTTCTCGTCCGGACGCCTTACGGCCAACGCGCTGGTCGCTCCACCGATAAGGAACTTCGTATAACGTATCCTTTTAAGAGGTTGCCTTTAATATACCTAATTAGATCATGTTCCGCGAAGATTTTGCAATAGATTTAAAAGATCGTAACGATGATTTCGTTAGCGCCACTGGCCAAATAAACAACTGGGATGGGTATCAGCGCCTGGTTTAGCTTCAAATTTAAATCAATTATAACTCTCGACCGACAAAATGTAGACAATAATAAGAATCTTGAATATTTGGTCATAAATATATATTTAACTCACAGCCAACGTTTCGCCAAATATTTTGGCATCTTCCGGGGCTATGTAACGCAAAACAAAGAGACATACATCCAGGTAACTATATAAATATCAGTATAAAAGTTGAGTTAAATATTAAGCTCAATGGTAGGTAAATTTTCGATTCCTCGAGTTTTGTACTAAGATTTGTTAAAATACCTGGCAGTATGTCTCTTTGTTTTGAGATGCAAAGCCTGAAGATCACAAAATATTTGGAGAAACGTTGTCTGTGAGTAAAATATATTAATGACCAAATATTCAAGAGTCTTATTACATATTATTCAAATTTTTAAGGTATTCATAAAACGTGCGGTCTGGAAGAGAATAGAATATTTATTAATTATCCTATGGAGCATGCCCCTTAAGTATACGACCAATATACATATTTGTATGCGCTAAATCAGAAAGGAAAAGTATTAAAAGAAACACGACAGTGCTGGGTATTGTAGACATCAAATGTCACATATCTACGAGGGTAAATCAATAAATAAGTCGCCAACGTCAGCATTTCATCATCAGCATCAGTCTCAGATATTTCATTGGTAACACTTGGGACATCCACCGCACAGTCCCGACTTATCCCCCCCCCCCCCCAGAGATTTTCATCTGTTCGAGCCCCTAAAATATCATTTGGGTGGCCGACGATTTGAAAATGATAATGCCGTAGTCCAAGAGGTTACTCGTCGGCTGCGGCAGCAAACAAAATACTTCTTTGCAGTCGGCTATCAAGGACTTATTTAGAGATGGGATAGTTGGCTGAATATGTACGGAGTGAATATGTAGAAAAGTGGAACAAATTTCAGGAAGTTACTTTGATTTTTATAGCCTCTATCCAGTTTTGCGAGCAATTTATTGACTTACCCTCATGTATGCAAAGCAAATAAAAAATATTACAAATATGAATTTCATTGTGGGAAGTAATACAGATTATCAAATTACAAAATCCAAGTGTACGAATTCACGATTTACCTTATGAAAAACAAAGTTCAGGATCTGAAGGTAATGCGCTACAATACTACAGTAAGTCCTCGATACGCGGCGTTTCGATTTACGTCTGATTCGACGTTACGTCCATGCTGATAGGGGTCGACGGAAATTTTTTCCCTGTTCAATGCGAATGAAATAGACTGTATGTGCATATGCTTGCGTTTTTTTTATAGCTGAGACGTATTCATCCTATTTGAAATACCTATTTTTTTCCTAGACAGAGGCAAAAAAAAACGATTTTGAAATTAACGCCTTGTGCGAATTTCCACAGAGGAAAAAATCATCCGCCTTGACCGGGATTCGAACCCGGATCCCTCGATTTCCGGCCGAGTGCTTCCACACTTCCACAAAAATCCACAGGGGAAGAGTACGCTTCGGTAGCTTAACTGCCCAAAGCACTCGGCCGGAAATCGAGGAATCCGGGTTCGAATCCCAGTCAAGGCGGATGATTTTCTCTCTGTGGAAATTCGCACATGTGTGCATTGCGGGTGACTCCGTAAAAGTGGAACTCCGTGGCTAGTCCCGGATAGCTTGAAGTTTGTTATTAATGCCTTGATTCATCGCGGGATCAAAGCGGTCGCGAATATCTGGATCCGTTTTACGTTGTATCGACTTACGTCGCTCTTCTTCAACACGCATCTCCGACGTAAATCAAGGACTGACAGTACAGTTTTTTTCTCTAAAAATAGTAACAATGAGGAATTTATTTGAACGTATAGATGCAAGAATAAAGTTCCCTTGAGAGCTGTTAATCCTGTAATGATATCTACCTAATATTAGGCCAATGATAATAGGCCAAAAGAAGAAAAATGTGTCACATACCTAAATACCCATCAAGCTCTTTTCTCCCTCGATAGCTATAACCAAAGACGATGAATTCTCGCACATAGACCCGTAATTTGGACGTACTTTTAATTTATCCTTGATGCTATCGTATCTTTGACAAACTGTTTTCCTACGGTAATACTCGTAAATTTATTTGCGCACGCCCTCCTGTCCTTGAGGCGGTTTAGAAACGACTTACTTTCAAGCGCAGATTTGCGAGAAACTTTTCATGCGCGTACTCATTAGTAATATGTACACAGATAAAAAGCGAAAAAATTGTATTTTACCCAATCATTCCTCCGTGAAGAAGAATATGACGCTGTGACTGCATAAAAATAACGCCGAAAATGAAATGTTTGCAGCCATAGCCCATGTAAACTTATGGCGTGATAAAATAATGAATATAAAATATAACAATAAGTGACCAGAACAAAAACTGAGCCCCACTGAAAACACTCCCATAGTGCACTTTGACATCTTTCATCTCCCAATACCTTATCCTTAACATCTGTACACGGCTGGTGTCCTAACACCCCCTGCAACACGCCCATACGGTGGCTCGCAAGTTAGTGTGTAGGTGTAGATGGTCTTAAAAGGGGAGTGTCAGATAGCCGGGTCTCGGATTTTATTCAAACTTAGTAGTTGTACAGACCTCTGTATGTGGTTCATGAATCACCCCACATATAGGGTTATGTAACCAATAGTTTAAACAAAAAAGGCCTTTAAAAATTTCAAAATTCCCTTTTATACGGGCCACCCACATAACTGACTAGCTGGACGGGTGGCTGACGTGCTCGTCTCCGGTCTAGAGACACGGGTTCGATTCCAATACGGGGTATGTTTCTTCCG
Organism: Ceriagrion tenellum; assembly: GCA_963169105.1. Taxonomy (NCBI): domain Eukaryota; kingdom Metazoa; phylum Arthropoda; class Insecta; order Odonata; family Coenagrionidae; genus Ceriagrion; species Ceriagrion tenellum. The sequence continues at coordinate 34,773,472 of OY720634.1, read as the reverse complement.
CTGTTTTTTTAGTTTTTCTTTCACGGCATCCTACAATGCGCTCAAGATTTTTTTATTTTCACTCGAAATATTATTTTTGCGCGGGGCAAATTTTTCATTTGCATACACGACGTCAGGCATAGTCTCTTTTTTTCGGTCGAAGGCAGCCTTATAATTATGTCACTTCCTTATCTTTTCACGACGTATTTCCATCATTCCTTCATGCACATGATTTCCATTTTCTATAATTATTTTATAATATTGTCTTCACATTTTCACAATTCAAGCATAATTCTTAATAATATTCAAATTTTTCGTAGCTTGTCAGTTATGTGGGTGGCCCGTCTAAAGGGAATTTTGAAATTTTTAAAGGCCATTTTCGTTTAAACTGTTGGTTATATAACCCTATATGTGGGGTGATTCATAAACCACATATAGCGGTCTGTACAACTATTAAGTTTGAATAAAATCTGAGACCCGGCTATCTGACACTCCCCTTGTTAGAGGTAATGCGAGTCACCGAGTCCACATTTTAATAAATTTCAAGTAATTCGAAAAACATTCTTGGATATCATTTCCCTTTAGTACATTGGTTTATAAGATGATATAACATACTCACATATAGTAAAATAAATAATGCAATAATTATATTTTTTTATATAATATATAATAATTATACTTTAAATTTCCTCTTTAGTATTACAAGATAATAAGAGTACGTCACGAAATTAAACGTCTTAGCGTGTGATTAATAATCATGTGCAAATATTTGTTTTTAACTTGACCTGATACCTTGATGCTAGCTATGCACCATTTAAATAAATAGACGCGTGCGTTTTCGCGATTAGGCGATCATTTTCTTATACATTTTAAAGCTATTTTAACGTATAGACGTAACGTAACGAATCTTGACATATATTTCAAAATAATTCGATGACATGTATACAGATTTTCTAATCAACGGGAAAACATACGTTTCAAATTTTTATAATGGTAATTAATTAATATAAAGGTTTCATACCGAATAAAAAACACGTACTACTATACGAATTTCACTTTAAAGCTTGAATTCCGCACCGTAAATTCAAATCGCAAGGCTTCAATTGAGACGAACGGTTTATATTGTAATTAATTCGTCCTTTGTATTACAACACGTAAAGTTAATTCCTAAGTATAAATAGATGAACCTACGTGAATTGAGGCCCAAGAATTATTTTTCGACTCCCTAGAAAATTTATTTAAAATGTGCACTCAATGACTCATAATTGGCGCTCCAACCACCTTAAGACATACCTTCTCCTAAGAGTATCCTCCACCAAGTTCACGCAAGGCGTTTACGGCCCACCCATTCCTCGTACACCACTCCTCTTCCAAAAAAATCTACTCCCTCAAATTCTAACTAGATAGATACTTTTCCCCGATATAATGCTTAAAAACCTTTAATAAGATGCATAGTTGCCATTATAACGTCGATGTTTTAAAAATAATCAGATGAATAATAATTATCTTCTTTGAATTGTTCGAATTCCTAGAATAAATTCCACTTGATCTTTTTCTTATTTATTTTTTTGATCTCCCCCATCTCTCTGCTAAAGATGTCGGGAGAAACTGATCTAAGGTTCGTGATCTTTGAATTCACTTTTTCCGTGTGCACGACATATGTTTCCTTTGGTTCGAATATTTTCGCACAATTAATTCGCGAGCACGTCAACCAGGCAAATTATGTTTTGTTTATTTCAGCACTAATACAACAATAAATATGCATATGTCTTTAACCAGCATAGAAAAAAATCGCGTATTTTAATCACGAACACCAAAATAAAATGCGTTCAATTTTTAGAAAAGAGAATTCCATTGAGATCGCAAAAGAAATTATTACCTAATATAGCCAAATTCCTACAAATGAGTTCAAAATGTTTAAATATCTTTCTCGGGCTTCGCACCGGGTAATGTTTTCATAATCCGCCGACGTTTCGGAAAACGACTTGTTTTCCATTTTCAAGGCACTTGTTATTTCTGCCGTGACCACTATCACACTAAAATTAAACAAGATGATGATGCCCCAACAATGAAGGTTGCGATCCCTATGATTGGCTGACGTGTTCCGCTGGCCGTTGAATCATTTTCTCGTCTTTTTAATACATTTAATCACTGGCCACCAGGTACTACTCAGTTGGAATCCGGTGTCTCTATTAAAATTATGCGGGTGCAATCGTATCTCGATGGCCTCTTTGATAATGCGGTCCCAGTAAGGGTGTGCGCGGCAAAGGATTTTTGCATCGGTCCATTTAATGGCATGGTCTTCGTTGATACTGTGTTCCGCCACTGCCGACTTCTCTGGTTGCGCCAATCTAAAGTGCCTACGGTGTTCTTTAAGCCTGGTTTCAATTGTTCGACCAGTCTCCCCCACATATATTTTGCCACATTCACACGGAATCTGATATACCCCTGGTGTCTTCGAGCCGGTGGGATCTTTTGCCTTAACCAACTGGTCCCTTAATTTAGATGGTGACAGATGGATCGTTTTGATGTTACAACGGTGCAGAATGCGGTGGATCTTTCCCGATATAGTGGAGACATAAGGGATCAAAGCTGTGGCCACAGGTTTTTTAGGTAGCTCTCCTGCGCCACTCTCCTGGGTCTCACCGAATCTTCTTAAGGCTTTAAAAAACTGTTGTCTAATCTTAAATCATTTGTTAGTTCAAAATGTGTTCAATTTATTTGTGATCGGAGAAGTCTCCAAAATTCAGTGGCCACCAACAAGGTATCCAAGCCGCGATTGGTTTGAAAATTGTACAAATTCACTCGAATCGACGGGAATTTACGTGTTTTTTCATCAGAAGGCACGTGGTATTCCTTATTCCGGCAATAAAATTCGAAAAAAAATCCCGGAATCTCCCGAAGCCTAAGTTAGAAATCTCACATCTTCAGTTTGTGGAAATCCTACCGTTTTTGATATCCCTCAAAAGAAATATTGGCGACCTAGCGGGGGTTAGGGGGAGAGGGGGAAGGGGTCGGCGAGGATGGAAAAAAAACCCGTCCTCCGACGGTAGGAAAAGGAAATAGCGCGTTTAGAAATGCGTGTAAAAGCTCGTTTCGGGAAGGAGGGTTGCATGAAGGGAAAAGGATTGGAAGGGGGGGGGAGGCGGTTGCCGGGGAAACGGGTGGTTTCGAGTAGCGAGAGTTGTAACGCGGCGAGACGGGGAAAAAGGGACTGAAAAAAAGAAACATTGAGTTTGATGTCTTCTCTCCTCGGGCCCGTCCACAGCCGGCGAGAGAGAGAGAGAGAGAGGTTCACCATAACTGTCTTTGACCTCTCAACCCTTCATCTCCAGTCCCAGCATCCCATCTCTCTCTCCCTTTGTATCATCACGTTTTGGCGAGGACTCAAGCCAGCCTCGAGACGGGCTCTCTCTCTCTCTCTCTCCATCTCACTATCCGACCTCGGCGACGATACCAGCGGAAAGAAACTCGCTTTTGACACTTTTACCACGCTATAATAATCTCGGAAACATCCCGAAGAGCGCGTTCCCCGGCGATTCTTTGCCGCTTTCATGAGAAAGGTTCCCGATGGTCGACCTTGATTAATTCCAAACATCTAACCAAAGGAGGGAGATTAGGGTAGTGGGGGTGGGGGACGTTGGAGAATCATATCGCCGTAATTTCTTCAAGTGACCCACATTCTAATGCCTCGAGAATGATAAAACTTTCTTCTGCCTTGTTATTGTCTTCAAAATGTGAATCATAACTACACCGGGGAAAATTCCCACGCGCCCAGAATTCTCCGGCTTTCCATTTCGCATATATCACCTCGGGCCCTTTCCCGAGTAAATAAGAGAACACGAATCCGCAAATTTTGAAGGTAAACAGAAAAGCTCGCTAAACAACACGGGCAAAGGCTGCGGGTTGCAATGGGACTTTGGTTATACACCGACTAACTGTAGTATGCACAAGTAAATAGATGAGGAGTGAATCATCGATCAGCAAACAGTAAACAGTTTAAACTGAAAGGGCTAATTAATAATATGTATGATTTTGAGTCAACCGGGAATAGCCAGGGATTAAACCTTACGGAGTGACCCGCGATGCACAACTGTGCGAAAATCCACAGAGGAAAAATCATCCGGCTTGATCGGGACTCGAACCCGGATCCCTCGATTTCCGGTAAATCCACAGGGGAAGAATTTCCTCGATAAATCCACAGGGGACTAGGTGGCCTCAGTAGCTTAACTGGCTAAAGCACTCGGCCGGAAATCGAGGGATCCGGAGTCACCTTAGTTACAGCACTATTATTATTCTCTGAGTTGCCCGGTCCAGTCACAAGGTTCCTAATGCCGGCCTGGAAAATAAGATGAGCTCTCCCTGAGTCCTTGCTCCCCGGATGGGGCGACTCCTACAGCCAGAAGGGTTCTAGTTTGAGTCCCAGTCTAGACGGATGATATTGCCTCGGTGGAATTACGCATAATAATACATACATCATCCACGACGTTTAGGCAATTCTTGGACCGCTCATTTAGATACAACTCATACCTGTAGTGCGAATAGAAGAGATTAGGAGAAACTCAGAGAAAAATGATAGTGCTGTGACGAAGGTGGACCTGTTCTCGAACTATACTGTAATTGAACTGAAAGTGTGCTCAAGACTATATTTCCACTGAAACTAACAGAACAGTTTGCCACGTTACACAGCCTTTTTGCAGTGGAGTTATTACAGCAGTTCACTTCCAGCACTGTAACACGGCACAGTTTCAGTACAGCCCTCCCCGCAGTTAAGTTACTACAGTACACTTCCAGTTCATATCATCCTTAACAATTCGACCATAGTAATATCCAGTACAGTTAGGAGAAATGGAACTGCACTAACTGCTTTGTTTAGAACAGTTTAAGCTTATGTACAGTACAACCACAGTAGAGATTTGTATTCTATGAGACATTTAAGCATTCAACAACTAAGCCAACTCCGAGTCTAATAGATTGACAACAATGTTGTGGGACGCAAAAAACACAATCGATAAAAACAAAATCGATAAAAAATCGATATTATTGAGCTCAACCCAATCCTGAAAATAAATACCTTACTCGGTCTACACTCTTTGAAAGCGAGAAACATGTATGATATCAAAAATATACAAGGACATTTTTGAACGAATAGTTCACATTCCATTAGAGGCAACTATATGAACATCTTCCTTCGTAATTATAAAAGTCACATCACCTGATAGTGCTTTGAAACGAAACCAAGATCGTAAACAAAAAGAACCCTAGGGGAAATTGATGGACCAAAAATTAAAAGCTAAACGTTTTTTAACGCTAAAATATAGCAGTAGTTTTTGACTAGGTTGGGACCTATTGTCCCATGATATTTGCAATTTCTGGCTCAACTTCGTGAAAATTTAAGGTCACTAATAAGTTAACTAAGTAACTGACTGAAAATTCCAATAACTGACAAACTGCACAGTCGGATTCACATTATATATGCGACGTATTCAGGTCTGAACTGATGACGTCGTATATATTGAGATGAAATGAGAAAACTTTGTAAAAATCCACATAAACTTTAATGGTATAAGCCCGACCGGTTTCAACACTTTCGTGTCATTCTCAAGGTACAGTATTGTCCCTTGTTTATTCCCTTATTAAAGTTTGTGCGGTTTTTACAAATTGTTCTTATTCCACCTCAATATGAACTCAATTTTCCACAAATTTAACTCGCAAACCATTGAAGATAGACGTCGTATAAGAGTAAAAACCATAAGTGCACTCAATAAATCAGAGGTCATCAATCAATCATTCATTTCAATAAATCATTTATGCTGTGAATAGATCAGAAACATTTAAGTAAATACAAACACTTGAGAATTTATCAAGAAATTTTGGGGATTCATTAAGAATAAAAAACACGAAAAATCCTCATTGTAAAAGAACGGCGAAATAAATGTATGGCCCATATTTTAGGGATGACCTTGATTTCGATAACATGTGAGCGAATGCAGAGGGAACTTGAGCAGCGAGGGAATTTTTTTTTCAGGATATCTTTTTTTCAGTCGGAGAAATCCTTTCCGAAGATGAAATCGGCATCGATAGCACCTTAAGAAGACGGGGCGCACACGAGTCGGGAAGGGGTGGGGGGAGGGGGGGTGAAGGGTTTAAATCGGGCGCAGGAGAAGATTCATCAACGATCGTGAAAAGAGGAAGCGGAGACACCACTCCCGCTCTTGGAAAGCAAAAAGTAGAACGCCCAAGGCAAGAATGCCCTCCCTCGGCGATAAACGCTTCGAATGCACGTCCAACGCCCGAAGCCACGAGCTTAAGGAGGCCGGAGTGATAATCGTGAATTGTTCGTAAGCGCACATTTAAGGTAGTCCGAGCAAGATAGTTCCCGAGTCACAATAGAGACCGTATTCGAAAAATACGTTTTAATTTCACCAGCTGTAGGAATGAAATATTGCATTATTAACGGTGCAATAATATAGTTTTACAGGACAGAAATGGTAAGTAATAAAATGAAAATATCTAAATAAGTCTTTAACTTGACTCATTTTTTTCACGCGGTACGATTGAAACTCCTTCAAAACGGAACGTTTTTGGTGATACCCGAGGATCTAATGCGGTTACAATATGATTAATTTTCAAATATGGTTGAAAAAACATACAGACTACACTCTGTTAGTTTTTTTACGACATCTAAGAGTTAGAAATGCCTCATTTTGTAAATAATGTCTCTCTGGAGTGCATACGCGTACCATTTCCCATGTAAAAGGGATAGTATTTTTGGGAAAATAACTCCGAAAGCAATGGGGTAAGGGGTTGAATCTTTGGTGTCATTAGAAGGGTGAGATATATTTTTCTTTAAAATGAGACGAAATTCATTCATTTCTATGTAAAATGATATTTCGCTCAAACTACCTTAAATGACCATTCAAGTAAGGCGAAAAAAAATCTTCGATCATTTTTCACATGAATACACCCGTTTGCATGGCGGAAACCACCACCCATGTACATAGTAGTATAAACGACAGTATTATGTTAAACGTAAAACGAGTACATATTATGTTAAAAATGTCGCCTTAATAAAATCATCGTCATGACTTGGGTTTAAGGTGCGGAGTTTGAAATTTAAGCAAAAATCATACGTAAATACACGTTTTATCACAAGGCATGATTTCTTGATACTTGCAAGTCACCATTAAATCGCCGAAAAATAGGAAAGAGTGGATTGATGTTTTAAGACATAAATACAAACATTTAGGAGAGGTGATTTGGGGTTCCCTCCCGGAATGGATCAATCAGTAAGGCTCTTTATAGATATTTCCTTAGGTCACATAATGCTAGCCAGCCAGGGCTAAATACATACCGAGACACGGCAGTTTCCCTAATGAGATTGTAAACAAATATTACACAAGTATCAAATAGCCTTGGTAGTTTTTGCTCAACTTCTTCTGGCATGGCAACAAAGACAAGGCTGCAACAATCGATGAAGGGTAGGCAGGTGGGCGACCTAACTTGACCTGTATCATCGCTCCATTCTCAATATTATCGGTAACCTACCGGCTAAGGTAGGTTAAAGCGATGGTAAGTTAAGACTTTCTTCATCTCAGCATCCCGTCTAAGCTCCCTTCATCCCTTCCATGAATACTATTCTCTTTTTTCCTCCTACCTCTCCCATCAATGAGAGTATTCCGAAACTTCATCAACATACTACTCAGCGAGCCGCCGCATGGGCGTGTTGCAGGGGGGTGTTAGGACAGTCGTGTTAAGACGTAAGGAATAAAGTTTTGGGAGGTGAAATGGTACTGTGTATTACGGCAGTGTATTTAATGGAGCTCAGTTTTTATTGTGGTCGCTTGTTGTGCGCGAAAAGAAGGAGTTTTTGCTCCTGTCCGTTCGGCAATGTATCCCTCTTATTTTATCGCTTCTGTCAGACCTAGAGATGTAGTGAGACGTCATGATAATATTCTCTTGTATCGGTCTGAAACACACCAGTTCCGGATTTCTCAAGCAAGCTAAGCCTAGCGTGTAGCCTCCGAGTCTCTAGGGGCTCCCGCCTTAATCCCTATAAAAGTTTGAGATACTACCTGTTCGCTCGTAGCAGTTTTGAACGAAGAGTGCTGCTTTTCTTTGTATGTTATTAATTTTTTTGGTTAAATTTTTATGACCAGGGTCCAAAAATGCTCGCGGCGTATTCGAGGTGCGGCCAAACCAGAGCGAAGTAGATTCTCTCTTTCACTTTATTTGTCCCGCTTAGTCTTCCAGCAGTAACCTACTTTGCCTCCTCCTAATCTCTTTATGAAGCTCCCACGATGAAGAGCACGTCCTCATTTTATCACCCGTTCCGTCCAAGTCACCTCATTATCCTTTGAGCTCACGTTTTAAACGCCTGCTGTCTATTATCCTCTCCTACGTCAAATAGTTTTCCACCGGGTCAGAAATAACCCAATGGATAATCGTCATCAGGTAACGACAATATCAGATGTATCAGAATATGTCAGATGCGAATCAACACTCTGGCCTAGTCCCCGAGGTACCCAGCCGCCTACAGACAGATCCGACTAGTACGCCGCGCCATCGAAAATTCGATACTCTTATCGGGGACGCGAAAATCTTCTCCGGATTCTCATTCTGAGACCGTTGAAGAATATTGCGAATGAATAATTCGGCGAATGTAGGTGTATGACCATATTATTTTCCCGCTTAAATTGCAAAAATTGTCCGCCATACAAAGTCCGCCATATTTATTCTACACAAATTAAAATTATAGCGCAAATGGCACACAAGTTACAGTTACTTAAAAACAACAACGTGTTAAATAGAATAAAACAGAGTTATACTTTATGCATATACTCCTAGGGGTTGCAACACTTTTGATTCGGAGTTTTTCAGAGAAAATCGAGGACGGGGGATATTCACGAAAGTCGTTCAACTTCGAGCCATCACGAGTTGTTAAGAAGCTAGAAATATAAAAAAAATAAAATGCAACATCACGTGTGGCAATCAATAGAGAAAGATCATTAAAAGTTTAAGCTTCCGAGAAATACGCATACCTATTTGGAACACTGGTCAGCTTTTTTCGATATCAGACCACTCTGCGATCATCAGCAATAGAAGCTTCGGCAGCCTGTTACCTGAACCGGTGGAAACCCCGAGAATACTTTACTCTTTCAAGGTGAAAATTCCTGATAATTAAAACAATCAAGTAATGAATCCTAATCGGAGAAGAATGGAGAAAGTGGAGAAGGCGAGGTGGACGGAGAGGAAGACTAACGAGGAAGTGCTTGAGATGGTGGGCGAGGAAAGGAAGCTTCTGAATGAAATTCGGGATATGCAGGGTATATGGCTGAAGGGTTTTATAAAGGGCGCTGGGTTGCTCAAGAATGTGATAGAGGGATGGATGTAGGGCAATCGGAGAAGAGGAAGAAAGAGAAGAGGTTTCGTGTACAGGATGAAGAAGGATAGATCGTATGCTGGGGCGAAAAAGGATGTACTAGAGGGAGATGTGGCCACCGAGAGGAGATTCTCTGACATTCAACAAAACCTACCTTCACCGGTACCTCAAATGAAGCTGTCGAAAGTGCAGGAACTCCTTGGTGCCACTCGTCCTGAGCAGTCATACGAAGACCCCGAGTATCACCCACCCATGTCTCTTCCTTCGTTCCCCGAACAATTCTTTCTGAGTGATATCCGGGATAGACAGAGTAGGTGGCTGGAGGATGTAATAAGGGGCAACGGTTTGCTCGAGAATGTCACAGAATGTTTTTGGCAAGCGGGGAAGGGGAAGAAAGAAAATAGGGTTCATGGACTGGATGAAGAAGGGTAGATCGTATTCAGAGACGAAAAAGGATATACAAGAGTAAGAGGCTCCTGAAACTGTAGAAAACCAGGAGGAGATTCTCCGACATTCAACAAAACCTACCTTAACCGGTTGAATAATGAAGTATATTTAGAATTCTGGTCAGCTTTTTTTTTCGATCTCAGCCCACTCTGCGATCATCAGCAATTGAAACTTCGGTAGCTTGTTACCTGACCCATTGGAAAACCCGAGAAGACTTCACTGCTTCAAGGTTAAAAGTAATAAATCCTAATTAAGAAAAATTATAATAACTTAAGAATAATTATTATTTTCTCCTCGCGCCAAATCCAAGCTTCTTTCACTAGTACGGTACGCCTTTAGCATGAAATCACATATCGATTGCAGCCCACTCTGCGATCATAAGCAATAGAAACGTCGGCAGCCTGTTACCTGACCCGATGGAATACCCGAGATTACTTCACTTTCACACGGTTAAAATTCCTAATAATTAAAATAATCACGCAATAAATCCTAAATCCTTACTATGAAAACTCCTAACAACTAACTTTGCCGGCCCCGGTGGCGACGGGGTAAAGTCCTCGCCGGCTAAACCGAGGGCCGCGGGATCGAATCCCGCTTGGATGGAATTATCACAGAGCATGTGTTCTCATGTTCTTATATTGCTGTTGTGGTTATTCACTCCATATAAATTGGCTAAATGCGCTGCGCTGTGTATGAGTAGTGAAGATAAAATATAAATTAAAATAATAAAAAATAAACTAAGGAAAAATTATAATTTTCTCTGCACGCTAAATCCAAACTCTTTTCACTAGTGCCGGCACACCTATAACGTCATATCGCACGCGTACCCTTTGGTCCCAGAACCCCTCTTTTCTCAAATCCGGAACGGCCTGACGCTTCGTCCCCGCAGCTGCGCGTCGAGTTCCCTGAACGGGACTCGAAGTGAAAGCCAGACGGTTATTGAAGTGCATCTGTCCCTCTCTCTCTGTCTCGGCGAGGAGAGTGCCGAGAGAGGAAGATGGGAAGGATCTGATGTGTATGAGAGGCCTACGAGTGGGACACCGCTCTGTGGGAGTTGGGAAGCCGGAGTTGCGGGGGGTGGGCTGCAGGGAAAAAAAGTTAAGCAGTGGGAAAAAGAATACACGCAAACGAGATGGATGGCGTTGAGGGAGGGAGATGGATGAGGAGGGGGGGGGGAAATTCCACTCCCCCACACCCTACAGCACACCTCTCCACATAAAGAGATGCAAAAGGAATGATAAGGCGAGGAACGGGGGTAGAGGGGGGCAGTCTCGCGCTCTCATTACAAGAATCCGCCCTTTTGCAAGGGCAAGGGCGAGCCTCCGCGTCTATTTTCCTTTCGAGAAAGGAAAGGGAACTTACTCATGCGTTCCTTAACGGGGGGGGGGAGGTGTGGGTGAGGGGGGAATGAGAGAGTACGGTGTGACCCATTTAAGATCGCCGGCGGTGGCGAGAGAGGTGCTCCAAAGACGAAGAATGGGGGAGTCGGTGAGACTGATGAGCGTCACCCGCCGCGCCGCGGGGAGGTAAAGGGGGTGTGGAGAAGATGCTGTGGGAAGCTCGTTTGGGAAGGCCGCCGTAGGCAAATCGAGAGTGAAGGCATAACCTAAATCGGAAAGAGACGACAGAAAGAGAGAACAAGAAGAAAGAGACGGTGAAAGTTATCAGGGTATGACAGAAAGAAGTAATACCTAAGACTTTAAATAAGTCGACGCGATAGTCCCTTGATTTCAAGAAGGAATTCAACAATTTTTCTCTCAAAAAACTCGTTTATAAATTGCATTAATGCGGAGTTAATAAAAAATAGTGAATTTGATAAGGGTCTTTCTCAGTGATGGATAACAAAGAGTAGTTATCGATGGTTTTTAGCTCTGATATGGTCGAAGTCCCATTCGGTGTTCCTCAAGGAAGCATGTTCGGCCCTCTTTTATTTATTTATTATATTAATGTCCTAAGGTCCTAAGGGATAACCTAAATCGGAAAGAGACGACAGAAAGAGAGAATAAGAAGAAAGAGACGGTGGAAGTTATCAGAGTATGAGAGAAAGAAGTAATAAGACTTTGCATAAGTCGACGCGATAGTCCTTGATTTCAAGAAGGCAGTTAACAATTTTCCTCACAAAAAACTCGTTTATAAATTGCATTCATGCGGAGTTAATAAAAAAATAGTGAATTTGATAAGGGAATTTCTCAGTGATCGAAAAAAAAGAGTAGTTATCGATGGTTTTTAGCTCTGATATGGTCGAAGTCCCATTCGGTGTTCCACAAGGAAGCGTGATCAGCCCTCTCTTATTCATTAATTATAAACATAAAAATTAAACATAAAATAAAATTATTATTCAATGATACTACTGTGCTCTGGTTTTTAGCTCTGATATGGTCGAAGTCACATTCGGTGTACCTCAAGGAAGCGTGATCGTCCCTCTTTTATTCATTAAATATATTAATGACCTAAGTTCTCGAGTTAGCAGTAAATTAAGAACATTTGCGGACAATATGGTCATCTACCACGAAATATGCGAAGACGCGGACTTTGAAGTTCTGTCATCAAACCTTAACAACGTTCACTCGTGGTGCCAGGAGTGGGGGTTGGAATAAAATATTAGTAAATGCGCCACAGTTCACTTCTTGAGAAAGTCATCACACAAATGCCATACCTATACTGTGAGTGGAGTAAGCATAAAATCATCAGATGCAGTAAAATATCTTGGAAATACCTTAACTTTTGATATATTGTGGGGAACACGCATACAAAACATATGTGGCACAACATTTTAAAAAACTAGGCTTTTGTTAAGCGTATAACAGGAAGGTCCTCGGATGAAAAAGTCAAAGAGAGATATTACTTCACTCTGGTTAGACCACACCTCGAATACGCCGCGAGCATTTCGGACTCTGGTCATAAAGATTTAACCAAATAAATTAATAAAATGAAATAATATGGCAATTCAATTCGTGCCTGAATCATTAATAATTGTCGCTGTTCCATAAAGTGCGTTTTTCGTTCGAGTGTCCGTGTTGAGAGATTGGACGAATAAAATATTTCGGAGGTAAAGTAGTTCCCCAAACGGTTCTACAGGTGGGGACTACATGGAGGGGTACTTCAGTCAGAAAGACAGAAACTTCAAATATTGCCGACTTGAATTGCCTCAAATCGAATACTATGTTAGGCACATTTATCGTTCACCAGGAATGAATGATTCTTCTCAGGGAGGAACTTACAAGCGAAGACCATCAATGAATTAAGAGGTACAAATATAACCGAGAAGCGACACAGTTGGGAAGGATCGTATGAATCAAACCTAGAATTGTTAACACTTACCAGCGTTGATGATTTGATGACGTTAATATATGTGGTTCAGGTTTCTTCTGTCTCCTTGTCTTCAATCAAGCAGATAACTTTTCACAAACTACGTTTCAAGTTCTGACGGCATACCAATAAAACCAGCTCCTGAATCGACGCTGCACTTTCTACACTTGCAAAAGTAAGAGGTGGGACTCCGATCAAACAGGATTTTACGCGCCACAATACGACCTATATTCTCGAAATTCTTCAGAAAAGTGACAAGGAAAGAGTACAGTACGAGGATAGAATATTAAGTGAACCAGGAAGAATTTCGTCTCCGATAGCGGGATGTTCTCATCGACGCTCATACAATAGGAATAATATCAGGATGCTCTTTGACTCATCGACATCGGGCGTGATAAGTTATCTGTATGATGTTACTGTGGCGGAATCCAAAAACCCGACATAACATAATCATGATATCATTCTGGAGAGGAACGAAATGTCATGCTCCATGAATTTCACGGCGACAGCAAAAGCAACTCTATCAACACCTATTTTTAGGTTTAGACATATTAGAGTGAAATGAATGGTGCGAGAGGTAGAGGTGGGCCGAGAAAGTTGTGGTTGAGGAAATTCTTATGAGGGATATTTGGAGTCTTAAAAACAGGAGGGCGTGTATGAAGCTGTGCATGGGGGTAAATGAGGCAAAAAGAGGTTTGCAAGGATAGGTCAGTATGGAGGAAATTATTGAAGCAGAGTAAAGTGTCAAATATGTATTTATGACTGAAACTTTGTGACTGTGCCTACCCAGGAAGGGAACGGCGTGATTGGTACGTATGTATATAGTATCACTAGTGCAAAACATTTTCACCGTGATGGACAACTACCTCTTCAAAATCAAGCCTAAAGCGGTATCCTCCATGGGTTAATTTTAATATTTTGACGTACACTTTGCACAAATTACAAAAATATGGAAGACACGATGAAAAAGTTGACGGAGAAACTTCACTGGTGCATTTGAAACAAGTTCTTCCGACGAATCCATTTCGCAAAAGAAAACAAAATGTTGGTTTCCGCAATTAGGGCTGCACGGAAAAACATGGACTACATACGTGAGCGTTCATTGACTCTTTTTAAAACCCATTTTGCCAAGTTCCTTTTGAGATTCGAAATCTTTTAAACCAGAAACTTCCGCCGAAAACTGGAAGGTCAGGTGAAGTATTTTTCAAAATAAAATTTGATTCCTCGACTACAAGCTCCGCGAAAATTTTACTGCAGGATACATGACAATGTGTGTACCTGCCTCAACAAAAATACCGCCTTTGCCGCTATCAATTATAATCGATCGTGTATAATGTACCTATAAATACAGTAATTACCTTTAATCCGCAAGGTATTCATTCAGTCACTTCCATCGTTGAATGAGCATGAGGAAATCATTGTACTGGTCGTTAGTGATAAAGCGGAAAACTCGGTCAAGCTCTAAGGCTTCACCTATTCCCGTTGATTATCCGCACGCCTTTGTCTAAAATAAACATATTTTTAGCGTAAAATAAGTATACTTTACACGATATATGGCCGGTTGCAAGAACGTTTAGTGATGAAATCAATAGTTGTGAGACCCATAAAGTTTATATACCTCATAAAAATATTTAGGTTGCAGGAACACATCTACTAGTTACATAGCTTATTTACCAATAGTTAACTGCTTCGAATATTTGAACTCATCTTCAAACGCCGGATAAAATTTGCAAAAATTTAGCCTAAAAATAATTGCTAATGCACATAAAAATTACTCAGTAAGAGCAAAAAAAAACCAGTCATCTGTCTCAGAACAACTCTTTTATCTAATAATTAAGTCTCCAAGCGATTCACTGCGTATCCGCCATCGTGGCTACTTATGAAACTCATAACTCCATGCCATAAGTTATGAAATCGATACATTTATTTAATTTTCATACAACACTTCTTGAATGGTTTCCACGGCTTATTAGAGAGTCAATATAATACATAAGTGTCGTTCCTGCAACTGCCCAACAGTGAAGGAAGGCATAGGATTTGAAGGGCTTAAGATGACGGGATAGTGACGGAGTAAAGACATGACTCCGTGAGAAAAAGACAAAAAATAAATCATGATAAGGTAGTACCCATATTTCAAAGAGTACTTGCAAATATAAAGCAAAGAATGAAGCTGTGTAACGCACCGTACAAATCAAATGATAGTAGGTATAAAAGCTCGTATGTTTTCTTTGCAATATGGATAATAATATTAAATTCTTTTACGGAGCGACGCCTGATGTTGCCAAGTTCTTTCATGGTAGGGCAATTACAATACGGGTGTAATCCTCCAAAAATCAAATTTTCACAACAACCTAATTACGCCCATCGGACCACAGAACAATCACGGGAAGATTTAAAAAGTCAGACCTACATAACCTGAGCCATTTAAAAACATGTAAAGAGAATTAAGGGAAAAAAGAAACCTTGTCTTAGAGAGCGGGAAAAAAAAGAGGGTAGCTTTCCACGTTCACCGTTTAAGGAGAATGGCTAATATTGAAAAATGGGAACTTAAAGTATCGGGTATCATTTCTTGAAGCTCATAAAATACACAATTCCAGACGAGGTGACCAACTTCGAAAAAAGCGGTTATTTCACGACGTCAAATTTCATTTCCAGGAATCGGCCTGCAATGAAAGAAGATACGGGCAGATCAAAAAGAGATAAACCTCTCTTCCTCCTTTCTTCCGGCGATTCTGGACCGCTTTCGGAGAATTTTTCGTCCCTTATACTCGTGAGACAGGACGCCCAAGAGGAAAAGGCCGGTTCGCATTGGGAGCGTAACAGAGCCGCGCGCAAGAAGTTGATCGGAGCGATTTTCATTTGGTTACAGATTAGTGTGAAACGTTGCATACAAGTTTTCATCATTGATATCCACAGATAAATGTGCAAAAGACTGATCCCCACCGATTCGCTTTTCTTCTTGGAAATCCAATGCTATTTTATACACGTAGCCGTATGACATTTGACATATATTTCGTAATAATGAGATAACATAGGTATTAATTTTATTCTAAAATGTGCGCGAAATAATATTTTTCTCCATACTATCGCTGTAGTCAACAAATATCAACGTGTCAAGCTGAATCCGCAATTCTAAGGCAACAAATTTCAATATAAATTTTTGGAAATATCGAGTACCGAGCCAGAAACGTTCGACATAACATGCTCCATTAATGAAAAAACTAGGCTATTAGTCTTGTATCATTTCCATTAATACCTGTATGATGACAGTGCTAACGTATTAACAGACGCACGTACGAGCAATTCATCATTATTATTTGGTTGAAAAGTATCTATATATTCCTTTCAATTTGCACATAACAACAATTATTATTTGCATATGTCGATTTTGGTTTCATATTTTGGGAGGATACTAGCTCAAAAATCGTTAATTACCTTAAATACTAAAGGATGGTGTCCCCTTCTTGCCTGGTAAGTTTTTGAGTAAATTTTATCCGTCAAGTTCTTATTTTTCCAACTGATGATTGATTAATTATAATTAGGAATCATATTAGTGATTAATTGGCATGCAGAAATGATTACTGTGCGCGGAAATACACTGAGGAAGGTTATCCTAAAATACGAGGTGAGAGATGGTTCTTGTTTCGTGGTGAAAAATATTTTGTCTTTAATGAACACCAAAATACACCTCTTAGAGCTTACCTAGTGCCTTTATAATTTAGAGATCAAATTCGATTTCACGTTAAAAAGAGATTTGTAACATTGATCAAGGCTAAACACTTTTGGTTACTCAATGAAGAGTGACAGTGCTACGGAACGTCCGAAGCCCGATCCAAAATTAAGAAATCGGAGAGCATTATGGGATCGTGTCATGACCTGGGTATGAGGACATTGAGGGCTAACAAAGATGGCGGATAGGCCACGCCTACTTTACAGCTTCTAGCATTGGCCACGACAGCAAGCGCCCTCTCCATCTACCTCAATGGATGGAACTCGTACAAGACGAAATGACTCTTTGATATTCGTTTTTAATACGATCCACTTCGATGTTTTACATCGTCGTCAAGGGCCCGATAATGACTGCGAAAAATCCGAAACCGAACATTTTACCGGTGAAAATCTTTTACCGGAGTTCTCACTTTGGCATGTTCTAAAAATCCAAAGTTAATCGGCCTCAGTGCAGACCGAGTCACTTTGCCTCACGGCTTAATACGAGGGGCAACTTTCGTGAATTTGACGGAAGCGAGGGAAAATAATTGCAACCCAAAAAAGCGGGCGAAGAAGAGACAGGACATGAAAGAGACTTCCGAAAAAATTAACCGACCA
Organism: Ceriagrion tenellum; assembly: GCA_963169105.1. NCBI lineage: Eukaryota > Metazoa > Arthropoda > Insecta > Odonata > Coenagrionidae > Ceriagrion > Ceriagrion tenellum. Next base: position 34,756,029 of record OY720634.1, on the reverse strand, counting down.
TCCCTCAAGAAGATTGAGGCACGGCGTAAAAGGGGGCACGCGGAATGTGGCACAGTGACGGGCTTGGAGAGACTTAGTTCCATGGTGTCGAGAGACTGCGTGCGGGTCTGCGTTGATGATGAACGTCTGGAAGAGAACGTCTCATAATGGGGTGCGGGCACAAAGCAGGTTACCGGGTAAAAAAGAGAGGACCCGTCTCTCCCCGAAATATTTTCGCCAAAGCAAATTATATCGATCTAATTCAACGGCGATTTATGAGCGTTTAGGGGAAATGTCCGGGTGAAGATCGACGCGGAGGAATAAAAATCCAAAGACTGGGCTTTCGTTTTTTTTTCAATTTCAAAAGGATGCCGCCCGAAAGGGTCATGACACATTATGTTTCATTTTTTTTCTAATAATGCAAAAATTCAATTCCTCGTACGAAATTTTCCCACCTCAGCAGCTGGTCTCGATGGGCCTCGGTGGCTGACTGTGAATTCGTACAGCAGAGCGTAGTCTGTACATCTATATACTTCTATATATATATATAAATTCATTCATTCGATTGAATGAATGAATTTATTACTCCAAATTATTTCAATGTACAAATTTTGTACTCTCTATATACATTACTTTTTGCTGACGATCAAATAGTAATTGCAGGAGATAAGTACGGTGCGGAATATATGATGAGGAAATTGATAGAAACATACAATAAGGCGGGCCTAAAAGTAAATTTCAACAAAACAAAATATATGGTAATTAATGAGAAGGCAAAGAATCTGGAAATAGAAGGAAATGCCATCGAAGACTGTAGTGAGTATAAATACTTAGGTGTAACGATTGGAAAAGAAGGAACCAGTAAAAAAGAGATAACAAATAGAATCCATCAGTCAAAATTCGCAATAAATAAAATGAATAGCATATTATGGTCAAAAGACATAAGTAGGAAAACAAAACTGCAAATATATAAAACAATTATTCAGAGTATACTCCTTTACGGAGCAGAGACATGGGAAATGACCAAAAGGGATAGGCAGAGACTGGAGGTCGTAGAAATGGATTTTCTAAGAAGAAGCAGCAGAAAATCTAAACTACAAAGAATAAGAAATGAAAATATAAGAAAAATTATGCAAGTAGAAGAAAGCATCACACAAGAAATAGAGAAAAGACGGCTAAAATGGTATGGACACGTAAAAACAATGGAGGAGAAACGTTGGCCAAAAAAGATATTAAATTGGCAGCCACCCGGGAGGAGGAAGAGAGGACGACCACCAGAAGACTGGACAAAGCAAGTCACCCAAGATATGAAAAGGAGACAATTAGAGAATGAAGACTGGAGAGACAAGGAGGCTTGGAGAAGAGGATGCGAGAGACGGTCGACGGCTGTATAGAACTCGCTTATATATATATATATATATATATATATATATATATATATATATATATATATATATATATATATATATATATATATATATATACAAATTTTGTTACAAAACAATGAAAGGAGCTTTAGGTAGCTTCAATGGTTAAAAAACCAGTGTGGAAGCTACCATTCTTAAATTTAATGCGAGGCTAGTTACACAAAAATTTAACTTTTTTTTTATTATTAATATGCATCATTGAATATGACACGTGGCAAAAACATATCTTGTGAAAACAAATAAGAAGAGATAAAAACAAAAGGGCAAACGAGATTTTTTTTTACATTTTTCTAGTATTGCAATAATTCAATTACTCGTACGAAATTTTCCCACCTCAGCAGCTGGTCTCGATGGGCCTCGGTGGCTGACTGTGAATTCGTACAGCAGAGCGTAGTCGAGCCGCTACATGGGCGTGTGGCAGGAGATGTAAGGAGATACCAGACGAGTAAAGCTGTATGGTTTTTGGAGGTGAAATGGTGATATGTAATATGGGAGTGCATTTAGTGGGACTCTGTTTTTAATGCGGTCGCTTATTGTACACGGAAAGAACGAGTTTTTGTACCTAACTGTTCGGCAGTGTATCTCTCTTATTTTATTGCTTCTGTCAGACCTAGAGACGTAGTGAGGAGTCATGATAATATTCTCTATGTCGCTCTGAAAAATATTAGTTCTGAATTTATCAAGCAACCTAAGACTAGCGTTAAGCCTCCGAGTCTCTAGGGGCCTCCCACCTAAATCCCTCTAAAAGTTGTGAGACACTATATGTACGCTCGTACCAGTTTTTCACTAAGCGCGCTGCTTTCCTTTGTATTTTATTAATTTTTTGGTTTACTCCTTATGACCTGGGTCCCAAATGCCAGACCTAGAGATGTAGTGAGGCGTCAAGATAATATTCTCTGTGTCGTGGAAAAAGAACAAAACTTTGCGAATTTCACTTGTAAGTTAAGAATAAAACAGCTTTCAGGTGAAATTCGCAAAGTAGTTCTTTTTCCATCATGAAGAAATTTCACAAAGTTACCCCTGACATTGCTCGTTTCGTTAAAATTCTGTGTGTCGCTCTGAAACCAGTAAATCTAGCGATTAAAGCTTGAGGACTAGCATGGCGACAAAATTTCCACTTTCACGCAACCGCTCGAGTGTGAATTGCACTAAATGAGACTGGCACGCGCGAAGAAACACGTATCCAAGGCGGCGTTGTCATCCACTTTTCAAATATTTCCGCCGATTCAGAAGAAGTGAAGCGTACATGAAGTGATTCCAACCTCTCGTTGGAGAAGAAGTAACTTTGAATTCACTCAAGCTCGGGTCCAAGTGAATGGCTGGACCGCGCCGGTGAGCGGAGCTCACCACAACCGGTTTATTGACAAAATAGTGCATATTGGGGAATTAAAATTGTTGTTTGGACAGTTGTTTGTAAAGTTAATAGCTTTATGACGCTGTCGGCCCCGGTGGCGGAGGGGTAAAGTCCTCGCCAGCTAACCCTAGGGTCGCGGGTTCGAGTCCCGCCTGGGTAGAATATTATCTGCCCAGGACATGGGTGTTTGTGTCTCGTCCGTTGTTACCGTTATTCACCCGACGTAAATTGGCCCATTGTGCTGTAATCGGGGTAGTGAAGATAATAAATAAATAAATAAATAAACAAGACAGGCAAGAGACGATTCTGAACTACAGACCTCACTAATATCTCATGCCAATTTGGAAAATGGAAGATGATTTTAAGAATATTACAAACCACAGTTCCAATGTACGAGTATATATGTAAGCGAAATACTCCACCGGTAAAATAAATACACCTACCTGAAGAGATGATTCTGGGATTATAACGAATCCAAACAGAACAGACTGGAAGCGAGGTGCTGGAGGAGGATGCTAAAGATAAAATGGACGGAGAAATTAAGGAAAGATGAAGTTTACGGAAGAGTAGAAGAGGATAGGACCATATGTAACACTATACAAAAAAGAAGAACCAGATGGATTGGACACACCCCGAGACACAATGGGTTTGTGAAGAAAATGATTGAAGGCAAAATAGAGGGAAAATTTCCCAGAGGAAGACCAAGGAATAAGTTCATAAACCAAATAAAGAGGAAAGTACATAGGAAGAGATCCCAGAAGGTAATGGAACTAGCATTGGATAGGGAAGGATGGAGGGCTGCAGCCAATTAATCTTAGAAAATTGTGTGAAATTATTACATCGATACAGTGGAAAAATCATTCGCCTGGACTGAGAATCGAACCCAGATCCCTCGATTTCTCGCCGAGTGATCCAACTAATTAAGCTACCCAGGCGTCCTCTTCCACTGATAATCTCATAGGGGGCTTTAAGAACAACTTGCTCCTTAAAGCCCCCATGAGATTCCAACTGGAAGAGGACGTCTGGGTAGCTTAATTAGTTAGAGCTCTCGGCGTGAAATCGTAGGATACGGGTTCGATTCTCAGTCCAGGCGAATGTTTTTTCCACTATGAACTTCACACAATTGTGTGATCACTAGCGGATGACTCCGTTGAAGTAACTGCGTGGCTAGTTCCGTGGTTCTTTGAAAAAACCAATTAGGATCTAACGACCAATGAGATGATAACGGATAATAGTATGAACAATCATTTAAAGAGGCATGGAAGCCCAAGCAGGTAGATGAAAAATACGTGATATCACAATTTTCGAGGCTAACGCACGCAATTATATGAACAAGGGCAGATTTAATAAGTCAAATTTATGTGTAAAAAAATTCGCGACAGAATCACTCATAATTACAAAAATTATGGATGTTTCTAAAAAAATGTGGTTGTATTCACTTTGTAAAGTTTTATTGCAGGTTCCTAATGGACACAAGATGATTCCAATATTTGTTGACTTAATCGATGATGACACTGTTTCATTCTTTGATCGTGAACATCTTACTCATGAAAGGACTAACTCGCAATGGAAATTCTTCGAGAATACGATCATATTTTAAATTTGAACTACGGAAAATCGTCTACCTTAATACTCCGCTGGCTAATAATAATAATATCAAGTTAGTCTTATAAACTGCGCAGGTGGTAAACACGCATCTTCATCATCCACTTCGACTTTCAGTACCTAATTCTATGGGAGATCATGCCATTATTCCTGCAATTAACACCATGTTTTGCATGTTCCTTGCATGATTCTTGCATCACGTCTACGCAGTTGCATAAATATATTGAGTTAATAGTTTCTGTAACATTTGTAGCCCATCTGTAGTAAGATGATCGTTGGTAAAAGTTAATGTCTACAGTGTTGTGCATGACGGTGATACGTCACCCCCTTCCAAACACCCTTGAGGTGGCTTCCAGAGTAATTAGTAGTCGTAGTAGTCCATCCGAGATTTGTAAACTGCTATTACCAACATGCACCTCACGATTACCCTTTTCAACAAATTCACGAAATAATATTTATAAGTAACCCTTTTCGATGTGAAACTGGCAAACGTGAAGAAACACGTATCAAACTATGAATTCGTACAGCAGAGCCAAAAACCAACGAGGCCATACGGCAAACAATCCACAATATCATCGAACAATCGCTAGTCGACATTTTTTTTGCATCCAACGAAACACGCCCTCGTTCAAACAGTCAATTTTAGGCCGTCCCACCCTAATATCGAGCTCCGCTTTTTTACTCATGACGAACTAGATATAGACAGACCGAAGAAAAGGATGGTATGAAAAAAGGGAACTTCAAGAATTTTCTCAATACGAAATTGAGTACACGCCTATTCGGTTTATTCACGAGAAAGACCGAAACCGAAAAGGAAAAGCACACAAATGAGGAGAAATTTTCAAGGTGAGGACTCACGGGAGAGGGACGAGGCCAATCGGCATGGAAACGTGAACGTCCAGCCCGTGAGCCAATCAGCAAACAATGCGAAAGTCACACACTAATGAAAAATTCGTGAGTACTTTCGAATGAGAAGTCAGAAACGCTTAAGGAGCCATCATCATCATCTTCCCATTCATGAATCGCGCGTAAATATTTCTTTCCGAATCGAATATCGCAGCCCCGATTTCGGGAGTCGGCAAGCATATTTGGGGCGACCTCCCGCGGGGAAACGAAGGAAAACTCTCTCCGTTTACCTACAACGAGCGTTTATATCGCGCTTATCTCCTTTTTCTGCGCTTCCGGACGGTTCGAATCATTTTTTTGCATACAACGAAACACGCCCTCGCTCAAAAGGATGGGAACTTTCTAAAGATCTTGATCCAATATAAAATATATACATGGATAATATTGGCAAGTTTATTTCTCCGGCGATTTATAGCGTCAAAACTATTTGTGCTATCTAGATAAAAAATAAGCGTACTACTTCTATAGAGTTAGGGAGTAATTCAGGACAAAGTCTTACGAAAGCAACGGCTTCTCAACTTTTTCGGAATATAAGGTTGTGGAGACACAAAAAAGTTAAAATACTCAGAAATTCAACCAAAGGGTTGATTACAATCAATAACCAAGGCTTAGCTACATAGAACTTGAAGTCATCACCATGCTCAAAAAATTTTCTAGAGAGAGCTTGTAGTAGGTACTAATGGCCGGTTACAAGAACATTTAACTATTGAATAAATAGTTATGAGATCCATGAAGGTTGCAGGAACACATCTACTAGTTACATAGCTTATTTACCAATAGCCAATGGTCTTAAATATTCGATCTAATCTTCTATTGCCGGATAAAATTTATGATAAGTAGTTCAGCCTATGAATAATTGCAAACGCACATAATAATTAGTCAGCAAGAGTATATTAACTGGTCATTTGTCTGAAAACATTTCTTCAACACTTCTTGAATGGTTGCCATGGCTTATGGGCCCCATAACTTTATAAAATACGTACATGTGTCGTTCCTGCAACTGGCCTTAAGGCAAACAAATTAACCCAGTATTACAAGGTGTTCCGTACTCGTCACATACCTCTGGAAAAATTTCAGCTCTCAGCCCAATTTTCCGTGCTCGGTAGAAATAATTATGAAACATTTTTTTTTAATAAAAAGAAGTTGGAAATGTTCCTGCTACCTTCACTCCACAATTTTTTAAAGGATAGTTCCCTACGAGAAGAATTGTTTCATCCTAAGCAAATTTAACGGAAAATATTTCTTCCTCAAGTATTAAAAGGTTTTTGGGTCTTAAAAAGGCTAAAAATAAAACAATTATTATCGGTAAAAAACTTCGGTGCAAATTAACACATCCTCCATTCAGAATCCTAGTACAATCCAAACTGTTAGGGTACTCAAAACCAAGCCCTCATTTAGTGGATGGAGACTTTCCAAAAGATCACTGGCCCTATAAATATATAAATATGATACTGACAAGTTTAGATCTCCAGCGATTTATAGCCTCAAAGCGATGTGTGCTATGATAAAAAGTGCTCCAAGCTCAAAAAACACAATGGCGCTCCATTACAGTTAAACGGGAGATCGCCAGGAGGCTTCAACTTTTTCAACATCCGTTCCAAATGCTATATATTACAGTCTGCGGAAAAAACTGTAAAGTTTGAGAAAAATAAGCAATGATTTGTAGCTGAGTACGGCCCTGATTAGAGTCGATCCACAACAGAAGGCCGAAGCGACAATAATACTTTCCTCCTGCGATAAATCATATATTGGCCTCATTAGCAGCAGTGATCCAGATATTTATGTAGGCTAATACGCTCGTTCATTAAGGTCTCAGACTTCTTTCAATGCATTCGAAAGACCAATGCTTCCGCACCAATCATAACTATGGATTTATGTTTCAAGAGTATTTCTCTGTACTTCACCATTGTTCTCGCTCCTAAACACTGCAACCATTCGGTTCACGACAATGACCCACGAATGCTTCCTTTATTGCCATATTAGATGGTAACTTTTACCACACAACAGAATTAAAAACACAAGAACATGACCCAGGTTTCAATGCATTAGTATCATCATTCAAGATACTTATAATGATACAAATGACGATGCTACTAATGTATTGAAACCCGGGCCGAGTCTTTGTGTTTTTATTCTGCGGTGTGATAAAAGTTACCATTAAATTTGACTATGGAAATATACCACAAAGTAAAAACAGATACTGTCATATTTTTTCTTTATTGCCGTTATATCGGATGAAAGAAATTAAATTAGGATTCGGTTGGACAGCCGCGAAAGTGAATCATCTTTGGCAGAAGCCAAACACATATGAGAAAACGCTTATGGGTGCGATATGCGAATATTCACGTGACATCGCTAAGCAGGCTAGCGTATATCCTGAAAATTACATACGAGTCTCATGGAAACATGTTGTAAATCGACATGAATATAATGTCAACCACATAAAAAGGAGGTCATTCCAAGGTTTCCACCGGCAGAGATAAAACGGGCAGGTTTTCAACAATGACAGCGTGTGACAGATTATTAATCCTGAACAATACAATTTGGAAATAACAATCTCTCCAACTATTGCAGTAAGAGGCATTAAAAGAGGTGAAGCGAGGGAATATTTATCTAAGTTCAGGTAGTTTGAGCGAAATACCGTTTCATCTAAAGATTCAATGCATTTTATTTAATTTCAAATAAAAAATCCTCACCCTTCCTAAGTCATAAAAATATAAGCCCCTTACCGAACTACTTTCCGAGATTATTGACGAACAATACCAGCCATTTAACGAGGAAAATGGTTCGTGTATGCACTTCACAGAAAAACGCAATAATAATAACGTAATGTAGCTAAACATTGCGTAATTATTATTGCGTTTCTCTCTGACTGTCTTTGTTTCTTTTCTGACTGGTATTGTGTTTCTATCCTTCTTACAGCGGCTGAAATTTAAACGTATAATTCGAATATGATCTCCATTATAATTAGGGAACTCTCGCTCAAACTACCTTGAATTTTGGCCAAAAGATTAGATCTAAATGAATTACTATAGGTATATTAACAGACTATAGGCACAAATTAACAGGAAAATTTTAGATGGTCATTTCTCAGGCGGAGAGAAACATAAATCTCGCCTCAGACCCGAAATCAAGGACAACTATGAATTTATTTCGGCCTTTAAAATTTCACGGATTAGTATTTGCAATTTTCCGCGAAATTAAAATCGCGGGGATGACAGGAAAATTAAAATTAAGAATCAAGGGCGACCCTTTCTCTGCCCCGCGGTCCCGACGTTTGGCACAATGAGAGCCCTTTGTGATCAATTCATGGAAAGGGAAAAAAAATATATTTTTTGGCAAACTCAAAATGCGCATGAGGATATGAAAAAATTTGGTAGAAGTGGATTTATACCAAAGAGAGAATGGATATTATTTTTTGACCGACATTTGCACTCAAGCAACCATTTAGCTAATCCTTGCAAACACTATAATCCCATCAGGGTGGCTGTTTCCAACTGTGGCCATCCTATGTAGAAGAGGACCTGGAAATACTATAAAAAGACACTTCGCATTCATTAAAACCCATGTTGACTTTAAGAAATCGGATAGTGAAGCCGCTATATTTCCAAAATAGTAGATGAGGTTAGGTTGCGCTGGAGACCCTTAAGTCAGACTAGAAACCAGTCATGTTTGATGATCCACCTTCGGCGCTAGTTTAATCCAAAATTACTTAAATGCAAACTTAAATGTGCTCATAAATTATTAACTTGATTATTTTGTTATATTTAATGGTTCTATAATTAATTTAATACAAAATTTAATAATGGATAACACATAACAGTGTAGAGGCCACGTTGTTATTGTTGTTACAAAGCAATAGTTTAAATTATTTTTGTAGCGCATTATTCAAGACGGGCGAGTCTTATTGGTTCCGCCATATTCCGCGGTCCACCAATCAAAAGTGGAACCTTGGTTTCCGGTCTCTGACTAGAGGGTCTTTCGATTGTGCAGACTGCATACGCCACAAGTTGTAGCAATCAAGCATTCGCAGAGGCACATTGTAATTGGAAACCAACGATAAGCCTTTTGTCGCGACGCAGAATTTCGAATGCTTTGTATAGACTCTTTAGCAATTGTGAGAAACGTACGTGCCTTCGTCGGCATTTAGATCTGAGTATTGCCCAGGATTAACAGAGTTCTCGGGTTCCAAGGTTCTGGGGACTGGTTAAGGTATTTTGAGCGGGCTAGTTCCCTAGTCATTATGGAGACCACATTCGAATAAAACGCCTTAATTTCAGCAACTGTAGGAAGAATAAATTGAAAACTGTAGCATTAATGGAGCAATAATATAGTTTTATGCGACTGAAGTACTTAGTAATTAAATAAAAGTATATATAACAGTCTTTAGCATGAGTTATTTTTTGCGCGGTACGTTTAAAACTCAATAACGGAAGGTTTTTTGCGATCGATAAAAAATTACTATTGTGACAACATGATTAATTACCAAAAATAGGAGAGGAAACATATAAACTAGATATTGTTTTACGAGATCCAGGAGTTAGGAATTCCACATTTTTAAAATAAGGTCTCTCTGAAGTGCATACACGTACGATTTCCCATGTGAAAGGGCCGGTATTATTTCCCAAAAATCTCGGAAAGTAGTTCGGTTAGGGACTGATACTCTGGTATCTTTGGGAGGGTGAGATATTTTCGTTTAAAATGAGACCAAATGCATTGATTTCAAGGAGAAATGATATTCCGTTTGAATTACCTTAAAATAAACCACATTCCGAGAAAATTCTTCCGGTAAAGTCCATCCTTAAATTCAAACAAAACCCTTTGTTTGAATTAAAACTAAGTCATCAATCCTTAGAATGGGATTTTTAAGTTCATCACTTTTACTTGCGTATTTTAATTATGAGAATACATACGCAGGAACCTGAAAATCAGCAAAACGCATTCACACAGATAGTATCAAGAAAAATTATGCTGGCAACACAATACTGCTGCGTAACAGTGCATGTCACATAATACGGGAGGACACTTCAATATTGCCAAATTATTCAACCAGATTTTCAAAGGACTAGGGAACTAGCAGCGCAATAACTTTAACGGAGTCACCCGCTAGTGTTCATAAAACCCATTCAACCAGATCCATTAGCCACTATGTTTCCTTGCAGAAATAGCAAAATATTTCGAAGTGCACAGGCTGATGAACACAAGAGTAAGCACGCCCAATCACCTTGAAGAAGCCATTTTCTTCCATGTTTATATTGAACGAACAAGCAAGAGCCATAGAAAGGATTAAGAAGCCAATACTCGCTTTTATGCCCTCACTGAGAACTGGATCAAGACAATAAGGAAACAGTTCAATCGCAGGCCTTAGAATGAGTACGTTTCTCGGTTTTCCCTTCCCGTCCTCCACTTATTACAACAATGGGATCGATGACAGACAATAGACGAACGTTCGACGGTTACGAAGTCACGGATTCAGCCAATGAAACGGTCATAATGCCTCACCTGCAGGTTTGCTGCCCCGCCGCAATCGGCAACAATGAGTGAAAGGAAAATGGACAGCGTTAGCCACATTCGACGCCTCCATTCTTCAAAATCTACGCGTATGGTTGGGACATTCGCGCGGCAAGGAATTCAGGGAACATAAAAGAGCTTCCGCAATCTAGGAAACCTAACAATGGGAGGACAGCAACCAATAAGGACGCATTGCGAAAATGTTTGACTTCCAAACGGACATTGATGATGGCGTGCTGACGCCTCGCGGAGTTCCCTCATCGCGTTTCGGCGAACAGATAGGTATAGCTCCATTTACTGGAAGACAACGGAATACGATGCAAAATGTGTCACACGCCGACTCTGCAAATCTAACGCAGAAGATCAGCAAACTTATCTTGCAAGAAAATATTTCACGACACATTAATTTTAGAACAACTTAAACAAGGGATAAGAGTGCTTGGTGTAGGTAAACAAATACCAACAAAGGGCTTACAGTCGTTCTCAAGCATACCTCTTATTCTACGTACACCTTAGGGGGTCTTCTTTCAGCGTAAGTTACATAGTCGAAGTTAATTGGATCCTGGGAAGGGGTTGGCTGGTTGAGGACAAGAAAATGTATCAAAGGATGAACGAAGGTGGGAAATGAAATGTAAAGCATCTCAAAACTTATGCACATGTTACTACCACAGTCCAGTTACATACAATCGCGACACCCATTGTTTATTCCCCTAAGCTAAATTATATCTGACGCAGGCAGCGCCTCTACCCGCCGGTGAGTAGAAATAAGCCGCCCACAGAAGTACATATGCTAAGAAAATGCATTAAATTGACTAATATGTCTGTCAGAGATTATGAATTTTAGTTGTTTTGTTGAGTGAAGAATACTCTGATTCAAAACAGCAATACTAAGGTACCTATAATTTGAGCTAATCAGCGGTAAATGATTTTATTTCTCCAAGATATGTATTAGTATTTTCCTCCCCACATATTCAGGACAGGATATTATTTTACATAGCACTGCAATATCCAACTCCAGAAACTCACATCTCTTGCGAAATGGAGGTCAAATTATACCGCTATATACTTTCGGAAACACTGCTTAGTAGTAAGTATTTCAATAACTATTTGAAATAAGCTTTTAATAGCTCGCCACCGCACGGAGTCACTGAGCTCCGATCTGCAAGTTTACCGCAATTGTTGTTGCCACTGTATATTACTACACTCTGGTGCTATTAATGCAAGTTAGGTCGATGCGCCTTTGTTAGGGTCAAATAACGTGACGTAATTTGGATGACAACAAGCGCTAACTGGAGCGGAGTTCATCGTGTACGTACCTATTTGAGACTTCTTTGGTATTTGTAAACAAAAATAATGCCAGAAAAGATTTGAGAGAAGAGAATTCTTTCAGGTATCCTACTGATTCACGGACAAGTATCTACACGGAGGGATGCGGGTCGAGGTTAGTGGAAGACAAGTCATGTGTTGAAAATGGTAAGAGATTTAACTTTCGATCGTAAATAAATTGTTGCTAGGAAATATATCCACCGTAAACAAGATTGTATTATCAAAATAAACATTTACTGATCATAACGGGAGAATAATGGAATTCATTAGGACTGGGATGTTGACGCGATAACTGCGAAGGTAAGAAAATATTATTTTGTGTTATCTCTGTTCTCACAGCTGTAGATTGACGCATCGAATATCGTAGATATCGATGGATGAGATGCGCTACACTTGAAGATTATCGTATTAAGGAATAATGTATGAAAAATGAGAAAACCCAGGTTCATTAGTAGAATTGAAAAATTGTCTTTCCACAAATGTGGACGCTAATTCGTCAATTATTGAAGTAAGCTTGAAATTGAGCCATCTTACAACTCATATGAATCAGGATTCATAAAGAGGCTTATTTCTTTTTTTTCTATTTGCTCTCGTATCCTTAGGTACCTATGCAACAACCAACATGGAGGTCATTGACGAAAGCAAAGATAGTCTCGGGGGAAAGTAAAAGAATATATAAGCAGGATGATACCTTGGGCAAACGATATTCCAATTTCTTGGGTAGTGGAAACTAAATATTTTCCTGAAAAAAAACAAATGCAAGGAGCCAGCTAACCCCACCATGTGTCGAGGCATGAAAAACATGACACACTACCATAAATTGCGCAAGGATGTTAACCACAATCTCAATGAAAAATAAGCATTTTAATTTAATGCACTTGTTACATTGTTTTATTTTTTCACTGCCCCAACTTAATTATCACTCTCCTTTAAAAAAAAAGAACATCGAAAAGGTATATTTCCAGTTCCCTGACACGTCTTTCCGTCAAGAAAGGTTCCAAAGTTCCACGGAGAAACGATGCAAATTGTTTGGAGCAGCCAATTGCGGTTCAAACTTCGGAAAAAAAGGTTGACGGGTGGAAAAATGCCTCGAGAAAATCAGAGTGGGAGAAAGATCCGTGAGTTTCGGCGAACTGCAGAGGAAAAAGCTTGAAGGTCGGAGAGCGAGAGAGAGAGAGATCCCGCTTGCCGCCAAATTGAAGCAAAAAAAAAACACAAAATAATTTAAAAAAAAAAGAAATTTTTCACGAGGTCAGAGTCCTTCGAAGGTGGAGATGGCGTGAGAGAGAGAGGAAAGATGAGAAGATGAAAGGAAGAGAGTGATGTTTGCCGCGAATGGGAGAATAACCCAATCAAGTCTTCTTCCTCCCTCCAAACCAGTTCAAAATCTTTCAAAGAAAAAACAAAACTCTATCGAAAACATAGTTGAGTAAACAAACCTTAGAATTAAAGAACAAATTACCTTGAAAATATTATCGGCGACCATGGCAACAAAAGAATCTCGTTCATGAAATTTCCGAAAAAATACGTATATTTCCATCGTTCTACTATAACGATTCCATCGTCTTTGGCAGATTTTAATGTAAATTATTTAATATGCTCCATATTAACTTCTAGGCAGAGTATTTGTTTATGTTTTACTACTCACTCGTGAATATAAAAAAACCGCGTGGTAATAAGAAAAACATACTAGCCAACAATACCTATGCGAGGCGCGCCAGTGACACTGAAACCAGAGTAATATTTCTTTATTTTGAGTGGTTTTTGAAAATTTTTTTGAGTGTGAAATAAAATATTAAACGGAACGTTGCCATATCGTTTTTTCAATTTATAAACGTCTAATGGTTAACATTTATTTGTCTTTATTATTCTGAGCAAACTTTCTAGGCCTATTAATGCACAAAAGTATAGTACAACATGCCTACACTCTTTCCCCTCTACCCCCATTTCCATACATTTAATAATGGACTTCAGCTTCCACTTGCCTCAAATTAATTATTCCATTCGCACAGCCTAACCCTAGCCTGATGGTAAATTACAAATGACTGAAGAAATCATATACACGAAATTTAAACGATTTTGTACTTAGCTTTTTAATATAAACAAATTAAAGTCATTATTATTCAAAGAAATTTTCCATCTCATGGCCAGTTGCAGTAACGACACATTAGTATTTTATAAAGTTATGGGACCCATGAGTGATGGAAACCATTCAATATATGTAGCAGAAACATGAGATAAGTTAATTGGTTTCATAACTTATGGCATAGAGTTATGAGTACCATAAGTAGCCAAGATGGCGGATGCGCAATGAACCACTTGGAGACTTAACTACTTGATAAAAAGAGTTGTTTTGAGACGGTAGACCATTTCGGTTACTCTAAATGGCTAATTATTATGTGTATTCCAAATTATTCATAGGTTGAACATTCATAAAATTTATCCGACTGTAGAAGTTTAGATCAAGTATTCGAGGCGAACAACTATTGGTAAATAAGTTATGTAGCCAGTAGCTTTGTTCCTGCAACCCGAATATTTTTCCCGCCATTACTCGAGTATAAAGCTGCGTCCCAATTCGCCATTTAGGCAGCTAAATCGGCAGATTTAGGGAGGACGCCATCTTGAAGTGTGTCCCAATTCGTTAGGCAACATGGGGGAGCGGATTTAGGTGCCTTTCTCGGGGGGGGGGGGGGGGGGGGGGGGGGGGGGGGAATTTAGGGTAGATGGAGTTTATCCTAAATCCGCCTACATATTGAATTTCCCATCATGCAAAGCGCTGTATGCGTCGTAAAAGGAAACTCGTACACAAGGAAGTAGTTGAAAAGTGGCGAACATGGCCGGCAAGTATTTTTAGTAAGTAAGTGAAAGCATTCTCTAATATTTCGAAACCCAACACCCGACTACAAAAGAAAAATTCTACTTGGTACACTTAAAAAAAAACGAACTTAAATCCCAGAACACTTACACAAACTTAAATACCCCAAAAACTAAAAACTAAAGAATCTCCAAACAACGAAATGGGATGGAAAAATGTTATTTCACTTTCCAAATCTCACAACGCACACGAAGGTAGCCACAGGCGCCAAAAAAGGCTTAATTTCCAGTTTCATTTGTTTCATTCAGTCCTTTATTAATTACTCACATGTTTTTCATTCGTTTACAGCTCGGTAGACGGCAACACTAGCGAAGGATGTCCCAAATCAAGCTCCCTTAGCGAAAGGCCTCTAAATATTTAGGTAGCTAACCGCATCCTCCATACTGCCTAACGAATTGGGACACGGCTTAAATATTTTACTTTGACTCCAATTCTCCTTGTTGTGGAAAGGCATTTCATCAAACTTCACCGCTTTGCAATTTTAATTCGAACTGCTTCATTCACTTCACGTGAATGAGCTTGAATATCTGAGCTTTCTAACTGTTGCTAACAATTAGGAATGTCCGTTTTTTTTATATTTAGCCAACGGAAATTCAATCTTCGCAATGCCACGCATATCCACCGATTGTCATTTTTTTTCATCAATTCGGACGAGAGGGCGCGTCTGCCGCGGGCTACGGGGGTCAGAGAAGAGTGCCGACGTCGCGACGGGAGCTGGAAGGAAGGAGAAAAGCGAGACGGGAGAGAGCGTCTTTCATCTCTCGCGGGGCAGAGCGAGAACTCCATTTTAAGAAGTCTCCCGACGTCTTCGGCTCGTCTCTCAAACTCAGAGTCCCGACCCGTTCACCAACCTCTCTCTCTCTCTCTCACATCCTTCACCCTCCCCCTTCCCGCCCCCTTACTCCCTCCACCCCACATCCCCCCCTCGGGCCCCGCCCCCTATCCCGTCCAATCCCACTTCACTCATCGTCCTCTCCAACACACTCTGCAGAAACATGCGCCATGAAACTCTTTCGAATCTTCCCGGCCGGCTTGTATTATGCCTTTACTGGCGCGCCCGAATGCGCTTTGGAGTGCATGCAACTTCCGAAAAATCTTTCGGAACCCGGCACAGGAAATCTTTCAACTTGCGAACAAAAGAAAACTGTTTTAGGCTTGTGTTTGCGGTAACTATCCATCACGGAAAAATTAAAAATAACTTTGAAATCTAATCTATGATAACTTTTTTGTCCAATATAGAATAGATAATAATAATATTTTTGAATATTTGGCCATTAATATTTAAGAAGTCTCCCGACGTCTTCAGCTTCAGGGCATAACTCTCTGCAAGTTTCGCCGAATATATTGGCATCCACAGGGCACTGACCTTAATATAGAATTATTGTTCAATATTAAGCTCAATGCCCTGAGGATGCCAAAATATTTGGAGAAACGTAGGCTGTGAGTTAAATATATTAATGACCAAATATTCAAGAATCTTATTATTATTTATAATCTAATATCACTGAATAGCTCCACTTTCAGAGAATTAGTAGGGGCACCAACGAAGCTATTTACACTTCATTTTTACAAATATTTTTACATTGATTAAAACAAGGAGTGAACATAGTTATTTTAATTTTTCCGTTACAAACTAATGTTTACTTCGAGCACAACTAATTCCGGTTTATCACGGTTGCTACGAACCCGAGATGGTGAAATTCCAGGATAATTAATAGATTTGTAGGTCAATTTTCTTTTATTTTCAAAGGTATAAATATAATTTCTTTTGACAGAGTGTATTTTGATGAAGGATCAAGGGTATAGGCGCAGCACAGTAAGGCAAATACTGCGGGGAGATAGTTTTCCGACGAACGGAGTCATGACACAATCATTTTGGGGGAAATTTAGCTTCCTAACGAACGGAATATCATTCTATCAGTCTCGCCATAAAGACGAGCGCCACGAAATATCTGTTCGTAATCTGAGAAAACCTAATATTCCATCTTCTACAGCATGAGTATAAAGAACATGACTTGGCAGTTCACTTTAGGGACATAAATGGTTATTAAACCACCAATAAAAGCTCCACTGCTCATTCAGGTAGAGTGCTAAAAAGCATTAGTCCACACACAATCAGTGTCATAAATTGTCACTTGTTAAAAACAAAGAAACATTTTGATTTGGAAAAAACAACTTCTAGGGAAATTTTTCATTTTCCATTGCTTATCATAGTTTTCCACACCCGTTTTCAACTTGAATAACTTTTCAGGTACCCACTCCAGTTTCGCCATGCATGTAGCAAAATTGTCTTACTAACGATAATTATTGTGTCAGCACTGTGAGATTGAAATAGTCCTTAAAGGATGTCCGACAATGTATTTCTAGAGCCGATCGACCAAGTTAAAATTTTTGGCGTAAAAGTTGCCCCCCGCCGTTAAGAATATCGCGTCGTTCGCTGAATTTGAAATAAATTTAATTTGAATCCTGTCAATAAATCAAATTCCTCAAATAAATTACATTTTCCTAAAAATTCTGCCAGTAACGCGAAATTCAAACGTTCGGACACATTCCTTGTGCAAATGCTTACGTCATACATTCGTAGCCTTCAAACTTGAAGTAACAGCAATGTCAAGGCCATCACTTAGGGTATACGGATATAACAGAGGAAGTCTAATTCAAATCTCAGAGCTAAAATGGAACTTTCTATCCACAGCGAGATGAGCACATTTTCTTTTGACTGTTGAGATTCCCTCAAAGGAAGAAATTGAGATTTGTCAAGCGGATGTTGGCGGTCCTACTAAAAAACAATCAATTAATTAACTACTACTCAATTTTAGAGATCTAAACAATTTGTTTTCTGCAAACAGGTAGGAATGAATTTGGCTTTCTTATACTAAACTTGGAAGTTATTGGAACGAAAATTACGGGTACCCTAAAGTTGGACAACTTGATTTTACGCGTAAAAACGGGTACTTTCTTGAGAAAAAATTAAGTACAGGAAATACTAACAAGCGGAGGACATTTTAAAGTACATCACCTGACGTAGAAATGAACAAGCTCTCTTATGAATTTTGCTTCAATGAATTTGGTTTCCTCGTTTGTACGAGAGAGTATCTCAAACTCAGGTATGCTGCTTTTTTTTACAAACAGCAAGGGGGCAGGAGTGCCACCTCTCCCAAAAACCAGCGTAGAACTTTTTTTATATATCTAGATCTTATAGGCTAAATAATATTTTTCAGGAAAGTGCCATCGTAAGTATATGCATTAAGATATGTTTACAGTTTCTACATACAACTTTGGCGATTGAAAATCAAATAATCAAAATCAGAATAATTTTGAAGTCAGTCGGAACTTGCCGTTAACTAAAAAGAAAAGATATATTCAGAAAAAACTTTCCCCATTTACGAGGCAAAATCATGTTTCCGAAACCACTTAAAATGCTCCGTTTCGCACATAGCTTGTCACGAATCTTTCCGGACGAGACCCCCGGACCCGCCTTTTCCTGGGGGGTTTTCCACACCCCCTGAGCCGCTATTTTCCACCCAATCCTGCCGAACCTCTTGTCTGGAGCCGCCCCTGCAAGTGGATGATACTAGGTATGCGCATAGTCACTTGGCTTGATTCAAGTCGAGACACCACGGCCTTCTGCATTCTACCGCTTAATATCACATTTGTTTACCATCTTATCACGTCCTCATTCTCCTATTGTTATAAACAATTACAACAAAATAAAACATGGCCTGAAAAATATGGAAATAGTACTCACAAAAACAACACGTCCGCTACAATAGTTTTAACAGTACTAACTATCACGTCGTCACATCATTATTATAAACAATAACTACATTCTGTCTGTAATTAAGTCTCCTCTCTATCGACTGAAGTCTGCTCTGGCGGGAGGATGGCCGGAATTTAATGGCAGAAAACGCGGAAATTAATTCGTGTGAGCGCTCTTTTACTGGTTGACTTGTTTGTTTATCAAGTGCCACGCCTTTTCTCCCCAAGAATCGTTGACGAGCACGGCCAAAATCACACGGAGGCAATGCTCCGCAGAATGCACCAACCTGACTTATCGCCCATCAGCCCTCCAAATACCCATCTTTCGATTATCTTCTTTTTTCGCAGCTGAATTCAAGAAACAACTGCCATAATTTATAAAAATTTAGATACTTACAATTTCAGAAACTGATGGCGTCTAGGAGATCCCCAAATTCCCGAACGAGATCGCATCGGAATAGCTCAAACGATGCTAAATCCTCGTTACTTCACCATCATGTCTCATCCTTTTCAACCTGAAAGAAAAAAAATAGAGAATGAAATCTAAAGGCAGGAATAGGGGTGCTATAAAAAACAAAATAATAACGTTTTGGGTAGTTGGAGCGAAGCTACAAAGTAAATTGGGTAATAACTCAGACAAAGTAATGTTTCAGCGACCAAATTATCACCGCACACCACAAGCGAAAATTGAGGAATCAACTGGATTTATGAAGACACTGATAATAGGTGAATGGCTGGCTGAAGCCTAAAAACTGATGCATGCATAAAGAACCTCTAACCTGAAGGCGTTAGGATGATTTGTGAAGGATTTACCGGTTTCCTCTCGCCAAAAATATATTTCAGGTTTACGCCGCTTCTGGCAGAGGAACAAGTCAACTAGTAGAGAACGCTGTAAAGCCAAGAAAATAATCATTGCAAGCGAGGCTGAAGAGGCCACCGATATATAAAAGAGCTTTGGCCCTGATCTAGGAGATTTTGCCATCAATTTTGCTAATATTAGTCATTGTCATGTGTATACGTGTAGAATAGGAACAACTCAAGTGATGCAGCCAAAGAAAATGTTTTCTTCCCCATTGAATTTCAGAAAAAGAGTTAAATAGTGTACATTCACATGACTTCATAATTTCTTACGTTTCACTAGTTCTAGAGGCCGTTCAAGAAGGATGTCATTACACACAAAATTCAACGACTTTCACATCGTGATAAAGCAAAAGGTCAAATCGTTCTAACGCCATCAAAATTAAAATACACAATATTTCTCCAAATATTTGCCGAGATAAACCTCCACGGGAGAATAAACAAATTAAGAATTCTGACGACACAGGATTGATCTAGAAATTAAACGGTGCGTAATAGGCTTTCACCATTTTGGAAAACAACATGTATTACAAACCGTAAACATTCATGTGAAATCACACAATCGCTCACTTCCTGCGAAGGCGCATTCTGCGGATGTCGCGAAAAAGTTAAAGCATGAAATATAAATATTTTGTTCATAACTGAGAAAAAAACTCTTAAAAAGTGTTATAGCGTTAGTAATGCTGCTTTACTCTTAAGAGTAATAGAAGAACATATACATCTAACATGGCCTTTTTAATGTGTGATTGATATTTTGATCAAACGACCTCGAGGATTTACAAGTTAATACTTAACCACTGAATTTTGCGTCATAAATATCATGTATCTCGCGTAGTGTATTTTCTCAATTGTAAAAAATAAAGTATTTATCGCTGCAATTTAATTCAATAATAATAATCCACCACTCAATTTTTATCATATACATAATAAAAATTAAATCATTAAAAAAAAATGCCTCCAAAAAGTCTCCCATGAGCAAGTTGAATTGTTTAATATTAATTCTAGGGTCGTAGCTCTCCGTAACATCCCGCCATTCTTATCTTCACACAGCCATCCACACTCCAACTATTATTTATCAAGTTAACCTACCGATTGAGGAAGGTTAGATGACGGTGGTCATGATCACTCTTGTATTACTACAGAAATACACAAGTTAGCTTTTTAGCCAGTGGTTAAAGTAATCTGCTGGTTGCAAGTAATTTACAATAAGAGCGAGTGGAAGCACTCCAGATTTTGACATGCGCAGGGCTCCATCTATTAACGATATGTCTTTCTTCGTCTCTGCATTGATCCAACCCTTCTTAATTCGTCCATAAAACGTATTCTCTTTCTTTCCCTCTTCCTCGCTTACCAAACATCCACCACTCACACGGCTTTGAGCAACCCTTTGCCCCACATTACCTAATCCAACAAACTACTTTACTTCTACAACTACATACTACCCTGCGAGCTGCCGGATGCGCAAGTGGCAAGGGCTGTAAGGATACCAGCCGTGTAAAGATGTAATGTGTTGGGAGATGAATTGGTGACGTGTATTATGAGAGTCTATTTATTGGAGCTCCGTTTTTAATTGTGATCGCTTATTGTGCGCGGAAAGAACGAGTTCATGTACCAATCTGTTCGGCAATATATCTCTCTTATTTTATCGCTTCTGTCAGACCTCGAGATGTAGTGAGGCGACGTGATAATATTCTCTGTGTCGCTCTGAAAAACACCAGTTCTTAATTTCTCAAGCAACCTAAGCTTAGCGTGTAGCCTCCGAGGCTCTAGGGGCTCCCACCTTAATCCCTCTTAAAGTTGTGAAACACTAAGTGTTTGCTCGTAGCAGTTTTTGACGAAGCCCGCAGCTTTTCTTTATGTTTTAATAATTTTTTTGGCACAATTTTTATGACCAGGGTTCAAAATGCTCGCGGTGTATTCGAGGTGTTCATCCTCCCTATTTAATCCAGAATTTGGTACTGATTAAAAATCCTTAAGGTAGTCCGAGCGAGATAGTTTCCTAGTCATAAGAGAGACCATATTAGAATAATACGTTTTAATTTCACCTGCTGTAGGACAAATCAATTAAATATTGCATTATTAATGGTGCGATAATATAGTTCTATGTTACAGAAATTGTAAGTTATTAAATGAAAATATCTATATATCTTTAACTTGACTCATTTTTTTCGCGCGGTGCGTTTGAAGCTCCTTCAAAACGGAAGGTTTATTGTGATACCAAGAACCTACTGCGGTGACAATATGATTAATTTTCAAAAATAGTTGAGAAAACATACAAACTACACACTGTTATTTTTTTTACGACATCTAAGTGTTAGAAATACCTCATTTTGTGAATAATGTCCCTCTGGAGTGTATGCACGTACCATTTCCCATGTAAAAGGGCTGGCATTTTCTGGCAAATATCTCGGAAAGAAATGAGGTAAGGGGTAGAATTTTTGGCGTCATTGGATAGGTGAGATGTTTCTCTTTAAAATGAGACCAAATTCATTGATTTCTAATGCCCTGTTCACATGACTAGCATTTAACCAGGTTAACTCTTAACCCAAGTAAAAGTTCGCCGTGTGAACGCAGGGTGGCGCTGGCCATAGTCAATTTTTTTTAACCGCGCTGGAGTTACTAGGGTTGGCGCTGGTTACCATCATTTTTAATCCTTTGAGTGCGGCATGACGTGATATCACGTCATGGTTGTCTTTACGCTGGTGCTGATGACGTGATATCACGTCAAGGGTACCGTGCGTGTTCCAGCTTTCATTAGAGAACTTTCACTAGGCCCCCTAGTGAAAACTGGAACACTCACGATAGCCACGACGTGATATCACGTCATCAGCACCAGCGTAAAGACAACCATGACGTTATATCACGTCATGCCGCACTCAAAGGGTTAATTCGTGTAAACGCAGGTTAGTTAAAAAAGTAGTTAAGTGATCCATTCCACTTGCAGCTTTTACTTTAAGCGTACAATGTATTTAGAGAGTTTCTATTGACATATTTCGTATCCATGTATCCTTGAAACGTTGCTTGATGTATTTTAATGCATTAGTGAATGATGAACCGTATATTAATTTCAAAATTTACCTTAAAAGCGCAATCGAGGATGGGACATGGGCAGAACTTGAACAGAAAAAGTCGTAAATTCCGCTGAATATATTGAGGTAAGGACTCGAAATGGAAGTTATCTACAAATATTGGATATCAAGATAATATCTTGAATTGTTTTTATCTATCGTAACAGAGTGCAAACGACATAATAACGTAATATTCTCGGGTATCTTCATGGTGAAGTATAGCATAGTGAGACGTCGTTCCATTAAGGAAATTTACTCTCTTAATTTTCATCTTTCGATGCATAAAGTGATGTTTACACATGAAATGATAAGTGTACTATTAAATATTAATAAATGATAAGTCTAAACGTGCGAAACATTTGCATATTCAAATCTTTTTCTCGCCCATACAAGTTCCGTGAACAAGCTGAAATAACCCATGAAAGAAATGAAACGGGACTTGCGGTGTTTGTTGGGCTGTCGGCTAGATGAGCTACATCACCTTCTTGACTCTCCACCAGGGGCCACCAGCATGTTAACAAGGGTCAAAAGAATGCCGTGTACAGGCAAGTTAGTTAAGCCGCCATATTAACTAACATTCTAACCCTAGTAATGTAAACGGGGCATAAGTAAAATGATTTCTCGCTCTGACTACCTTTCAGAGGGTCTTCATCCGAAAAAAATTCGTATCTCATCTTGGATTTGAAAAGTAGGGGGTCGCGAACATGATAAACGGACGCGTCGCAGAAAGGCGCAGACGCGGGAGCGGTGTGCACGAGGAGGAGGAGAAAGATACAAGCGGTGAGGGAGTGTGGCGGAGGGAGGGAGGGAATGGGGGGAGATGGGAGAGGAAAGATGGAGAAGGGGAGGGAAGGGAGCGCTCTCGTAGGGAGTCTCAGGGAGTGTATCAAGTCTCCTTCCATTCCCCCGAGGGCAAAAGCTGCACGGGTGCGTGATCTCAAGCGAGTGCCCGTGTCACGTCCTCCTCACAAGACTTTTAGAATCCCCCTCCTCCACCACCGCCCTCCTCCCCGCGTCCGCCACACAGGCATTCGCGGCGGCATGCATGCACGCAGGAAGCGGAATGAAACAGAGAGAAATACACATACACACAGAGAAAGAGAGATATGTCCGTGAAACGCAGAAAACAGGTTGGTCACGTTCACTTCTCGGGACTCTCGTCATCTTCACTCCACGCATGCGCAGACACGGAACACGCATGGGCACACACAGCTCGGGGGAGACGAACAGTTAAGTCCTCTCGTCCATGTGGTGTACCTACTTTAGCGCTCGCGGCAAAACATGCATGCGACCTCGCGGATGAAAGTACGGATGAAAGTGGCGCTGCCGACAACATACTGACTGTCACATAAACAACTGAAATACTAAAACTTGAACTTCATTTAAAAAATTAACTTCGTACATACTGATCACAACATCAACTTTCGGGTAAGCACAATCAAAGAGAATAGTTCTTACAGTGAGAATTCGTTATCTTACTCCCTGCCATATATTTCTCCCATTTAACCCTATTCTTGCACACCTCTTACTTTTCTGACTTTCGCGCATTCTTACATGCTATCCTTTACTTGAGACTTCGAATGTTCCTCCTCTTAAGGAGGCTGGAGCAATAATCGTGAGTCATTGAGAGCACAGTTCATTAGCTTTTCAAGTCACAATAAATTCTTGGACCACATTTCACCCAATATTATTTGGACACACTACTTCACATCTGTTTATGAGGTGGAAATAACCGTTCAAGTTGTAATTTAAACGATGCAAGAGTTGTATATTAAAATTTTCGCCTTAATTAAATCATCGCTTTGTCTTGGATTTACCTATTTTGCAAAGTTCATAGAAGCCTCAGAAACCAGGTGCTGTAGGAGGATGCTGGAGATTCGGACGTACAAAATTAGAAATGATGAGGTTCACAGAAAAGTAGAAGAGGAGAGGATCACATTAGAGAATAGAGAGAACACCATAGAGAATAGAAGAACAAGATGGATTGGACACACCCTGAGATACAATGGGTTTGTGAAGAACATAATTGAAGGCAAAATAGAGGAAAAAGTCCAAAGCGGAAGACCCAGGAATAAGTTCATAGGCTAAATATAGAGAACAGTACATAGGGAGAGATACCAGGAGATAATGGAACAAGAATTAGATAGGGAAGGGTGGAGGGCTGCAGTCAACCAATCTTAGGATTGAACGACCAATGATGATGAGGTCTTTCAGTCATTTCTGGGCTAAAAAATCAATTCCTTGTTTGGAGGCTCCATATTGGCTGGCCCCATTGGCAGTGGAGTAGCACCATTGAACCGACATTTTTCTAGATTCTCCCTCCAAGAGAGAGCAGATGAATGAAGAGATACATTCCAAAGAACTCATTTTTCTTGTCCTATAATGAATATTTTTATACGATATTTAACGTGAGGCACCATCTGAAATAATCTTTCTTCATGCACTGCGTTTTATTTGAAAATAAATTGTCATACCACATAATGACTATCTAAACTCCATCCATCTTTCGGGAGAGATAGATATTTCTCATCTCTTTCGGTTTCTTTGGCAATCAACAATTGGTATTAGCATTGAATGGGATCCGCTAATGCGGGAAGAAAATTTCCCTTTCTCTCAGAAAATTCAGATTGCGGAAAGCTATTTCCCTTATAATTACAGGAAATACTTTCGCAAAAAAACAAGCAAGGACGGCGAAACTTACGAAAGAACTGAGAGAGATGGCGGATCAAATGAAAACCAAGGGAAATCATTCGAACAGGCCCGAAGAGTCGTTTGATCATGCATAACGATCCACCCACAGGTGACGCCTAAACCTTTGTAGGCACTTGAAACTGTGACATTGCTTAGCCACTGACATGCGTAGTATGTTGCTAAGTAGAATTACACAAACCGCTAGAGTCACAGGTTAATATACCTGTTGACCCCAAATGCATTTCTAGAGCTCAGGAGGAATGGTTGGGGTTCCAAGCTGCCAAACATGAGTCCACGCCCGAAAGTTTATTATGATGGGATGGGATAACTTTTCTCAATTTTTTTTAAATGCTCAAAATGTTTTGACATAAATAAAAAAAACTAGGACCAATGAGTTTGAAAAATTCGCGAATGAATGACGTTCGAGAAATATAATCAACCGGGTGAGGAGAAAAGGACTAAAAGCTTTTTTTGTCTGGTTCGACAACCTTTAATGCACGCGAAGTTGCATACCGCCGGAGTCTCTCAACCAAAGACTTCATGCCTTCTGCCTGCTCTAAACGTCCGAAAGAATTTTAAAGACGATACACTTTTTTTCGAAACCGCTATTCAAACTTCGCTCCAGTGATTGGAAAAGCACTTGAAATATTTCTGCTATTCCGAATCGTCGATATTCAGAAAGTTCAGACGAGACTCCTTTCACAGTTACGAATCATGAAAACGTTCGTACCTCGTACGCAAGGATATTTTTTGTTATCATGTGGTTATTTAGGTATTCTTATTTATTTTTAATGTAGCCACCAAATTCAGCTGATACATCTGGGACAAAGGTAGATGATACATCTTGGGAAGCCTGTTTATTTAATTAAAGATCGTTAAGCGATGAGTAATCGTGCGATTAATTTGAATCCTATTTCAGAAATATATTATTTTTGTGTCTAAAATTTAGTAGTTTCTTATAACTATATTATCTGACATAGCATATTGTTGAAATGGCACTATTTTTAAGAAACTTGCTGAGATTTTGGCCATGCGCAAATACTGTCGCAACTGATAATAGTTACGGAGTTGATGACATTTTCTCTGTTTTTTACACGTTTTACGCTATAATTTCGAATTCAGGAGTTTGCATTGCGTTCTATGGTTACCACGTGCAATTTTTACGATTGGTATTTTTGAAGATTCCAGCTACCTGTCCTGATAGGACTTTTATATGAATACGCCTCAATATTTGTTTTGTTTCGATGTACGAAACTTTGGAAAGGCAGGAATGAACATGTATACTTGTGAGGCTGAGGTTTTGTTCGAGTAGGTTAAGAACGGAATTAGTTTTTTTGGAAAAACGATTTTTCTGTAAAATGTCCATGAATATTTTTCCCCAAGACCTGCGACCTTCTAACGAGGAAATAACGATTCAATTTTAAGAAAAGAAGACGTAAAAATATAAATAACCCGGATTAGAAAGTCGTGAACGAAATGGTCTCTTTCGTCACAACCTAAATTTAAAAAAAAATGAATTCTCGCGAGGTGAAAAAATTAGTCAATTTTTTGAAGAAAAAGTAATGGTGAACGTTCACATAGACGGCAGTTGGTGAGAAGAAATCAATACAAGGTTTTCATTTGGCATCAGGGGAAAATAAAAAGAAATACCCACCAAGCCATGTAAAAGCGAGGTCATTAACTTTAGACGGGCACACGTAGAGACGAGTTCCTTTCCACTTTCTCTAGGTGCATCCCGGCAAAACCCGCCTAGCAATCCCTACATTAGAAATGGACCGACAACGAAGTCGAAGATGAGACGACAAGCGATCATAAAACATTGAGAACGTCACTTTTCCACCGCGAATATCTCGATTTAACGACTGGAATCACTGACCATACTAATTTTGCAACACTTCAACACATTTTATGTACCATCAGAAGGGACAAGTGAACATCCTTTAGGTCACAGGAATTTCACTTTAACTCAAATGATACAAAACTGCTTCAACCTGTTCGCAGAACCAAAGATTTCCCCCTGTCGAGCTATGCTTCTCGAGGATTATTACCATCTCCAAGTTGCATATTCCCGTTTATGCTTTTATGGAAAGGCGAAATGAATGCCTTAGAAATTGAGGACGTTTGATTATCAGGGCGGAAAATAAAATTACTGGGTGACAATTTTAGTTTCTAAAATATATCATATTTAAAACCATAAAATTTAAGTTTAGAGCTTAAGTTAAAAGGTTAAAATTCTCCTTGAAAAAAATCAGTTGACTCGACTAGGATTCGGACCCTGATCTTCCAAATTGTCAGTCGGGTGCGTCATCCAGTTACACCACCAAGCCATCTTCCTTCAATGCAAATTTCGAGGAGGGTTTATACGCCTTGAAGGAAGATGGCTTGGTGGTATAACTAGATAACACACCCGACCGGCGCTTGGGAGATCCGGGTTCGAATCCCGGTCAAGTCAAATAATTTTTTTCGAGGCGAATTTCAGTCTTTGGTGTTTATTTATTTTTCTGTGTATGTCATTCCTTCTCTGCCGGTGGGTGATAAGCAGCCCGCGCGCCATCTATTGGCCGCTCTCGTGGGTCATGCCCTGGGGAGTGTTTGTTCATATAAACCCCCCGCCGATTCCAGCAGTTTCTTAGTAGACTGGGTAGCTTGGTGGTCTGAGCATTGGACGCGAAATCCAAAGGTCCGTGGTTCGATTCCCGGTCCAGTCGAATTTTTTCTGCTTGGAATCGGCCATCATTTCATCTTCACACCACCATTGTCTTTGTAAATTTTACGTGTTCCTATCCACTTTCTTTCTACCTTTCTGTATAAACATTTATATGAGTATATTTGCCGCTGTGCGGTCTGAGTGAATGAGTGAACGATTGTATGCCCTGAACGGGTCATTTCCTACTTGGGTCAGCGTACCCCGAAACGCCTGTTCTATATCTTTCACCACTGTCTGTGTGCTTGAGTTATTCTTTCATTTCGCCTTCTGTGTATGTCATTCCTTCTCTGCCGGTGGGTGATAAGCAGCCCGCGCGCCAGCTATTGGCCGCTCTCGTGGGTCATGCCCTGGGGAGTGTTTGTTCATATAAACCCCCCGCCGATTCCAGCAGTTTCTTAGTAGACTGGGTAGCTTGGTGGTCTGAGCATTGGACGCGAAATCCAAAGGTCCGTGGTTCGATTCCCGGTCCAGTCGAATTTTTTCTGCTTGGAATCGGCCATCATTTCATCTTCACACCACCATTGTCTTTGTAAATTTTACGTGTTCCTATCCACTTTCTTTCTACCTTTCTGTATAAACATTTATATGAGTATATATATATATATATATATATATATATATATATATATATATATATATATATATATATATATATATATATATATATATATATAAAAGTTTGCCAGAGGAAGGCTTTGAGTCTTCGCTCTTGCGACCAAGGTGCTAGTGGCACCGAAATATCAAGAAACTTTGTAAGTGTGTTCTTCAGTTTTTTGTTTTCTGTGTTTGTCGTCTGCCTTCCTCTGGCAAACTTTTATATATTCGTCACTTAAGTGATCCTAAGTGCAGGTGTTTATTATGGTTATTGCACTCCTGCGAGTGACTTCGTGCCATATCATTTGTAAATACAATGATTAGAAATTTGAGATGTAAAATGTTTACAAAATTCAAAACTAGTTTTTTTGTCAAATAAACGAGACTAGAAGAAGTGAGATATCATATTTAAAAATCTGCCACAAATGCGATGAAATTAAGGCTAATGTTTTAGATGTTCAAGAAAATAGGTGCCAACTAAATTCTAATAGAAAACGTTTTAAATAAAAGAGACAACGATAGTTACGAAACACGCTAGATTAAAGAGATATGGCAATTTCAAATGTTCAAACAAATCATGTAAACTATTTTTTAAAACTGTGAAATCTTGCGACTAACCCATCCCTCAGGAGCATACATTGCACGTGCCACCCACAGACGTCATCACTTGACCCTGAAATTCTTCATCCTTACTTTCCCTCCTGCTTATTTCCTTAACGGCATACAATACCCCCCTCCTCAGCACAGAGAATTGAAATCTTCTTTAACTTTGACAGAGATATACCTTTAAGGTACTTGAAAAACTGTTTTATTTAATAAAAAAATATATTGAAAATGACCCTAGTGTTGTAGATATCAGGCCGATAGGAGCCATAAACCTAGTGTGAATTCGCTCAAAGTGGTTTCCATCATGTTTAATCGAATCTGAAAAAAAAAATAATTTATGTGGTCTATACCCACGAAGAGGCTTGTAATAATAAAGAAGCCTTTAATTAGCGAAAAATGATTAAGCTAACATGACTATATCGCGCACTATGTACAGTCACTAATTAAAGTATCGCGACACACTATGCTAGCAGTTCGTATATCACTACGTTTACCAATCGAACTCAGATCGATATGATCTCGGACCGATCTGACCATTCTAAGCCAGCCTACTCGGATCGCCTGGTTTATCAATGCGAAATCCATTGAAATATCGATTTGAATCGGTCCATATCGATTTGAAATCTCAGGCTGGCAGAGAAAGCGGGCCGAGTTAGACCGCTTCTCATATCGATCCCACTAGCCCGTTGCATTTACCACACCGAGCTGAACCGGCTATATCGATCTGAGTTCGATTGGTAAACGTAGTGTATGTCGGCTTTCGAAGCTGGAAGTACGTTGGCTATCCTGAGCCATCTCTGTTGACTATGAGAATTTCCAGGTACAATACGATATTTATTGAAAGTCAAGAGGGGCATAGCCACCAGAGATAGTCCAGGATAGCCAACGTATTTCGAGCTTCGACATCCGACCTATACGAACCGCTAGCGTAGTATCGCGATACTTTATGAAGTTACTGTACATTGATTTATGAAAAAATGTTGTGCTTTCTTATTCAGTTGTATATTATGGATTTTTCCATACCTATATCAATGGAAGTACCGCCATGTGCAACGGAAGAGGTACAACGGACATCAACCGAAGAATAGCCCAAGCTAAGGAAGCCCTGCGTTCATGGTAAAATGACAACTTCTGTGCTCAAAGAGGATAGGACTACAAACCAGGAAGCAGCATGTGAAAGCATTCGTGGGGAGCGTGGCACTCTATGGATCGAAAGCATCGACCGATGGAAAAGCTGACCAGAACAGACTAAAAGCCTTTGACACCTGGTGCTGGAGGAGGATGCTGAAGATAAAATGGACGAACAATATAAGACAATTGATATCATGATCTCAAAAATTAAAAGGTCTTTGTTCACTTTCCACAGAAATAATTTTATTTTCCGACCTGGTTTCGATATTAACTACGTAATTTTCAAGGTAGCAAATATCGAATATTCGACATAGCTAATGTCGAAACCAAGGCGGAAAATAAAGTTATTTCTGTGAAAAGTGAACAAAGATCTTTTCATTTTAGATAATTATATCTGTAGTGCATTTCCACAAAACATCGCCGGATACTCTAAACTTAATATAAGACAATGATGAAGATTACACATGATTAGAAGAGGACAGGACTATATGGAACACAATACAGAAAAGAAGAACTAGACGGATTGGACTAACCCTGAGAATAAAATGAAGTATCGAAGGAAATTGAAGGAAAATATATATATTTGAAGGACATAATTGAAGGAAAAATAGAGGGAAGATCCAAGAATAAGTCCATGGACCAAATAAAGAGGAGATTTTTTCGCCGTAATCCAAGCCTTAATATTTAATTTCGTTCCTCTTTCTTGCTTTGCACTTCACAAATTTCTTTGCAAAATTTGACGACGAGAGTTTGGTCCGTGGAGGCAAGCTCTACTCAAAAGTGTACCCGTTTAGTTCAACCTTGCAGCCACATCTCCAGCGAGTTGACCGGCTGCGACAACCCTAGAGAGGCCATTAAAAAAACGTAAAAAGAAGAACTCGCTCGCCGATTCCGGACGCGAAAGAGGCAACAATGGGGCGGGGATGTCCAGACGGGGAGAATATTGGACACTCACGTCCAGTCACGGACACGTCTGTCCTCAACCGCCGCCTTGTCATTCCGTCCGTTCGCGCCGCGCCGAGCCATCGGGAAAGAATGCACACGAAGCAGGGGGAATGGAGAGGGACCACAGTAAAAGGACTTTCGCCTCATGACGAAGACACCACGCGCGCGGAAAACATGTTCTCATTCCCATGTTCTGTCCCTGCCCGACCGACGTTGAACATTGCGGACGTTAGTCATGTTTTCCGCGTCATAAGGCTTTGCAATTTGCATTGAAATGTTTAATTCTATAATATTTCTTTATTTCTACAACTTCATAAACAATTCTTTTTTGGGAAATAAACGCACTGGCTATGTTGTCTTGAATTGCTTGGTCTGGTCTGACAGACCAATAAACGTACCGTGAGATTACGGTTATAAAAAAATATTTGTAATGTCCCACGCATTTATTATTGCTGCATCATAATTACCATCATTATTAGAGGTCATATCAACGGAGTAAAACATATAAATCGGTCATGGAAGGTGCATTAACATTTGGAGGAAAATTATTTTACGTCGATCAGCAACATGGCCATTTAGAGAAGAAAACTCCAGAATTCTAGTGTTTACATAGACATAAAATATGTGTTTTCTTTACGTGTAGAGTCATTAATCTCACTCATAATTTTTTATGAGTATAATGGCAGTTGAAATTGATTTAGTCCCACATGTTCACCGGCGGGTAAGCAAACGAGTGAACAATTAGCGTTCGACATCAAATTCTTGAACTAACAGGACAATAAGAAGCCATTTTTTCGAGGGAAATGTCAGGTTGGTTGGTTTCAAAAGGGTTGGTCTTATACGGGGTAAAAGATAAACGAAATACATGCCATATCCGATGCGTTTCCTAAACTTATGCATTAAATTAGTTTAATCGGGATTTTTCTCTAACAATTATACAGACCATAACATTAGCATTTCATACGTTGAAATTGCCACGAGAAAAAATTTGGCCTGGCTGGGATTCGAACCGCGAGCATTTGGCTTTCCGAGGCAATGTGCAAACCACTACGCTATCCAGGCTTCCTAATAACAAATTTCAACGTATTTCACCGCCGTGTTTGTGGCATGCTGGAATACGACATTAGCATTTCACATTAAAAATAAAGCTGCACGAAGTGAAGCCATTAATGACGCATTAACTGAGTTTTAAAAGACTTTACTTCTAATTAACTGACTAAACATGCCTATTTCAGAAACAATGATTTATTTTTCCTTATATTATAATATAATAAAAAGACCCGAACTACGCAGCTAGAAAAAAATTTGAGGCGGTTAATTGATCCAAGATTGCTAATGTTTGTAATAATGTTTTAATGAAGCTTAGATCCATACCATACTCCATGAATGAAGGCTAATATGTTTTCCGCAAATATCTTGAAGAAAAATTGAGGAAAGCAGCTGATATTTTTATGCATTAAAACGATAAAATCTTTGTCAATATATTGAGGTAACTTCCCTGAACTCGTTGAAAAGAGATATCTCATTGTATGGCACAGAGATGATATTATGAGAGGAATATTTTCTTACATTGCTTTATAATCTGAACCGGAACCTCATTCAATTCAGGTTCCAGTGAGAAGAACGGTCACTCAAGGTACCACCAACTGAACAAAATATTTAAATACCGAAGAAAAGCTTCTTATGGTTACTTAAACGGCGTATGAAAAAAGCCAAAAAAAGTTATCCAATGACACTCCACTCTTTCACTGAGTCACTTCTGACATCATCAAGTAATTTGATATCGAAAATGATTAATTTTCTAGTACACTGACAAAAATATGGCAGGCAACGGTAACATACTCGTATGAAGAGCGTGGAGACGGATTATTGCTACGCCAACTGAAACACATGCCACTACCAAAAATACTGGCGTGGTAACGGCATTGATATTTAATAAACGATGTCCAAACAGTGCTCAGCTATATTCTTGCTCTGAAAGACCAAATTTCACTTAGATTCGGCAGGATGTTGTCCAGTAACACACGGTTATGCATTAAAATATATCCGATGTAATACTTTTTTACAAATGCAAGAGAATTAATTCACTTAGAGAATAAATTAGAGCTACAGAATTATTTTATATGTCGACTGATGAGTTATTTTCGAAGTCGACGGCTTGTCACTGCTAAAGTCTTCCCACATTAAGATACATAAAATATTGAACACACAAATCTAAAACTGATAAAGATTCTAAGGATATAGACAAATTATGTATCCAGTGTCTGACAATGGGGGAAAATTCTTGACCCATCACACAATTTTGCGAGTAGCTATGTGAAATACCGCGGCACTTTCTCTACGCCAGCTTTTGTATCTTGTAACTGTTATCATCTTCATCGGTAACATTGTTTCAGGATGTCGACGATTTCTCTAAACAGATGTAATTCGTGGCCTCATATCCTTTTTTTTCCATCCTGCGGACATTATGGGGACACCGTGTGCGAGAGTGCCGCTATGACATGGGACACGAGGAAACTGGCTCCCGGGGCCACCCCAACATCCTCCATAGCCGCTCATGCATGGCCCCTCCCCCTTTTCCGCGTTGTGCTCGACACTGACCCATTAAGTCCCACGATTACACTTGAAATAACACGCATGTAACAGAGGCTGACCTTAACCGTAAACTCACTCCATCTTCCATTCTATAAGACAGTCCGCACACGCCGATTCATTTTCATCGGAAGATATATCTTTACGGACAACCCGTCCACGTCAAATTACTTTAAAAATAAAAGCGTTCCTCATATGGCTGACAATATGGGGCTTATATAAGAAGCTGTAGCTAACTTAACGCTCAGCGTGCTCGCCTGTAGGCCACGCAGGCAACAATGTTCATAATTCAAATGTTGAAGGTTTGTTTCACTTGGTGGGAGGTCGGCATTGTAGTGAGTCCAACTTCCACAATTTATTATTGAATTTACAACTAGTTTCAGCAGTTACGCCTTATTGAACCTGAAGATGGCATAGCTGCCGAAATTTTTGTTATACTCCATAATATATGGTGGAAGTTCAAAAGTTTGACTTACCACAAAAATTTTCAAATGATAGTAATTTACTTTGTAGAGTAATACTTTCAAATTGGAAAGCCCTTAAGTACAGTTGGTATGCTACCCTCTAAGTACAGTTGGTATGCTACAATGAACTATGATAAGTAATCCTGATATGAAAAGTAAGATCCTGCTCCGGTAACATCGCACCACTGACGTTAGAGGTTTACACATGAAATGAATCTCTATAAGAGCCCATATTGTCAAATAAATGTGTAACGGGCAATATTAGTCGACCAGTATCAGGACTAAAAATTGCCAGAGTAAAAAAATCGTGCTCTCGCATCTGTTGTAGGGTTCAAACTTGGACTACACCGTAGTCACTCGCTAAGGAGAGACGAATGAAATAAAATTCCCAGAGAAAAAAAATCATTCGCTGGACTGGGACCAAGAAGTTACGTCCGCTAGAGTTTGCTTTGAATGTCTTGCATGTGTTTTGAAAGAGGCTTCAACGTCATAGACAGTGGTTCGATGCGCAACGATGAAAGACATTCACGGCAGTATGTATACGCGGTACTGGTTAAGAGTATCAAATGTCTACGCAAGCAGTCAAGATATCAAAATCTGAAACATTAAGTAATCCTTCCATTTAAAAAAATGAACGACATGTTAAAATTAATGAAATATTACGTTTCATGATAGGCGTGAAACAATTTTAAAGAGTTATTTAATATTTCTATGTGATATTGATTTTTAAAAATCGTGGTTTATGCGGCACGAAAAACGGCAGCACCTAGAAATCTAACACTTAGGTAATTTAACTAATATGTATGTGCTTTATGGTAAGTATGTGCTTTAAAAAAATGGACACGTATATATTCAATATTCATAAAAGGAATCAAACTATCCTTAAACAATACTGATACCAGGTGGTACCTGTTCCAATGAGACCTATTTGAAATTCACTGTGGAAGAGAATGCACGGACAGCTTAATTAGTTAAAGCTATCTATATTCATGGTTAAAGCAAAGCACTCGGCTCGAATTCTGGGAATCTTCGTTCCAGTCGCAAGCGCAGGCAAATGTTTCTTACGCCGCAAATTCTACACCGTCGCAATATCAAGTAGTTGATCTGAGATAGGGATGCCACATCGACTTCGATGTATCTGACTTCTCCATGTTTTTCGGCCGAAACATCGAAAACATCGAGAAGTAAAATAATCCGATGAAAATTGAGTGAGTGGTGAGTACTTTTATAAACATTGAAAAATTGACAACTCGATGATTTTTAGTCAGTGTAGCATCCCTACACCGAACGCTCTTCGGTGTAGGGTTGCCACATCGACATCAATGTATAGGACTGCTCGATGTTTTTCGGCCGAGACATCGGAAACATCGAGTAGTAAAATTTATCCGATGAAAAATGATTAAGTGGTGAGTACTTTTACTAACATAAAAAAATCGACTACTTGATGTTTTTAGTCGATGTGGCATTCCTAATCTGAGGACAAACACAACGCCACAAGACGTCACTCGATCCCACGTCCAATGGTTTTACCGGGTGCACGCTGCACGCTGACGATCTGGCATCCGCGACCGGCCTCCTAGATACTAAAATCGAATAGTATATAGCTGAATCGAGAATTGACATGAGCCAAAAACACTAACAGCGCATTCTCAGTATCGCAGCAATGCTTTGAATTTATATTTTTTACCAAAATAATTTACGTTTCTCGATAGACTCCACATTAATTCCTGAGCGTTTTCATAGAACAAACATCAGATAGAACTGCGTACAGTTATCCAATAAAAACCATAATTAATATGAAATACTAGCTTTTTTTAAAAAAAAGTCTTCTAACGGTTAATGTAGGTTTTATTGAAGGCCAGAGAATGTCTTCCCATTTTCTACATTTTCAGGGGCCTATCTCCATTAGTATATCATTTTTCGTCTCAGCATACGATCTATCCTTCTCCATCCTGTCCATGAAACCTATTCTCTTTCTTCCCCTTCCCCTCTTGCCCAACATCCTTCCCTCTATCACACTCTTGAGCAACCTATCGCCCTTTATTACATCCTCCAGCCACCTACTCTGCCTATCCCAGATTTCATTTTGAAGCTTCCTTTAATCGCCCACCATCTCAAGCACTTGGTCGTTAGTCTTTCTTCCCGTCCACCTCACCTTCTCCATCCTTCTCCACACTCACATTTCACATCCCAAAAACTAGTTCATACCACAAAAAATATATTCTTAACAAAACAAGGCCATGCTAAATAAAAGGGTTAAACTTTGTTTTTTCCACAATAATTTTTCACAATTTTCCACAAACATTTTAATACCTAGCGACCATCGTTCCGACAGTTCACGTCATCTTCAGGTGAGGTTACAAGTTGATCGAACACTAGTGTATATACATTGTTGAGCGCTGGGAGAAGGGGCGTTATGGTCGGTGCACGTGCGAGGGGAAAAAACTTGACTCCGTTAAACACCTGGACTAGTCTTTAAAACAAGGCCAGTTCTTAACAGTTTTTTCTCCAAAGAGTTATTTTATTCTCAAGGGCATATAAGACAATATCACCTAGTCACATTTGAAAGATTCAATCTTGAACATTATTAGATCTATCCATTTTGGAACAAGTTTACCACATGATGCCTGAAATAGTAATACGAATGGCAGTGCAGAGATCGATGCCAGGCTTGCAAAATACCTGTCAGACCAGCTAAAGCAATGAAGTCATTTATCTACATAGAACCAAAATTATTTCTTAGATTGTCAGATGTTATAGGAGGTACAATTACTTTAAAATCATTTTTGAACTGAGTAAAAAGATGGTTATTTTAAGCAGAAATCTACGTGTTTTTTGGTCAATGGTACGGTTAACACTCACTATAAATTGTATGCATACAGGTTGAGGTTAAACAAAAAATTGTTATCTTTTTATGCATATATTTCTGTTACATATCTGGTCTCAGTTTCTCAATTATTCGAAATGTAAATTATTTTTCTAGGTATCCCAAGTACAGGCAATGCCAAATAGGGATTCATAATTTATCCTTTTTCATTTGAAATGTTAGGGTCTGCTTGTAAGGTTGATTCAACGGATAAAATAAATTCATTGCTATTATTATTTCCTTTGGCGTGTGACAAATGAGGTATGGACTACAGAAACGAGCGGATCTTATCTTAAATCGAAGTTAATTTCTAACTTTTGAACATAAATCTGATTTACCCCGCCGGCCCCAGTGTCGGCGGTGTAACCACCCAGGACATGGATATATGTCAAGTTCTGTCGGTCCGGTCCCTAGAAAACCTGATGAAAGGCTTAGCAGCCTATCGGGATTCCAGGGGCATACGGGCCAACAGAATCGTCCGGCAAAACAAAAAATATGAGTTTCTACTCGAGTAAGTTCTACTAAAGGAACATCGCTTCCCGACTATTCTCACTAGATACTCAGCCAAGCGTGTTGGAAACTGGTGCAACATAACTGAGAAATGATGGCCGTCCGGCGACTGCATTAGCGGCCATAAATGATTGAAAGGCATTGCATAAAGACTTTATGTATGCCGCGAGAGATACGCCGTTGAACACGGATAATGGACGGAGAGGCATGTTACGAATGCCCTCCAAGGTCAGCTATTAAGGTTATCTTTAAGGAGACGGACGGTAATTTAGGTTAGATCTGTAGAGGAAAGCAGGCGGTGTACTTAAAAGTCGTGAAAAAGAACAGGAAAAGAGAAAGGGAGGAATTTTGACAGTTAATAATAGTCACGGAAAACAAATACCGAGGGAAACAGGATGAATCTTACAACGTTTCCCATTCATAAATGCATTTTACCGTGCGAAGTTGGTACATTCGCGTATTTAAAAATGGAGTCGTTCAATGGACTCAAAAGTTTTGCCTGACTTCAACGTTCAATTTCACACTGATATACAAGGAGTATGCGTCGCGAACGAGAAAGACGAATCCTATTGGTAATATAAATTTTACAAATTTATTTACAAATAGTTCACATGATGTAATTTCCCTTTGGATGGGTCACAATAAATTTACAACAACAAGGAATATTTGTACTTATTTTTGGTCATAACTCATTCATAAATATAATAATCACAAATAAAAATATATATTTACCTTCAAACAAAGATTACTTTTTTAAATTATAATATAATAATAATTCAATTCCTTTTCAGGAATAACAGAGTGGAAGTAACATAGATAGCCCCTAAGGAATAACCTGTGTTGGGGCTACTGACAAATAAATAAACCATGCAAAAAACGATAGTAAAAAACAATATGGTTTACAATTTTCGATAAAACGTTTACAATACAGTGAAGAAACTAATTCAAAATAGAAAAGACTCAGAGATATATATATAATTAAATAGTGGTTACAAAAAAGAGACACATAAATACAAGATCGGGCGAACTTACTTCAACAATGATATTACAATATCACTTAATTCATTACATTTAATTCGATAAATATTTCATGTAAATTACGAAACAAAATCTCGATATTTTTTATAAGTAATAACTAAGTTTTTACTTTCTTAAGAAATTTTATTACGTTTTTTTCTTCCTTAATGTGGTTTGGAAGGACGTTAAATACTTTTCGGGATATATACACAAAGCATCTTTGAAACAAAGTCAAATTAGGCTTGGGTAGAGAAATCGTATTTCTTTCTCGCAAGGTCAGGACTTGAGTCCTGGGTAACAGATTTGCTTCGTCGCCACTTCTTAGATAGAAATTCTTTAACACTTTATAAAAATATATATACCTACCTGATAGGCAATAAGTTCAGTTCTAAAAAGAGTGGGAATGCATGAGAGAAACGGTTTTTGTGCATTATCACACGTACTATCCTCTCGTAAATACGATGAATATGAAAAACAATATAGCGAAAAAAAGATCTTGGTGAAAACACACACCAAAGTAATGACATGAAAGGAAACAGGAAGAGGAAAACAGGACATAAACTACAAAAGCCCTGGTGGCGGCGGGGTAAAGTCCTCGCCTGCTAACCCGAGGGTTGCGGGTTCGAGTCCCGCTTGGGTAGAATATAATCTGCCCAGGACATGGGTGTCTGTGTCTCGTCCGTTGTTACTGTTGTTCACCCGATGTAAAATGATCTATTGTACTGATTTCGGGACAGTGAAAATAAATAAATAAAAATAAATAAGTAAACAATCGAAACTCTCCAAAAGCAGAGTTTTACGTAGATCGTTCCTTCCAATTGCGCCCCCTCAGGAATTCCGTTACAATTTTTCTCCAATGGGGCAATGGAATAAGAATACGTAACTGAGCGAAAATTCACCATTGAAGAGATTAATTGATCAAGAATAGATCAAAGTTAAGCCTGTGTAACTTATAAAAAAAAAGAGAATTTGGTAAGAGATAAGTTATGGATTCATCATTATCGGTCGTTCTATCCTAAGATTCATTGACTGCAGCCCTCCACCCTTCCCTATCTAATTCCCTTACCTCCTGGTATCTCTTCCTATGTATACTTTCCACTTTATTTGGTCCATGAACTTATTTGTGTGTCTTCCGCTGGTGATTTTTTTATTTATTCACTATTTTACCATCAATTATGTTCTTCACAAACCTAATTTGCCTCAGTGTGTGTCCAATTCATTTGGTTCTTCTATTCTGTATACGGTTCCATATGGTCCTTTGGGGGCGTCCATTAATTACGTGAGGCGATTTTGGCGATTTTCCGACCCCCCCCCACTACCTACTGGTGAGAAGTCGTGAGATTTGGCTCGACCCCTTCCCCCCTCCAAGTAATATCACGTGAAATTTTTCAAGATACGTATTTTTAGCGTAAATACGTTAATCTGAGCTTGATTACGTTGGATTTATTTTTAAAAAAACATAATTTGCTTAATTATTTTCATTTAAGACTAGTATTTAAGACTACGAAGAACGGCTCGTTCGCCGCAGCGTTTGTTGAGTCGCGCTTTTGGCTGGCCGGTGGCGGCTAAACAATCGAGGGGCTACTGTGCTACTTTGTGGCGTTCGCATAACCGCGATAAATATTATTGTGCAGGATTTAGCCATATTTAAGTGGAGAAACATGTTTGACTTACTCTAACTCAGTTTTATGGCAATTTTACACTGTTTCTTGCGGAAAAAAATCATGTGATATTTGCCGAGACCCCCCCCCCTAAACGCCTCACGTAATTAATGGACGCCCCCATTCCTCTTCTAATCTTCCTTCAACTTTCTTTCATTCCTTATTTTGTCCATCCATTTTATCTTCAGCGCCCTCCTCAAGCACCAGTATCTGTCTAACCTGTTTTTCAGCTGGTCAGCTTTTCCTAAATTCCATGCTTCCGATCCATAGAGCGCTACGCCCAACACGAATGTTTTCACGACGTGAAGGTACGGGTTCTCGAACGCAAACGTGCGTAGTCATTACTCTACAACGTAACTTACTTTAATTTTAAAATTGTTGTGGTAATTGTGTGACTAATATTGCCCGTTGCACATTTATTTGACAATGTGGGCTCTTATAGAGATTCATTTCATGTCTAACCTCTAACGTCAGTGGTGCGATGTTACCAGAGCAGGAAACTTATCATAGTTCATTGTAGCATACCAACTGTACTTAGAGGGGCTTTCCAATTTCAAAGTATTACTCTACAAAGTAACCGACTTTAATTTGAAAATTTTTGTGGTAAGTCAAACTTTTGAACTTCCACCATATATTATGGAATATGCCAAAAGTTTCGGCAGCTATGCCATCTTCAGGTTCAATATGGCGTAACTGCTGAAACTAGTTGTAAAGTCAATAATAAATTGTGGAAGTTGGACTCACTACAATGCCGACCTCCCACCAAGTGAAACCTTCAACATTTAAACTTTGGACATTGTTGCCTGCGTGGCCTGATCGGCAATTTCTCATGACGAAGTGTGTGATAACTTGGACTTCTGGAAGAGTTGCTGTTTCTATTTGTGAACTTAGGGATTTATATATAATAGCATCCTGAATAACACGAGAGAGTTAACCTTTTACGAAATGATGAAGTTAAATTGCGACAAAATTTATCTCAAAAATCAAACCAACGTGAGAGACCAGGGAAATTTTAAGATACAAACAACTTCGGGCCAGTTAACGAACGTCACGATGAAATATGCATTGGTTTTAAAAGGTTTTAATGGCCACTTATCCAAGGCGAGACGCAATCTGATGATTACGAGGATTACTTTAAAGATGGTTATAAATGATTTTGGTCGAATCTGCATTCATTTACTCCCGATCGACCGCGCAATCCCACGATATCAGTGACAAATCGACCAGCTTTTATTACATTTTCAATTAATTTTGCATCGCTGAAGAGACACATCAACTGACATTTCCCATCGCAGCGAAATGCATCATCGACGTGTACAACAAGCAGATATTGAAGCAAGTGCCACGTTAGTCAGAGGTAGATATGGATTGCAATGCAATGCGGAAAAATGGCTGACTGCGTTTCAGGTAATCGCGTGGTAAAATTACAAAATTATAAAAAGATCGCACGTGATAATCACAACCGGTAAGTAAAAAAGAGAGGCTTTATCCTCTCTTTTTTACTTACCGGAGGGAACTTTATCCTCCAAAACCTACTAGCCAAAGCTCCATCACCTTGTTTTCATAGCAAAGTAAAATGTCACGATAGATCACTTCTCGAAACTCGAATACAGTGAGTACTCAAGAGTCTTTTCCTAATCTATGGAATTACAGGGAATGTTTTCCCTTAAAACCAATCAATCACTCATCGACAATCAAAGGAGACTTACATACATTTTTGACTCAGATTTCGATTCCGTTTGCAGAATTACTCTTATCGCCTTTGTTTTCTGAGATATTCAAGCTCAAAGAGAGATAAAAATTGCCATTTTGACCCTTTAAAGGTTAGAATATCTCAAAATTCTGACGCAATAGCCAATTTTCGTGAGTGGATTCGGATTTAAAGCACAAAATTACGTCGGAAAGGGCTCTCCGCATAAAAAAAAAACATTCGAGATCCTAAAATTTGCAGGCCTGTGTCATCTATGATAGCTAATTGGGGTAACTTCACCACCATTGGAGAGTGGGCGTTCACATAATAAGCTAACGGAAAATAGCTTGCGGGATTGGCACAAACGCAGGCAGGAAACGAAGTCGATTAAACGATATTGCACTCGGGAGAATCGATGTTGAAACGAAGAAGAAGGATTTTTCGTTGCGTGGTTACGTCCTTCTTGTCCTTAACGGAGAATTGTCGAAGGAGTGGGAGTGGGAGGGGGGGAGGCCGTAAAAATATTTTACGGCCCGAGTGAAAAACGACACCGCAAAAGCCCACGGGAAAACTCGTCCTAATTATTTTTCCCCCATCCCAGTCAATACACAAGAGCGCAAAGGAGTTTTTTTAAATGTTGTGGTCGAGCAGAGGAGAACGTCCGTGAGCGAGACGACAGATGGAAGCGGATGAAACAACACGCTCACGGTAGACTTCCGCGCCCTGATAATCCGCATGGGAAAACGAAAACCGGACATTCTATAGAGAACACGAACGGTCGGATCGGAATATTTCGTTTTGAGGAGTAACGAACCTCTCCTGGTTGCGCGTGGATTGATATCGAGAATTTTGAGCTGTAAATTGCAATCGGAAACATAATTTTGAGCCGTTAATCGCAATAATTATACATTATTACGTCCATGAATACATACCACGGATTTGGATCTCGTCGCCAAAAACTGTTGTCTAGAATTCCGCAAACAAACTTCTTTTTGGAAAAAGGTAC
The DNA here is from genome assembly GCA_963169105.1 of Ceriagrion tenellum. Lineage (NCBI taxonomy): Eukaryota > Metazoa > Arthropoda > Insecta > Odonata > Coenagrionidae > Ceriagrion > Ceriagrion tenellum. The sequence continues at coordinate 34,712,881 of OY720634.1, read as the reverse complement.
CGCCTAGTGATGAAAGACGGAAGTTCAAATGTAAATACAGTCGACAGATTATAAATAAACTCGTCTTACCGATTTTGCCATGAATATACATTGGTTTTTACTTACAAGTAATCATAATGCAGTGGATTAAAAATGTAGTAATACACGCGCGACGTAATTATACTCTTGTTTAATATCGTCCGGTCTACAGATATATTTTATTCCTCTCCAAATTCAATTACACAAATGCACAATTAACTTCTTAGCACTTCGTGAATATCGCTATACGGAAATTTAATAACAATGCGAGGTGACTTCATGAGTATTCCCAGTGGCCATCATTGTAGGTAAAATGGAATGCACTTACCGCCGCCGAGAACAGATTCTTATATTTCAATCCAAGTCTCCTATTTTTGGTCCTCATAGACGCATGCCACGTCTGCGTGCCATGCCATGCCTGGTGCGAAGCAAGTTCTGTTTAAACAAGGTATTCTAATTCTTTATTTAAGCCGAATGGGCTTAATGCATTCCAATTATAATCGAATTCTGGCAAACAACGTAGTCGTCACACGATGAACGTTTCATTAACCTCTTACTGATTTCCTGTAATAGATATTTCCTCTCTAGCATTAAAAAAGTAAATTTTAGATAAAAAAAATAGCAAGGTATATTCTAACCATTAATTAATTCACATCTCCTCGATCGTTATTGAATATTCACCAGTCACACGTTAGCAACAATTAACTACGTCTATTTATAATAACAACAGAAAAGACTCTAATCGGAGTTGCGCCGAAAACGGGTGAACTAAAAGTAGAAATTTCGGCAACACGTAGCCTAGGCAACAATGCCAAACATTCGAATAAATAATATATATTCATGATTACGTCAATAAATGTTTCAATTGTAACGATAATGATTATTATCGAATTAAAGAAAGTCATAAATAGGGACCCTTGAATTTTGCAATTAGTTTCTTTTGCGATTAATTCGCGAAATTTGCTACTTTTTTCATTTTTCACGATATTTCCATAAAGTCACCAAGTTTTATCATTCCCATGATGACATTGAAATAATGTTGGCTTCATACATGGAGCAGCAATAAGTGTGGATTTTATGTTATTTTAAAATTGTTATTATTGTAGACACCTTGTTTTCTTATAATAAACTAAATGAAATAGAATATAATTATTATTTAATTTTGTCAATTCCTCGTATTGCATTTCATCTGCCCATGCCATTTCCTTTCAAAGCCAACTTTTTGTGTGGAAAATGTTATTGTTGCAGATTTCTCCTTTGCTACTTGCAAGGAAAATAGACTGGTTTCTATTTTGACTGCAAGTACCATATCAATTCTGCGATAGAATCCAATCGCATTCAGTGGAATCTTGGTCACATGACAAACAACGCAGATTTAAAATGTAATCAACGAATAACTTAGTCGGAGGGGGGCACATTGCTGCTTAAGTAAATATTAATTTGTACTGGAAAATAATTGAAATGCGAAAGAACGCCTAAGGTACGCTTTATGATATATATTTTATTTGATAGTTATAATCATTTTTATAATTCTTATACTTGATATGATGTAATAATTCATTATTACTGTAATTCATACAAATTTATAAAAACAAAAAAATGCCTATGGTAATCAATCAGCGATACGCACGCCATTATTGCCAAATTTGAGCGATTTTCGTAATTACCATTTTCATTGTTTACTTTTGTTGCCCATTTGTTTGGAAAAATCCGGAAGTAATGTGTAAGAACAACGATTCCCTGAAAGTGGCGCTACAATTCGAGATATTGCTACACTCGCAACTTCGTAAGAAGTCAAATCCCATGTGTAAACCCGCCTTTAGTTCGTTATTTATTTATGTCGCTAGGTAAGGAGGAATAAGGGGAGAAAGGAATGGAGGGGGATAGAGTAGATAAGTTATCGGGGCTGGGTTATGGGTGTTCGGCATTGCTTTTGAATGGATGATTAGATTGAGGGTCAGGAAGGCAGATTCCCTCTACAGGGTCTTGCTCCTCGTTTCTAAGCATCAAAAAACTAAGTCGATACCAAGGAGCGATTCCTATTCGATTATAAGAAAAAACAAAAGAAAACATCCAAGCGCAGCGCGAAGCACATAAACACGTGAGCAGCGAGCATGCTTAAATCTTCAATCACGCCCAAGCTGGAATTCCTCCACGACTGAATTAAGTGCTCGAAATATCTGCAAAGGAACAGACCCACCCACAACACACGTCCCAGTGGCTAATTGGAGCTTTTATCTTCGCCGAAAAATGAAACGCAGCTGCGATTGATGAAACCTTAATTGCCGACCATTAGCGGGGGAAGGCGTGGTCGCACTTTTTAACTCGCGAGATCGGCCGCACACGTGCGGTAGATTGACGCGGGCTTAGAAGACCGCTCTCCACTCGCGCATTGCGAACGAGAGAGGAAGAAAGAACGATAACAAACGAGGCCAGTTCGCTCTGAACATGAATATAAAAGCGCAACATAAGGATATAAGACGGGATGTAAGGAAAGAGACAAAACCAGGAAACAGTATGTGGAAACCTTCCATTGGAGCGTGGCACTCTATGGATCGGAAGTACAGACCATTGGAAAAGCTGACCAGAAAAGACTAAGAAACCTCCGAAACCTGGCACTGGAGGTGGATGCTGAAGATAAATTGGGTGGACAAAATAGAAAATGATGATGCGTCCAGAAGAGTAGAAGAGGAGAGGATCATACAGAACACCAAACAGAAAAGAAGAACAAGATGGATTGGACACACTGAGAAAAAAATGGGTTTGTGAAGAACATAATTGAAGGAAAAATAGACAGAAGAGCCCCCGGAGGAAGACCCAGGAACATGTTCACGGATCAAATAAAGAGGAAAAGACACAGGAAGAAATACCAGGAGGTAAGGGAACTAGCATTTAACAGGGAAGGGTGGCGGGCTGCAGTCAACCAATCTTAAGATTGAACGACCAATAATGATGAAGGATTCAATCTCGAATGCATGAATTTGATGAGCTCTTGAGTAAGACGCCGAAGATCATAGAAAAAAATTAAGCTGGGCCCCCCCTCACCCTCCTCAAGAAAACAAACCTTAACGGTCAACTGATTTATGAATTAATTTAAAAACGTGGGCCACGTGCAGAATTAAAACGAATTTATGGAGCAGTCGAGGAAAGCACGAAATATGATTCGTCAACAAACAAAAAGAAATTTAAAACAAACCGAAGAGGTATTGAGAGGTCGAGCTTATTTTATCAGAAAGACACTGTCTGGCTAAGTTATTTCAAGTTGGAAAGATAGCAGGGGAATGTCGGAAAGGGACCAATTGGCGATTTCCCCTCATATCGGGCAGGGGGAGTCGTGAACTCGTGAATTGAAAGAGCATTCAGTCACTGGAGTTGGCCAATGAAGTATGCGGGCATCATTTATTCATGATGAACGCCAAGTAGACAACAACTTCATTTTTGTCTTCATGGTGTTTCATTCTTCATGTATATTCGTGAGCTATTAGGTATTTATTTACGAATCGGGTTGAAAACAGGTCTGACTTTGACGTATCACAAAAGAAAATAAAAAAGTACCACTTCTTTCGTTTTTTTGTTCGTTAGTAAATCACTTAAACTAGCTATTGATAAATTTTCATTGAAATCGTTCTATTTTTTATTGTTTAAATAAGTACAGTTTCCTTACTGATAAACTCAGTTGCACAAATTAAGTGCCAAAAATGAAAAAATATAATTTCTTTGTGACAGAATAACCATATGGAGGCTAGAGTCAGCATAGTTACTGGTTTTACGCTTCGAGGTAAAAGCTTAACTTAAGCTTAAAGCTAAAGAAAGTTTAACGCAATGGAGTGCAAATAGTTAAGTTATTATCTAGGACTTAACTTGAGCCGAAACCTAGGTCGGAATAATAAAATCCATTGAGAAATATGACAAAGTGAATTTATTTGTAAATAATCGCAACGCTGTTCCACCAAGTTACGCCTGAGAATTTATTATATAAAAGTTTAACGCTTTGTCCAATATGATTTTGCCCAGAAGAATATTTACGTGAAATTTAAAATAATATACAAGGAACCACTTACGCCTAAACTTACGCATTACAGCGAATTGTATGCACCTTAAGAAAACAGTACACCAGATACCTCCTCAATGGATTGCATCGAGTCGGTTGCATTATGCTCCAAACTTAAGTTCTTGTGTTCGAAGCTAACTAGCCTCCGTGGGTCAAGTCGGTGGGGGGGGGGGGGGGTGAGTGGATGAGGGGAAGGGAAGGCAAATAGGGTGGGAGGGACCATTCCCACCCCCGTCCCACATGTCCTTCCTCCCTCCGCCGCATGCACCACACAACCACACAATGAGAGTTCTGTTGAACACACTAGCACGCGTCAGTTGGAGAGGAGGAAAGGATAGGGAAAAAAACGAAAAGAAAGAAAGATGGGGACGAGATTGGATTGAGCGGTCGTGTTCGAGGCACGCCCTCAAACTCTCTCTCTCAACACGGACGGAAAGCCGGCTACGAGTAAGGCTTCGGTATAGACGTATACACAAATACAGACACACGAACTGAAAGGGTGGGCGTGAGAGGAGGGGATGAAAAAAACCTACCCCTTCCTCCCATCACGGACCAGATTGGGAAGCCTTTTACACGCGCCGACGGTTGCTGAAAAACGAAGGGACGTTCACGGAAACCTTTTGGCGTCGTTTCCACTCGCGACGGAGGAGAAAAGAAGACTCGGCCCCGGCCGCCTCCGTCAAGAGCTCCTTAAAGCGGGACTTGAAATCGAATAAGAGGCTGTCATCAAAGCATATAGTGAACAGGGAGAAAGAGTCCAATGGAAACCATAGCGGTGGGAGTATCGTTATCATCAATTTTCAAGTTCATGGATCACTTTCATGACTCAAGATGGTTCAATTGATCAAAAAATGTTTCCAGCAGGTAAAAGGTGAACACAAGACTTAATATGGAAACTTGAAGCATTCACGTGGTGGTGGGACGTCATAATAAACAAGATAATAATTTGTGACTTCCACAATTTGCTAAAAACTAACGACCGGTTTCGACTGTCACGCCATCTTAAGGTCTGAACCTGAATCACGCTGTAACGCCTTGGTGTTTTCTTTTGGTAGCGCTTTATTTTTGGTTTTCTAGTACACCATCTACCTCCTCTCTCTCTTCTCCAACAATCCCCCCTCTCCAAACTTCAACAACTCCTTCACAACCAACAACGACCATACAAAATAAACAAATTAAACATTAAAACACAAAATAATAAATAAGATAATATACACCAAATAAACAATAAACTTATCAAACAATAAGACACACAAAACAAACAAAAACTCAAGGAGCGCGGCGTTACAACGCGATCTTCAGGTCGGAAGATGGCATGACAGCCGAAACCGGTCGGTAGTTTTAATTAAATTGTGGAAGTCACAAATTTTTATCTTGTTTATTGTGAACACAAGTGGTTTTTGTTAAACTATTTACGCAGATAGCTTCTTTAGCGCGAGAACTGCCTGCTCGAAAGACGGAATCAATAATTTAAGCTGCCCCTGAAGTAATTTACTGCTACCTAAGCGCAAAGCAAAACAGTTAACAGTTCGAGAAATGGAATGGTCCGGTATTCAGTCATGTACTGAAGCAGCAATAAATACTCAAGACTACACAGAAATCCAACTGAAATTATTGAAACGCTACATGGGTTTTCATTACGGAATTCAAAGGCATAAAAAAAGAGATAATCACTTCAATCCATATAAAAATGTGAGATATAATGCGAGAACTGTCTACACGAAAAAAAACTGCGATCAATTAATTTATGACACTTTGAACAAAAATATCATTTCACCAATGAAATAATGAATTTGGTCTCATTTTAAAGGCAAATATCTCACCATTCCAAATACACCAAAATATCAGCCCCTTAACGCGCCATTTTCCAAAATTATTTACGAAAAATACCAGCCTTTTTCAATGGAAAAAAGTACGTGTGTGCACTCCAGAGAGATCTTATTTTTAAAAAAATGAGGAATTTCTAACGCCCAGATCTCGTCCAAAATTTGACATTGCGCCGTTTGCATGTTCTTTCGACTATTTTTGAAAATAAATTATTTACCCATAGTTTTCTGTGCGCATTACTTATGAGAACGCGTATGAAAAGTTTCTCGAAAATCTGTAAATAAATGAAAATCGCTCCAACCTCCTTGACCGAAGATTACAGACGAACGCGGAAGTGTTAGATAAGGTATAAGGGGAATAAATTCGCGCCGGGCAATTGAAGACGGCAACATGAGTGGCCGGATGACACATTACGGATTCAGGGAAAGGCGTAGTAGAAGGCATTAACGGGAAGAAAGAAAGGAAAGAAAGGTCAGAGGAGGAGGAAGGAAATAAGGAATTCTGGACGATTTAGCGAGAGATTTCGGCCAAGATATTCATGGGAAAATAAAAGGTTGACCCTGTAAATGTAGAGTTAATTTAGAGGCTGAAAAAATATCTTCCAATTGCCTGCTAGAATACATAATGATCAGTTCGAACGCCTGTCATAAGAAATAACTCTTCTATTCAAATTCTACCACAGTGCTTCCTTGCCAGCGAACATCGTCCAATGCCACTGTTTCACGGGGTAAACAAGGTCGCCCAACAAAAACGTTTCCAGGGAAACACGGGCGGTGCTTTTAATTAGCCATGGTACATGGAATAATGCTAAGGAATTCCATTATCGCAAGGAACGATTGTAACGTAATTCCCTTTGTTAGGAGAAACAATGCTCACGGCGCGACCAGAAAACAGGAGGACATTCTTACACTCACAGCAAACATTGACAATCAATGGGTCACAAGTCGCAGACAAGCGATCGTATCTTCATTGTGAAATAACACCATTGTAAAACTATCGAGTCGAACGCCTATTCCTGCAAGTGTGAAACGTGAATAACGAGAACGCTTGCATCAAAGCCTTAAGGTTCAGCAGAATCACGATCGAACGACACGAGGAAATGAATCACAGAATTTCGCTCGCACTCGGATCACAAGCCGTGAAATCACGCCAAAGATGACAAGATATGGTGATTAATTCCAGGCATGCGCGATGGAGTTACAATCATGCGCCAGCGGAACAAGGCGGCCGGAGCACATGCAGGGGAAAAAAATGAACGACACGCACAAAAAAATACTGACGGCATGTGTGACAACTTTTGACCGTATAAGCTGAGCATCTTCGAAAGGAGGTCGTCATCCTGGGAGAGAGAACGAGCAGAGCCATTACTTGGCAAAAAATCTTCCCTGTATCCTGGTGGAAACTAATGTTTTCGACAAGTTCTCTGAAAATGAAGCTTTAATCCGTCGAAATGGGGCAACCAGCAAGCTTTAACGACGCATGATCACCGAGCAGCTTGATCACGCGGAAAGGTTTCCATCACCACATGATAATTCTTGCACATTCATTGGCCGTTCAAGTATAATACAGGCTGACTGCAGCCCTCCACCTTTCCTTATCAAATGCTAGTCCTATTACCTCCTAGAATCTCCTCCTATGAATACTTTCCTCTTTCTTTGGTCCATGAACTTATTCCTGACGCTTCCTATCGGGACTTTTCCCTCAATTGTGCCTTCAATTATCTTCTTCACAAACCCATTGTGTTTCTGGGTGCAATCCAATACATCTTGTTTTTATTTTCTCTATGCTATTCCAAATGCTCCTTTCCTCTACTACTCTTCTGTACACTTCATCATTTTTTATTTTGTCCGTCCATGAAGGATTGGATTGGATTTTTGGGGAGGCGACCGACGGCTAAGGTCATTCGCGCCATAGGGGAGAGGTAAGGGAGGAAGGGTGGATAGAAACCCGGCGTCGGCATTAGCCTGCTCTTAACGAAAGGCGCCAAGGGGACCACGGCTTAACGTCTCATCCGACAGACGGAGTACTGTACTTGAAGTGCCCTCCACAAGACACTCAAGTAGGGATCGGGTTCCTCTGAAAAACATCCGCCACTGCAGGGATTTGAACCCTGGCCGCCCGTGTGGTAGGCGAGTACTCTAACCACCACACCAACCCGATCCCCTCCGTCCATGAAAACAGGCAAAAAGTTGACCGGGGATGTCGATGCATCCTTCCCTTTGCGAGCGATTAGAGAATCGCACCATTAAAACAATAAGAAAAGAATCAGTAGGAAACAGTTCTTTCGTAGATGTAACCAGATTAATGAGAATAAGTAATTTACCCCGCCGGCCCCGGTGGCGGCGGGGTTAAGTCCTCGCCAGCTACATTCAGGGTCGCGGGTTCGAGTCCCCCAGGGCATGGATGTATGTCAAGTTCTGTTGGTCCGGTCCCTGGAAAACCTGATGACAGGCTTAGCAGCCTATTGGGATTCCAGGGACATACGGGCCAACAGCATCGTCCGGCAAAAAAAGTACTGAGCAGAAACTTGAACTCTTAAATATATTCACATTATACACCGAGGATTAAAAATGGGCAAGTTTACGGGATCTTTACAAGATAAACAGTAAAGATAAAAAGTAAAAGCGAGATGCTACTTCGCCCTGGTTAGGCCACACTTCGAATACGCCGCGAACATAAGGGACCCGAATAAATTAATACAAAACCAAGAAAAGCTGCTGCTTCGTAAAAACTGCTACGAGCGAACATATAATGTTTCACAGCTTTTAGAGGGATTAAGGTGGGAGCCCCTAGAGACTCGAAGACTACACGCTAGGCTTACCTTCCTAGAGAAATTCAGAACTGGTGTGTTTCAGAGCGACACAGAGAATATTATCATGACGCCACACGACATCCCTAGGACCGACAAAAGCGATAAAATAAGAGAGATACATCGCCGAACAGATAGGTACAAAACATCGTTTTTTCCGCACAAAATTAGCGGCCACAATAAAAACTGAGCTCCACTAAATACACTCCCATAATACACGTCATCATTTCACCTCCCAAAACCTTATCCCTTGCACATTTACACGTTTGGTGTCCTAACACCCCCTGCGACACGCCCATGAGGCGGCTAGCAGGGTAGTATATAGATGTAGGTAAACAAGGAAAAAAATTAAGAAAATGGATTACATGTGCAATGAAATAGCGAGCCAAATCAACGCATTTTTCATAAATGCATGAGAATAACTTCAAATATTCTCGCAAAGGCTTACCTAATAGTTAAGAACAACTTCTATCACGGAGTTATTCCAAGAACATCCACTTCTCTCCAAGAAGAGGACTATAAGGGGAACGAACTGTAAAATCGAACGATTTCGCGACAAATGATGAACGAACAGAAGCAACGAAGTCGCATCTTTGCAAACGCACCGGAAAACTAAAGGGGACATTTTTTCTCCATTGAAAATTTCCACAGGAAGAAGGAAATCAGTCGACTTCCGGTAAACGCGGGACGTGCAGTCTCACGATAAAAAAATAAAAATGCAACAGCATTTACCGGACGAGGCAGTATGTTCACATAAGGCTCCCACATATATGTTGCACATACTGTACACAAGTGGGCGCGGATTGAAATTCACCCTATCTTCGGCCCTTACGTTGATGGACGTAATGCAGAGATTGAGCTGTCTCTATCATAACCGGAAGAGGTTGGCTGCATGAAAGTTGAGCACGCAACTGTCGACATGCATTGGAAGGATGCTACCATTGAGATGGATGGAGAGGGCACCACGTCATTATATAAATAATACAAGTCCTTTGTTAACTTTGTGGTATTCCATTTTATCTTTCAGATAATTTAATGGCAACATTGACAAAACCACAACTTAAAAAACACACACGACCCGGGTTTCAACGCTTGAGCGTCATCTTCAGGTATGAAGGTATAAGACCTGAAGATGACGCTCAAGCGTTGAAACCCAGGTCGTGTGTGTTTTTTAAGTTGTGGTTTTGTCAATGTTACCATTAAACTACGTCATTAAACTGTACCCTGACAACGGAATAACTGCCATATTAGTTATCCGTCCTCTTTCCTTACTTTCCCTTGGATAGCAAGAGGGAATGGACGAATCAGCGGAAATAAAGCAAGGATATCCCCTATGAGTTTGAAATTTAAGGCAAGTAATTCTTCAAGCATATATAGTTACTTAGAATAATGGGTTCTACGCAATTTTATCAAAGTTTTCACCGGGAATGCGGATAATTAATTCATTTAAATATATCAAGAGATTCAGGTGAGATATCGAGGAAGTCCGTCATATTATAACAGAAACAACAATTACACCTCTTGTACCTGATGACGGCTCTGTGAGCTGATACGCGTCGTACTCATAAAAATATCCTGTGAAAAAGTGCAATTGTTTTTTCTGCTGTAATTTAAATATATAAAAAATATGTATACCCATGAAAAAAAGTTAATGCACGCTGACTTCTAGTCAATCAACCACGGAAAACAATGTAAAAACGCAAAATTATTGCGTCAGCTCGTAAGCGCTGAAGGAAAATCGGGGTTAACATACATGGCGGACAGGTCAGGCCCACGTCACAGCTTCCAGCGTTGGTCACCATAGCAAGCGCCCTCTCCATCTACTTCAATAGATTCTGCACATAAGCTAGCTCTCAAAAAACCAAACCGATTTATTTACCGACCACGTGAATAATATTTTACGAAACCAACACACTATGGTAGATCAGATCATGAGAATAAAATTAGGGAATTAGACTGTAGAACAGCGAGGTTTAAACCGTGATTATTCCCATGATAGATAAGAGACCATGATAGCTGCCGATGAAACTTTAGAGTAGGTTAGCCGACAGGTAGTGTTGCTAATCAGTCGATTTGGTCCTTAACGTTTTTCCTTAACCTGCTATGTAGTACAAACATCACGTTTCGCACCATCTCTGTTTGATTCCTGTTATCTCTACTACCACTCTTCAGCCACTTCTCCCTTGTTAGATTCCACTTTGAATACGCAGCCAGTGTTTGGGATCCCCATGATGTAAGCTTAAAAAACAGAGTTAGATCGCGTGCAGAAAAGATGTGCAAGAAACGTGAAAGGCCGTTATGAAAGTCTCGTCAATGCCGCAGACCTCTTGCAACAACTTAGATTAGTATCGCTATCAGACCAGCGATTGAAAATTAAATTCTAAATAATAAAAAATTCTAATTAAAAAAATTAACTAAAATAAATCTTTTATGTAAATTCAAAACCAGTTCATTTTCCGACGAAGTAATTTATATCTTACGAACTCCAACATACCACGAGAATAAAATTAAGTGGATAGGCTGCAGAATTGACAGGTTTAAAATGCCGTTATTCCCTCGAACGATAAAAACCATAATAGCTTTTTTGAATGGAGTAAACTATGTTTTTTCACAATGAATTTAATGACTTACGACCATGGTTTCGACGATTAACGTCATCATCAGGTGATTAACGTCATCATCGTCTGATGATGACGTTAATCGTCGAAACCATGGTCGTAAGTCATTAAATTCATTGTGGAAAAACAAAGTTTACTCTATTCATTCAAAATGTTTACTAAATTCCATAAAGTATCGCCGGAAACCACCAACCATAATAGCTGACAATGATACTTTGAAGTAGGTTAGTCTACAGTTAGTCTAACCGATTAGTTTCCCTAATGTATGTTTTTTGTAAATCTTCCACATGGTACTAACATCATGTGGTCATTGGTGAAAGTTAATTATTACACTAATGTGCATGTTGGAGTTAAATTATCCCCTGCCAAACACCCTTGAGGTGGCTTGCAGGATAATATGTAAATCTCTGAACATGTATACAGTTTCAAAATACATGCATTCAAAAGTTTCTGTAGCATTGGTAGCATACCTATAGGGTTGTGCATGTCGGAGAAAGTTCACCTTATGATATGTTTTAAATGTTATTGGTAATGCACTGTTGATCGCAGTTCAGTTAAATTAATGATGATATATTATAGTGCATTTTGGAGATGGCTCACCCCCTGCAACTCACCCTTGATGTGGCTTACAGCGTAATACGTAGATGTAGATCAGACACGCGGCGTTTTGCCGTCGTCATTTGTTTTTAATTTACCCCATCCGCTCTCCGCTTTGTTTCGCTCGGACGAGAACAGATAAGAGAGCCAATCGCGGACCAACAGCTGTGAGTTCTCGGTTTACACGCGATGGGACGGAAAGAAGAGTCTTAAAAACTGCTCCCCATGAACGAGAAGTTAATAGCAAGTGGTCCGTTGATGAGCTTCCGTCAGACGGAAGCAATCTCAGATAACCAGACTCGGTAAACATGACCGACTTCCCAATTCACCGAACGCACGTGCATTCATTTGAAGGCAAGGGCACATAAAAATGTTCACTGGAGATGTGAGCGAACGAACGATATGAAACGAACTATACACTTTTTTGAGCTATGTAAAGAAAATATTCACAGCTCCTGTCTTTGACTAGAGCAGTTTGAAATCAAAATCCATTATCCACCGCCTAGGTCAACACATTCATCTCAATCGACGACAGTGCAAAGTTCGCAAACGATAGACCCATCCAGTTCGCCCACAATCACCAGCACCCATTAACTGTCGTGATTTAAGGTAGTTTGAGCAAAATATCATTTTACCTAGAAATCAATGAATTTGGTCTCATTTTAAAGAAAAATATATCACCCTTCCATTGACATAAAAATTTTAACCCCTTACCTCATTACTTTCCGAGATATTGGCCAAAAAATACCAGCCCTTTTACATAGGAAAAGGTACGTGTATGAACTCCAGAGAGACCTTATATTAAAAATGAGACATTCCCTACATTTAGATTTCGTCAAAAAATCAAGTGTGTAGTTTGTGTGTCTTCTCAACTTTTTATTTAAATTAATCATATTGTCACCGCAGTAAACTCTTCAGGATCACAATAAACCTTCCGTTTTGATGGAGTTTCAAACGTACCGCGTGAAAAAAATGAGTCGAGTCAAAGAATCATTTAGATATTTTCATTGGATTACTTACAATTTCTGTCAGGTAAAACTACGTTATTACACCATTAACAATGAAATATTTAATTCGCGTGTCTCACAGTTGGTGAAATTAAAACGTATATATCGAACATGGTCTCTAATGTGATTAGGGAACTATCTCTCTCGCACTACCCTAAAAGGAAAAATTAATGTCGATGGCCCATTATCATTAATTTTCATAACTCGTAAATTGTTGAAGATAAACAGGGACTTCATTTCTCCTTTCACTCCACGGCACGTGTCTGCTCTTAATATTCGGTAACCAGCACAACAATGATTGGTTTCTTAGAATAGTTCAATTAAGAGAACTATAGTTCAGAGAACTATTCCCATGAGTAAATTAACATGCCCATTACTAACGCGCAATTCTTAATTCAATCCAAGGTTTATTCTCGTCTGGGACATCAGTTTTTTTTGCCAGATGAGGAGCGATCGTTACGTCGAAATTCTGTGTAAGGATAAATCAATTTCAACAAAAACTCCTCCACATACGAAAGGATATACTTGAGAACCCAATGATTCTGACTCAGAGCAAAGGAGACACGTGGTCTACGCTTATACTGAAGAATTCTCAAATTCTCGCGAAATAAGCTAGAGAATATGATTTAAGTTTAAACAACCCTTCGAGGAAGCTCGATTTCGGAGAAATTCGATCCCAAGATCGGTGAAATTTCGAAGATATGGCGATAATGGAGTTCAAAAGAAGGGAGAGAGAAGTTTTACGCTAAAAATACCGTCGGAGAGTTTAACGGAAGTGAATATGTCTCATCGCGATTGGGTGTCATGCAGAAAAAAAAGGAGCATCTGGAGAAGAATACCGTCAGCATGTTAGCAACACATGGCAGCAAGCGTCAACTGAGATTGAGGACAAACAATCAAAGTTTTGACGGCTATAAAAAAAAAGAACACTCACTTTTCGACTTTTCATGGAACTCTTATTATATCGCCAAGCACAGGGGTACCCGTATCGATGATTTTAGTATTAGATATATCCTATTTTCCAATTTTCAACATATTTATCTCAATCCTCTATACCGAGTAGTAAAATTTTCGACAAGGAAATGTCTTCAGCAGATTCAGACGTAATTCAGAGGAAGTTCGTCATAATTAAAACAACAATCGCACTTTTCTACAGGTTTTAATAACAAAACAAAGCGTTTCAACTCACCGAGTCATCATCAGGAACTAGACGCTGCGTTGAAAAGCGCCGCATTGTTATCAAAACTATGGAAAAGTGCGATTGTTGTTTTAATTATAAAGACGGGCTTACACATGGAAGTCACTTCCATGACAGTAGCCTTGGAAGTCGCTCGGAATCGACACCTCGATGTGTAAGCACGCATTTCCGTGGCAGTAGTAATCAACAGTTGCAGTAACCGACCGCGGTTGCTTCTTGCAAGGAAAATAGATTGGGCTCTATTTTTCCTGCAAGTAGCATCGAATCTGCGATGTAATCACATCGCATCCGGCGGAATCTTGGTCACAGGGACAGCAAACGAAGATTTAAGATGTTAACAACGAATAGCTTTTCTGGAGGAGGACTCATGGCTGTACGTGTAAATATGTATTTGTGTAAACTTGAAAATATTTTCAATGCTAAAGAACCACTTAGGTAAGCTTTACGACTTATCTCTCATTTGATAATTATAATCATTGTCTTAATAATTATACTTGATACCATGAAATAATGAACAATTAATGTACTTTATACAAATATATTAAATCCACTAATGCCTAAGGGACTCAAACAGCTGTATACAAACGCAATAATTGTCAAATTTATGTGATTTTCGTAATTACCATATTCATTGTTTACTTCCATCATCTATTCGTTCGGAAAAAGCTGGAAGTTGTGTCAGCAGAACGATACCCTGCGAGTGGCGATACGATTCGAGATATCGATACACTCTCTACTTCCATAGAAGTCAACTTCCATGTGTAAACCCGCCTTAAGGAGCTTCTCAACATCTTCATCGATAATTCTCTACAACCAACACAAATTTCAGATTTATTCGGTCGCGACGTGTATCGATAAAATGATAGTTCACCGTCGTACGTCAGATGGTACCTTCGCACGTCATAGTTCAGATGGTATCTTCGTACGTTAAAACACAGATAAACATATTTCCTTCCTTATAATGCAAGGCGTGAGTCAAAAAGAATGTTCAGTCCATAACAAATACAAATTAAAAGAAAATCACAGTGAAAAAACTGTGTAAGTAACAAACGGACGATTATTCCCGTATGATGAAACGGAGCGTTAAAAACCTGCCATAAACTAGATATGAGGAGACCGAGTGAAAACGTTTGCAGTAAAATAAAGTCTTCTCGCATGCATTCGCCCGCGACGCTAATGTGATCATAACGAGGTCCCATGAGCATTAATGCCTCGAGCGCATGCCTCGTAAAGCATGAAACTTGCCGGGTTGAGCGCCAGAGACGCTCTAAGTCTCGGAATCTAGATGCAACGCTCACTTTTGGAGTCCTCCCAATGATCGTCGAGGACAGAGAAGTTGAGTGTGCGCTACACCAGAACCATTTTAACCCTTTCAGTACCGAGGGTACACATTCATGTACCTCTCGATCTTTTTTCTGTGTACCCAGACCCTTCTATTGTGTATGAAATAAAAATCAAGAGGTACTTTCCTGGCACATATAACTAACTGTTTATTTAAAAGTCTCCCTAAAAGATTGCGCTGGGTGAAAACATTTCCATTTCATATTCCGAAGCTACTATGAACATTTTGGCCAACAAGCAACCTGTTTTCAAAAAATTGCGGTCTACTTAGAACTTGAAAATATGTTATCTCCTTTTCACATATGGTTTATTTTGCATTAATATTTATTATAAATTACAAGTACATACATTACTGTCATTTAAATTACATAAAATTCATTTCTGTACATTATTTAAAAAAATGTGCAAAAGTGTATGCGAGAATAGTAAATGATTTCCTTGAAAACTATCGGTGTTACCAGACGTAAGTAGTTACATGAAACGAATTTCAGCGAAATATCTTGAAATCAAAATAGGGTGGGACTGTAAGGGTTAATGGCTTGTTTCGACGTGACCCACGAAACGTTGCCAGCCAACCAGATACAATTCGCGACGGGTCGTCGTTAAAAATCTCTCAGTTTATCGCTCTCTCAATAGATGATGAAATTCTGCGTTATTGTGAACAAAATTCGCAATCGAATGAATGAAATGCCCTCACAGGTCAGGATTTCCTGTGCTGCATACGCCCACTTCCAAATAAAAAATGGAAAATCTAACTTCGAAATAAACTATCAAGAGATCAAGGTAGAGTAACAATTGTTACTCTACCATGTACTTATTTCTGAAATTAACTCAATCCAGCTAACGTCTAAAAATTAAAAAAAAAAGGAATCCCTCTTTCTTCTCCAAGTAATGTTGAGGTAACTTTGATAATTTTAGGAGTCAGTGTGCTCGTGATGATTTCGTATTACATCTTCGGAGAGATATTAAAGTTTTCATATGAGGAGAATAGGCGATGATGAATATTGTCTTAGAGTAACTTTTAAAGATTTCTTTCTTCGTATAGAGTGGTGTCGTACCGTACGCGTCAAATACCAGAACTATGATAACACGGAGTGAATCATCAAATCTATATTTACCAATACATAGAACCACAATGCTCCATAAATCGTTCGTCGCAAGCAAACCAACACACAACAGTGAAGCAGATGAATATAAGGATCGTTCGATTCGATATATCCGTAGCTCTATCGATATGAGTCTTCGTAACTATTTCCACCACACGGCCGCCATTAATTTGCTTACTGAGCATTTACCACCATTGCACACCCAAGAAAATCTGCGAATTTGCGGCGCCAGCCATAATTCCGAACAAAAATGCACTGAAATATCATCAAAAACGTTGAGCATTCTGTGCTATGCTTATGGAGACTACACTAAAATTAGCACAATAATGGCGGACTTGTTTGCGTTGCGAAGACCTGTATCGAAGGAAGAATACAATCGATATTGAACGAAGTTGATATATATCAGTTGGCGTTGCATGCATATTTAAAGATATGCTCCAGATAGATGCAATCAACTACGGGAGAAAGAGGAAGTAACCACACAAACAAAAAACTCTCATACGTTCATTGAGTAGCTCATAAAAAAATTAGCAGTAAAACATCAAGGATATCTTGAACCGAGCGTTCTGTGCGTTTATGCTTTTTTTTTTAAATCACAGCCTTCGAAGGTCAAGATGAGCAGTTCACATGGGGTACAAAAAAAAAGAGCATTTTTCGTCGGAATCAACGCACGGTCCATTAACCGCAGATTTTCGGGGTCCGTAGAAGGCCAGGCTGACCCATCAAAGAAAAAAGCTCGCTCGCGCCTCCGCTCCAGTTCCCTCAATCTCTCCCGGCCGGACGTTTTCACGAGCCCGACGAAAAGTTCTTAACTGATGTAATCGTGCGGAATCGTGAATCTCTCTCCATCTCTTTTTGATACGCGATTTCAATGAGAAAAAGGGGTGGATCTCACTGGTCAGCGAATCTTCTTTCTCCTTAAGCCCCCATTCCGCCCTGTCTTCCCGAACCGGACATGCTTCTCGAACCGGGTGGAGAGTATGAAAAAAACTCACTCGTGCCCGATGCTACGCTCTTGTTTACGACGAGAAAAAAATGCGGAAGGCCATAAGTCATTTATTTTCTGACGGACGCAGGGCGATAGTATTGTTGGTATACACTCTCGAGCCGACTAGAATCACCTCACCGAAATACAGCGTCGCTCTAAATGGCTCCAAGGCGACCTCGTATTTTTTTGGGGGGATTGCAATGGGATCAGTGGCTATATTGGCGTCTACAGGTCACTAGGATATATACACTGATCGTCAAATAAACGAGGGAAAGGATATGCAGTCCATCTAACACATTTTGGCAACTTTCTACGCAGGACAAAGTCACTGCTTCTAACCTTGGATTTCATGATATGGCTCGCCTCTTGAATTTTTGGATGATAAAAATATGAAAGGAAATTGTATGGTAAAAAATTCGTGCGGAGCGAGCGAACTCTATGGATCGAAAGCATGGACCATTGGAAAAACAGATCAAAACAGACTAGAGGCCATCGAAAAATGGTGCCGGAGGAGGATGCTGAAGATAAAATGGACGGACAAAATACGAAATAATGAAGTGAACAGAAGAGTAGAAGAGGAGAGGACCATACGGAACACCAAGCAGAAGAGAAGAGCAAGATGGGTTGGACACGCCCTGAGATACAATGGGTTTGTGAAAAACCTAATTGAAGGCAAAATAGAGGGAAAAGTCCCCAGGGGAAGACCCAGGAATAACTTTGTGAACCAAATAAAGAGTAAAATACATAGGAAGAAATACCAGGAGATTCAGGAATTAGCACTAGACAGGGTAGGTTGGTGGGCTGCAGTCAACCAATCATACGCTTGAACGACCAATGATGATGAAATATGAAAGCCACTGGCATAGAGACACTATTAAAAATTCATGATATGTCATTTCGATGCCCTTAATTATTGTTATACAACTTTGATAGATGATCGATAGCGAACAACTATGAAACACGCCTCAATTGGCAACCATGGGCAGCTTGCTATTTTACGGCCAAATGATGAGAAACGGAAACTCGAAGATGAGTCTAAGAATCACTGTGACAGATGAATTCTTCAAGTATCTCTGTAAAACTAAAATCGCCATTCGATCAACAAAAGATTATCCTTCCTACAACAGGTTGATGAAAATAAGAAACTACGACTAGCGATTTACATGGGAAAGTTTGGTGCGAAATCTACAACGATCATCTTAGCTAAAAATAAAATGGGCGGACAAAATATGAAATGGTAATTTACCGAAGTAGTACCGAAGAGTAGAAGAAGAAGGGACCTCATGGACATACAGAAAAGGTGAGCCAGATGGCTTGGATACACCCTGAGCCACAATGGGTTTGTGAAGAACATAATTGAAGGTAGAGGAAAAAGTCCCCAGAGGAAGACCCAGGAATAAATGTTAAGCTATCCGGGACTAGCCACGGAGTTCCACTTTACGGAGTCACCCGCAATGCACAAATGTGCGAATTTCCACAGAGGAAAAATCAGCCGCCTTGACCGGGATTCGAACCCGGATCCCTCGTGAGGGATCGAATCCCGGTCAAGGCGGATGATTTTTTCTCTGCGGAAATTCGCACTCAGGAATAAGTTCAAGGACCAAATGAAGCGGAAAGTATATACATAGGAAGAGATACCAGAAGGTAAGAGCTACTAGCTCTTGTAAGAGCATATACATAGGAAGAGATACCAGAAGGTAAGAGCTACTAGCATTAGATAGGGAGGGTGGAGGGCTGCAGCCAACCAATATTAGGAGGATTGAACGACTAATGACGATGATGAATCTTAGCTTTAAAAACCCAAAAGTCTCCAAAGCATCAACTTCAGAGCGACTCGACTTGTTTGACACTTTAATTTTAGAAAGGATATCCACTCCATCTAACACATTTCGGCAACTTTCGTGGCAGGCTAAGATGTACTTATTTCCATCCATCTGCAAGAGGACCAATCTGCAAGAGGCCCAACCAACAACAAACTTCCTATCCACGACTGCTCGATTTTCTTGCTGACCGTTTCACATTGTAGAGTTTTTTTTTAATAGTCGTGGACTCCATTAGAAACGAATCAAGACCAGAGACGACCCATAAACTTTCTATCATTCTTCTGCACGGGAGTATACTCAATGACTCGTGGGCAGAGCAGAAACAGGGTTACCATACGACCGTAGTCTAAAAAAAAAGCACATTCTGACCACAGACAAAAAGTCGCCGTCCTAAAATAGTGGCAGAAGCTTTTCAAAGGGAAGAGAGGAGAATTTTTATGAAAGCTCACTCGTGGACCACATCACGACGAACACTTTAACCATCCAAACTACGGAGACATCATCCTTTTC
Source organism: Ceriagrion tenellum (assembly GCA_963169105.1). Lineage (NCBI taxonomy): Eukaryota > Metazoa > Arthropoda > Insecta > Odonata > Coenagrionidae > Ceriagrion > Ceriagrion tenellum. Next base: position 34,692,988 of record OY720634.1, on the reverse strand, counting down.
TGTTCCGTGAAAAAAGGCTAATTATCCGTGGACCTAGAGATTCCAAATGGGTTTTAAACTCACTCCGTGACACACTTCAAGGCTGAGCGGACTTCTTTCTTGCTTCGACGTCTAAAGAAACGCTCCATCGGCGGCTCACTTGAGGAGTAAAGGGATGCGCTTTGTATTCCGTCCATGAGGAAAGAGCAGCGCGTCTGGCGCTCCTGCTTATTCAAGTACGCTACAGTTCAATCACAGATTGGAGCTTCTTATCCGTGGGCGTAGTCGGGGGAAAGCAGAGGGGTCTGCTCCCATCCCCCATGAACGCGACAATTCACTCCAAATCTGCAACACGGAGCCAGATATGAGGGTTACAGGTGGATGCCCGACCCTTCCCTATCTAATGCTTGATCCCTTACCTCCTTGTGTCTCTTCCTGTGTACTTTCCTCTTTATGTGATCCATAATATTATTCCTGGGTCTTCCTCTGGGGACTTTTCCCTCTATTTTGCCTTTAATCAAACCAATTATACGAGGGTGAGTCAATAAATAAGTCGCAAACGTCAGCATTTCATCATCAGCATCAGTCGTAATCATTTCATTGAGAACGCTTGGAACATCCACCGTACAGTCCCGACTTAGCCCCCCAGTGGTTTTCATCTGTTTGGGCCCCTAAAAAATCATTTGGGTGGCCGTCATTTTGATACAGATGATGCTGTAATCTATGAGGTTACACGTTGGCTGCGACAGCAACCAAAGGACTTCTTTGCTGCTGGCTTTCAAGGACTTGTAAAGAGATGGGATACGTGCCTGAATGTACAGGGTGAATATGTGGAAAAGTGAAATAAATGTCAGAAAGTTACTTTAATTATTTTTGCCTCAATTCAGTTTTGCGACTTATTTATTGACTCACCCTCGTATATAAATGATAGAGCAGAAAGAAGCGATAAAATAGGAGAGATAAATTTCCGAACAGATAGGTACAAAAATTTGTTTTTTCTACGCACAATAAGTGACAATAATATAACCGGAGTTCCATCAAAACACTCCACGATACACTTCACCGTTTCACCACTAAAAACCTCATCCTTTACAACTTTACTTGGCTGGTGTCCTAACACCCCCTGTCTCAGGCACATGTGGCGGCTTGTAGGGTAGTATATAGATGTACATGTAGACCTACCCTGGGGAATTGGCTCCATTTTTAAACACCAAAAAACTGCATCAATAAAAAAAGTTCACCAGCACTCTTGTACACAACGAAACACACACACAAAATTCACATCTCAGGGATTCACGCCGAGTGCTTCAACCAATTAAGTCACGCGGACGACCTCTTCCAATTAAATCTCATCGAGACTTTAATTGGGCGAGATTTTCCCACGAGATTCCGCGCATACGATACCATGAAGTATACGGCATACTCGTGCGCGCCTTGCATCACACTTCCAAGAGGTGAATGCCACCATTAAAAACACGAGGGTGTTTACCTTGGACAAATTGTAAGTACCTACCCAACTGGGGGGGCCAGTTCCCACGGAAACTTACGCGGAGACACTTAGACGCGTAGGACACGAACGAGAGAGCGTAATTATGATATTCGCAAAAAAAGAAAACAACCGGTAATATTTTTATACATAGTATAGTAGATATTTAATTCATTGATAAACTAAAAATTGATGAAGTAGGGTAGGGGGAAGGTAAAGTGGTGGAAATACTTGGCAAGAAATCGAAAAAAATTCCGTTCACATACAAATTCAGAGGGGTTGTGTTAGGATAGCGCTGGCCTGATTATCACTCATTCCAGGTTTTCAGAAAACTTGAATACTTTGAAGTACGTTTTATAAACTAAGTTGAAGAAAAAAATATGCTTCCCGGGCTATTATGACTGTAATTCATCCTTCAAAGTGGAGATTTTAACATGGGCTCTTATGGAGATTGCTCAGATCACAGCAGTGAAGCGTCAATTTGAACGAGGAAGAATATTAAAGCTTTTAATTAAAATTGTTACAAGAAGGAACGAGTCCTGGGAAACTGAATAAAAAATAAAATACAGGCATATTACCACCTATTTTCTTGTTTAAGGTTTTAGCAAATTACAGCTGTAGGGGAGACCAGGGCAAAATGATCCCTCTAAAATATATTTAACATTTATAGTGCGATAAAAGTTAAATACGAGGAGAAAAACCTTATGTGTTTTTAAGGTTCTCTTAGCTGATATTGACAATTTTTTTGGAATCTTTAATACCGTATATCAACAGTGAATTAAGCCATTTATTCATGTCATACAAAGGATCATTTGCCCCGGGTATCTAGGGTATAATGATCCCTTTTCAGATATGCATGGAAAATTTCAACTCTGTTTAAAAAGCGCATTTTGTGAACAACAACAAAATTAATTTGAACAATATTTTCTGCAATATATTGTCATTAAAAGTTATTAATTATAAAAATAAGAAAAAACTGCAAACTACACGGGAAAACCCAGTTTTTAAATCTTGGTTTACAAAAAATTTTTTGAATTAATAAAAATGAAATAAACAGCTGAAAATTTCGTTGGGGCATTATGACCCCTTGTGGTCTCATCGAGGTACTACGATCCCTTCGAGGGAACATTTCGCCCTATGTAAAGTGACTTCAGAAATCAGAACATAAAAACAGAACGCCATTTTGAATTATGAAAATAAAGGCTACATTAGGTTCACTGATTAATAATTGAAAAGCTTAGATAGCTATATTGATGAAAAATTACAGGGGTATAGTTAGGAACAAAGAATTTTCAAACTACCGCTCACTTTAGATGAAGAGGGCTAGAAATTGCCTTTTCTTCTCTAAATTTTCACTGGCAGCCACAGTATAAACCAAGTTACAGCCACGGTTTCAGCCGCAATTGAGGACCTAGTTTGACTGTCCTCAACAAAAAGGCATGATTAATCACGCAGAAATTGAGGGTGACCATTTTGCCCCGAGGGATCGTTATGCCCTGGTCTCCCCTAATTGAAGTCGAAATGTGGCAGTTCCATGCCGATGCCGCTGCAGAATTTCCCAGAACACCTATACAAACTTAAATACCCCGAATACTAAAAACTAACGAATCTCCAAACAACGAAATGGATGGAAAAATGTTATTTCACTTTCCAAATCTCACAACGCATACAGAGGTAGCCACAGGCGCCAAAAATGTCTTAATTTCAGGTTTCATTTGTTTCATTCAGTCCTTTATTAATTACTCATATGTTTTTCATTCGTTTCCAGCTCGGTAGACGGCAACACTAGCGAAGGATGTCCCAAATCAAGCTCCCTTAGCGAAAGGCCTCTAAATATTTAGGTAGCTAACCGCATCCTCCATAATGCCTAACGAATTGGGACACGGCATTAGAAGGATACGTACGAACTAGAATCCGCGAAAGGCCTGAATACTTCGTATACCCACTCTGGTTGATGATTTTTCTAATGTTAAATTGCTCACATCCTCTGCCGAGGGTGGCTACGCCTTAGTCCATCTCTACTACCAAATATTCGAAGTTCCATGCAAGCTACCTCTAGGGTATGTGGAACGGGATGTTACCATACCCAGGGACGTCACTCAGCATATCTCGAAACGGTTGAAACTCGGGAATACCGTGGATGCGGCGTTAACACCCCAAAATAAATCACAACTTCCGAATGGCCCTCTTTAAAATTTTAGCTGCTTTGACGTCAACATTACGTCACGTTACACGTCACGTATCCTGGCTCGGAAATGCTAAAAGCTTACGGAATAACCCGCCAAGTATGTGATGATAGTCCAAGTTCTAGATCATACCCCACACCGCACTTCTATCCACAAATTTTAAGCTATCCGGGACTATCCACGGAGTTCCACTTTTACGGTGTCACCCACAATGCACAAATGTGCCAATTTCCACAGAGAAAAAAATCATCCGCCATGACCGGGATACGAACCCGGACCCCTCGATTTCCGGCCGAGTGCTTTAGCCAGTTAAGCTACCGAGATTGGATCCTAAAGATCCAAAAATTCTGTGGATCCCCCTCCCTGGGGAAGAGGACGCCTCGGTAGCTTAACTGGCTAAAGCACTCTTCCGGAAATCGAGGGATCCGGGTTCGAATCCCGGTATCATGGCGGATGATTTTTTTCTCTGTGGAAATTCGCACATTCTATCCACAAAGAGAGGACCGTAAAGTAATCAGTATTCTAATGTCAGGCTAAATGATAAGCTCGGAGAGGCTATCACCCCTATATTTAGCTCTTTTTCATAATTTTTCCACTCTTTCCTATACTTGTGAATATCTTTACCTTCCACCGTACTTAATGCTTTCCTCACAGTACAATCCTGTTCATAAAACTCCTAATATCCATGATTTAAGGACTCTTTCCCACCACAGTCCTCTTTTCTCTGTCAACCACTCACTCTCTCACCATTCGGGGTTCAATTATTTCCTTAGCTTCTTAACTCGACTCTTTTCCATTTCCAGAAAATAACCCATCTAGAGAAATACTTTCCGCTCATACATGACCGTAAACGGGACTTAAAAAGAAACCTCAAGTACTTTCGTGACCTACTCAGTACTAACACCATCTCTCCCACTTTTACTTCAAACACTTCAAAGGTGACCCATTCTCACCTGGCAGAGATGTAAAGAACAAACAACTTGTCTGCTTTAAAGAGGGTGAACTGAGCGATGCACTTCCCATGTGGTACACCAAAGCATTCTGGACACACATGGAGTGAGACCGTCAAGTCTGTCAGCAAAGAGGCTGAAGATTTTCATAGGCCTCTTTCAGGCAAGCGAAGTAGTAAGCGATGCGCTTGATGAGCCAAGAAAAGACCATAAGCATACCATTAATAGAAATTCCGGCAGTTAGACTGAAAAATCAATTCTAGCATGAATATCTAGCAGAGGATGTATCTCAAATAAGTTTGCCTCGGAAAAAAAAACTTCACAACCATACTCACCGGTCAATTTATGGATATAATAAAGACTGCCAACATCACGTCTCGAAAGCCGGATAAACTCGAGTGATTCTTAAATCACTACGCACACAACTGCGAGCCAAATCCAGTGACTTAAGTTATAATTCCTACCACTTTCGTGGCACGGAATAAAGTGCATGGTTGATGAAAGTTTATTCCTCCCCGCAGCACAAGGCGGCTTTCTGGGTGCCGCTTGTACGAAGGCGCAGAATAAGTAAAGAAAAGACAAAATCCATTTCTGCATTTTCCCCTGCCGACGCGGAAGCCGTAAGATACGTTAACACGGAAGAGGGGATGCATGCATCATGACAGATTCCGCGCATCGGTGTCAACAACTCCTAATTAAACCCAAAGAACAACGCGTCAGCAAAAGGCCCGAGACCTTACATATCTAGAGCAATTAACTCATGTTTGTTAAGCGTTTCAATGCTCGGAAAATCCTTCGAGAGTGTGAACAAATTAAAGGGAATTATAACAAAATTCCCCATTCATCTCAATTTACTCAATTCTTGCTCTGTATATGCGAGCTAATTACGCCAATTAAAGCACACGGAATAAATGCCTGGCATGCAAACACAACACGGATTTTCATTAATTCAGAGTATTGCTCACAATTATAGTAGGTACTAACTAATTTAGCCACCCTTTTATTTCCGCAGAAGACTAAGACAGGGGAACAATTACTGATCACAAACGGAGTTGAGAAGACAACGGCAGCCATAACAATCGAGGAACAATACACTTCCGATAATAAAGGTGCGTAAACTTAGGTCTATCCTTTGCCCAATACTGAATTCAAATGGCATTTCGTACATCAACACATGAATTCAGACTATTACACCATTTACAGCATTTCTTATCGGAACACGAGCCAGCCATGTTTGTTGGATGCATACCAAAGAGAGGGACTATTTAAAACAAATCTGGAATTCCTAACGCACTGACCTCGTCATAAAGTTAAAGAAAAATATCTCACCCTTCCAAAAATGCCAAAATATCAACCCCTTACTACACTACTTTCCGAGATTTTTGCCAAAAGAAATACCAGCTCACTTACATGGGAAATGGCACGTGTATGCACTCCAGAGAGACTTCATCTACATCTACGTAATACCCTGCGAGCCACCACGAGGGTGTGTGGCAGAGGGTGAAGATCACCAAACATGCACTATTGACATGCAACTAGGATATTTAAATGAGACATGCTAGAAAATAGGGTCACATAGAGCTAGATGGTTAGTATCTACATAATAAGGAAGGGATTATTTGGTTGTTATTACTTGCATCAAGCACTACAGACTACTCTAACTATATTTCACCTACCTATCCCTTTGCTACGCTGCCTATTGTTTTCTCTTATAGTACGCGGGAAAAATGACATTTTGAATCTATCGGTACGACAATATATCTCTCTAATCCTGTTAATCTGATCAAACCTAGCATAATACACAGGGGTTCTCAATATATATCTAACGTCATCTGTGAACAAATCGGTTTCGAATTTACTTAAAAGGTTTAACCTAAATTTTAACCTGCGTTCTGATAGTAATTCCCATCCTAGTTTTTCTATTGAACTCGTAGCACTTATACATTTATCATAACGGCATTTAACAAACCTAGCGGAACTCCTTTGCACGCGCTCTAATTCTTTTATCATACCTTCCTCGTACGGATCCCATATACTAGCGGCATACTCTAAATGAGGCCTGCCAAGTGTAAAATAGCTTCTTTCTCGTATTCTCTTATCGCATTTGTCTAGAACCCTTTTTACGAATCCTAATCTACGGTTTGTTACACTAGTAATTTCCCTGATGTGTTTCCCCCATGACATGTCTTCAGTGATGGTGACGCCTAAGTAATTAATAGATTCTACGTTAGATATTTTCTTTTCTTTGGTGCAATGATTATTCCGGGGAAAGCCATTCTTTTTTTAAAAGTTCATTATCGCGGATTTCTTTAAATTTAATTCTAGCTGCCAACTATCACACCAATCATAAATTGCATCTAAATCCTTAGTAAACACTGACTGTCCTCTTCATTTCTAATTTCCTTATACACTACTGCATCATCGGCAAAAAGACGGAGCTTGCTATTTTTTAATACTGCATTCAAGTCATTTACGTACAGAAGAAATAAAGTTGGGCCTATCACGCTTCCCTGGGGAACACCTGATTTAACTTTTACTTCGCCGGAGCTGACACCATCTAATACCACCCTTTGAACGCGTTCATGTAAGAAGACTTACTTCAGTATAATAATGAGGGATTTCTAACACCAAGGGCTTGTCAAAAATTAACAGAGAGTAGTTTTCATGTTTTCTCGGCAATTTTTGAAAATAAATCATATGGTTATCACAGAAATTTCGCAAAAACATTCCGTTGTGAAGGAGTTTCAAACGTACCGCGTGAAGATAAAGACTCGCATAGATGTTTTTATTCATTTAGAGAGAATTTAAGTCATATAAAATATATATATATATATATATATATTATTCCACTATGAATAATGCTATATTTAATTCATGCATACCGCATTTCATGCTTTATGTAGCATTGGTAGCTTACCCATAGTGTTGTGCATATTGGTGCAAGTTAATTTCTACACAGTAGTGCATGCTAGTAATAGGTCACCTCCTACCAAACATCCTTGAGGTGGCTTGCCCCGTAATATGTAGATGCAGAAAAGTAGAACCAGAAAGAGGAAAGAATTTATGCCTCCATCGCCATAGCGGCTTTTTCATTGCTGAACACCTATTTCCACTCCATTAATGGCCAGCGGCAGGAACGACACATACGTATTCTATGAAATCATGGGACCCATCAGCCATTGCAACCATTCAATAAGTGTTGCATAAACCTTCGATAAATATATTGGATTCCTAACTATGGCATGGAGTTATGAGTTCCATGAGTAGTCAAGATGGCGGATGCGCAATGAACAGCTTGGAGACTAATTAGTTGATTAAAGAGACATCTGGCCGGTAATTTTACTCACACTGACTACTTTGTATGTGCATTAGCAATTATTCATAGGCTAAACTTTCATAAATTTAATCCGGCGTTAGAAGATTAGATAAAATATTCTAAGCTATTAACAAGTGGTAAATATATTATGTACCTAACTAGTAGATGTGTTCCTGCAACCGGAATACTTTTATGAGATCCATAACTTCATGGATCTCATTACTATTGATTCCATAACTAAATGTTCTTGCAACCGGCCATAACTCAATAAAAGGAATGACAGAGGGGAAGAAACAGCAAGAAATGTAGAGAAAAGGGAATAGAGCAACCCAGAACAATGGATTTGTGTGGATTTAGAGCGAGGCAAACGATTGCTCGACGAGCTTGGGTCAACGGTAAATTCATTTAGCGCCCAGTCATCGGCTCCCTCGCACTTTCACGCCTGTGGAACGCAGAAAATCCGGGGGTCCGGCTCGATGAGGCAAACGGCTTCACCGTGTTGATTTCAGCCGTTAGCGATGAAGGGATTTCCTCAATTCACTTTCAGATGCCGTTTCAACGCCATCGCTGAATCACAGGAAGACCAGACGGCCGTGGCCCATTAAGGTACTTTGAGCGAAATATCATTTCCCCTAGAAATCAATGAATTTGGTCTCATTTTAAAGAAAAGTATCTCACCCTTCCAAAGATGCCAGAATATCACCCCCTTACAGAACTACTTTCAGAGATCTTTGACGAAAAATACCAGCCGTTTAACATGGGAAATGGTACGTGTATGCACTCCAAAGAGACCTTATCTTAAAAAAATGAGTAATTTTTTAACACCTAGATTTCATCAAAAAAATTGACAGCGGGCAGTTAGTATATTTTCTCAGCAATTTTTCATATAGTTACCGCAGTTATTATTTCAGGATCAATGAAAACCTTTCGATGTGAAGGAATTTAAACGTACTGCGCGAAAGAATGAGTTAAATTAAAGACTTTTATAGATACTTTTATTTAATGGCCAAGGATTCTGGTCATATAAAAGTATAATGTTGCAGCACTAATAATGCAACATTTGATTAATGCTTCCCACAGATGCTGAAATTAAAACGTGCGATTCGAATATGGTCTCCATTATGACGAAGGAACTACCATGACGTTTACCAATCGACCTCAGATCGATCTGACCGGATCAGCTCAACGGAACGGGCTAGTGGGATCGATATGAGAAGCGGGCTGATTCGACCCGCTTTGTTTCCCAATGAATTAACACTTTGTGCAATTGAGAGGAATGTGTGATCCAAGATTTTTTCTCGAATTACTTGAAAAGTTATAATAATGCGACCTCAACGACTTAAGATTTGCGCTCCCGCCACATTAAGGAAGATCTCTTTAAATATTCTTAGACTTACTCACCTATAAACTCAAGCAATGGTGACTTTACATTCAACGATGCTGGGCGAGATGTGATGGAACATCATGATGAAATTAATCGAGCAAAGATTTGTAATGCCTACTGAGTAATTTATTGCACATGGCTAATGCGTCATCATCAGCCACAACACGATGATGATGATGGCGCCATAACGTTGAAACGTGTCGCACGATAAATAACTCAGAAGTCATAAAAAAGTTAAATTTACTTACATCCAGTCTTTTTGACTAACATAGGTCAGACCAGGCCAGACCTTTCTTATTAAGGGAATTGTTTTCTTCAATACAGCCGAGAAAACTTACGGCAATTGGAAGAAATTCATTTGTATTGTTTGCATTGTTGTATTGTTCACTCGTCCATTGTTGATTATTTCTGAAGGGACCTGAGATTGTATCGTGCGTTTTAATTCAGCAGCTGTAGGAAGCGTGAGTCAAATATTGGAACATTAATGGTGAAATAATATTCTTTTATACGACTGAAATTCTCAGTAATAACATGAAATTATGCTCATAAGTGAAAAGTATTTAATTATTCATTTTTTATTGTTCAGAAGTTGTGTATCTATGTTACCCAGTGACTGTTTGACGACCGCTTTGTATTTAATTGTTGTTACTATCAACTTATCAATTGTATACTAAAAAGGTCTGTATCATGAAGATATATTATGGATTCGGATGTTTGGCATTGTTGCCTAGGCTGCGGTTTGCCGAAATTTCCACTTTTAGTTCACCCAGTCCTTGGCGCCACTTCGATTAGTCTTTTCTGTTGCTATTGTAAATATACGTAGTTAATTGTTGCTAACGTGAGACTGGTGAATATTCAATAACGATCGAGGAGATGTGAATTAATTAATGATTAGGATATACCTTGCTATTTTTATCTAAAATTTACTTTTTAAATGCTAGAGAGGAAATATCTATTACAGGAAATCAGTAAGAGGTTAATGATACGTTCATCGTGTGCCGACTACGTTGTTTGCCAGAATTCGATTATAATTGGAATGCATCAAGCCCGTTCGGCTAAAATAAATAATTTAGAATGCCTTGTTTAAACAGAACTTGCTTCGTACCAGGCTGCAAAACAGGGTATACGTTTATGAGGACCCAAAATAGACTTGGATTGAAAAATAAGAATCTGTTCAAGGCGGCGGTAAGTGCATTTATTTTTTACCTACACATCAATGATGGCCATTGGGAATACTCATGAAGTCCCCTCGCATTATTATTGAATTTCCGTATAGAAATATTCACGAAGTGCTAAGAAGCTAATCGTGCATTTGTGTAATTAAATTTGGAGATGAATTAAATATATCTGTAGACCGGACGATATTAAAAAGTGAATAAATACGTCCCGCGCCTAATACTACATTTTTATCCACTACATTATGATTAATTGCAAGTAAAAACCAATGTATATTCATGGCAAAACCGGAAAGACGAGTTTATTTACGTATTTATAATCTGTCGACTGTATTTACATTTGAACTTCCGTCTTTCATCGCTAGGCTAGGCACTTTCCAAAAAGTTAATTGTTTACGTAATTCTAGACAACAGTTATTGGCAACGAGATCCCAAACCATAATATATTTTCACGGTCTGTACTCAGTGATCTTACCAAAAGTTCAAGATATTACAATATGTCTTTAACTTGACTCATTTTTTTCACGCGACACACGTTCAGACTATCTTTCATCAGTAACACAGCTTGACTCAAAGCATCATAGACGATAAGAAAGTCGCTTGCGGGTATACATAGAGGGCAACTTCCACAACAGTGAAGACAAAATAATAAAATTAAAACAATATCAAAACATTGGTAACACTCACTAAAAAGCAACCCGAAACAATAAAACAGGTTCGATAAACAAAAGTTTATGCATTTTATTTTTCAACGGGAATGAATGACTGGTTTCGGCTGTCAAGACAACAACTCGTACAAACAAGTACTTGACAATGGTTTTGAAACCTGTCGTTCAGTCTCTTGAAATATTATTCCGAGAAAAATGTTCAATTTTTCTCATAAAATTATGAAAATGAACCACAAAGTTCCACTTATAAGAACCACTTCTTATTCTTCAATCAAATTGGCACGTCATAAATAAACAATTAAGTGCTTTTGAGGGCATTCAATCGTCAAAACTGTCAAGACGGTGGCACAGAACAACTTGATTACGACCACGAATGCATATCAACACGGACTGTAGGATGAGGGAACATAATATATAAGATTTTAAGAAGGCAGCCAAACCCTTACGCACCAGTGATAAAGACTTACCGGTACCCATTAAGAGTATTTATTACTCCTCACCTGGGTAACCGTAATTGCTACTTTAAGGGCAGGGAGATCTCACAGGACCCAGATTCAACGGGAATGTCAGAGCAGCGAAGAAGGGGATAGACTCTCTCTCTTTCTGGCAACACAGAGAAAACAAGAGTTAGCCACCTATCTTATCTCAGTCCTGAGATGATTTCTCGGAAGCGGATATGGGAGTGAAGACAGTTCGTTGGTCGCGCATCACTTTTCAACGCTGACATGGCGCACGAAACTCAATACCAGGTCCCATTCGAAGTACGCAACAATGGACGAGTGGACAATATGACGGAGCGAATGCGGTTCGACCAATACTAGTTCTCTGCTCTATGACGGAAAAAGAATCTCCTTAATGCGACGTTTGCATTACTGGATTTCTTCGCCGGTAACTACAATCGTAGCAAGAATTCCGCCGTGTGAACGCAAGTGAGGACTAACCCTAGTTAACTTGCTTACCACGCTGGAGTTACTAGGATTGGCACTGGAAATGCGTGTGAGTGGAAGTTAGTGTAAACCGTAGTTGAAATATTACTTAAGAAAATGGACAGTCGAGTAGAAACACAGCGATTTGAAACGAAAATTTAAGTTCTCCTGGGCCAACATGCCAGCAGGTCCATTCAAAGATGGATGTAATAATTAAGTTTACACTAAAGATAGATATGAAACGTGAATAATGCTCAGAAGTGTTCCAGGCGCGTAGGTTGATTCAGTTGTTTTCTTTAGAGATTTCTCACACTTCACCAGAGGTCATCAGTATTTCCACTACGATAAAATGGAAAACGTGTATGCGCAAGTAAGTCAGAGCTCTCATATTAACCAAATTCTATCCTGGTAATGTAAACGGGGCAGAAGAAACACTATTGAAATTGAGGAAATTCTTTTGACGACATCAAGGGCAAGGAACACTTAAAGAAGGCATAAAATTCATGAACTCCACTTTCTCAGGCGAGATATCGTAGAACAGCATAATGAGTAATGAAGCTCAAACGATTTCGTACTGTCTACTGATTTTTATTTCACCTCTTGCTACACGTGTTTCGACTGACTAGCAGTCATCATCAGGCAAGACTCAGGCAAGGTATATCAGTCTTGCCTGATGATGACTGCTAGTCAGTCGAAACACGTGTAGCAAGAGGTGAAATAAAAATTAGGAGACAGTACGAAATCGTTTGAGCTTCATTACTCATAAAATTCATGCATGCATGGCTCAAATAAGTGATCACAAGTAAATGTTCAAATGAATTTGCTATTCATCTATACTGGCTCAAGAGAATTGCTTTTTGGAGATGTTTCCCGCAGTCTTTGAGCTCACGTGACCCGTGACGTTGTCGCTCTATCCGCCAATTACAATTGTCGTACGAGATTAGTTCCTCCACAAGTTCACAAATATGAAGTGGCGCAGCGCATATTGATGTAATTGGGTAATTAAGTCTTTCAACAATGATTCAGGCAAACATTCCGTTAAAGCGTTTCCTAAATAAAGGATAAAAATGAACGAAAAATGGGTCATTTGTGTAGGCAGATGCATAAAACCGATACCAAACAAAATCGGATCCAAAGCTGATTAAAAACCACAGCAAACTCAATTTATATGTTGTACCTGGTGACGTTGAAAGGCTCGGAAGTAACACTGGGAAAGATGTAAAAAGTAGGAAAAAAATTACAATGGCGTTTTATAGCCTAGCAATATACTTCGAAAACCTGACACCTAGGTTTTGCAGTTCTTACCGTGAAATAAAATAAACCGCTGGCCTTAAAAAATTTACCCTACTCTTAAAGTTACTATTTATGTATGAAAAACATTCAGCTCAACTAACCTCTATTTTTTTAATATCTTATTCTTTCCCGCGTAATGTTGAGATAATTTTGATAAATTTACCAGTCATGTGCTCGTGAAGGATTCGCATCGTATCTTTAGCCATATGTTAGTGAAGCCGTATGAGGAGTAAAGGTGATCATGAATACTGTCTTAGAAATTTCTTTTAAGCCTTCCCTCTTCTTAGAGAGCGATATATTACCAAGCACAGTCCCAAACCGTTATGGTACCTTCCTACGATCAATATTTTTAAGAGAGGAAAAGCGGCAAGAAACTATTACCAAATGCCACTTGAGTGTGACGGGGGGTATCATTAGCATGCCTATCTCTTCGTACACAAATATGGAGTTCAAGCGGAATCGTGTGATTACTTACGCTTACGAGGAGTCAAGAGAATATTTTAAAATATTCCTATTCCAACATTCAAGGGATCCAGTTGGCTAACCATACGGATGGTCAGAGTTCAAATCCCTGCAGAGGAGGATGTTTTACTTCACTTGAGAGGGTCTTTTGAAGGGCACCTCAAGTACAGTGCTCCGTCTGTCGTAAGAGATGTTTGAAATCGCAATTCCCATATAGTTGTTAAAACTATACGGGAATGTGGTATTGGATTGGATATTAGGGGAGATTACCGACAGCTAAGTGTTATGTCCAGCGCTAATTAATAATACACGCTCAGTGTACTGGGTATTTATTCCGTTCTTAATGGCGGACCACGCAACAATTCAGAAAAAAAGAACATAAATATAACACATAGAAACAGGTTTTTGAAACATAGCACTTAAACAAATGAACAACGAAATGAATGTATTGCATGTATATACTACACTAAGGTCATTTGCGCCATAGGCGATGGGTATGGGAGGGTGGATAGAAACCCGGCGTCGGCATTAGCCTACTTTTAACGAAAGGCGCCAAGGAGACTACAGCTTAAGGTCTCATCCGAAAGATAGATCTCATTCGTCTCTCCGTATATACACTAACTTTAAATTTCACTACGTACATGTGTATAATGGCACCATTAGCAAAGCAATATTTCACCCAAGTTTCATACAGCTGCAACAGTTGAAATGAATACTTCGAATATACTCTCCATTATGACTATGGGACTATTACGCTCAAACAACCTGAAGGTAGTTTGAGCGAAATATCATTTTACCTAGAAATCAATGAATCTGGTCTCATTTTAAAGAAAAATATATCACCCTTCCATTGACACCAAAAATTTAACCCATTACCGCATTACTTTCCGAGATATTTGCCAAAAAATACCAGCCCCTTTTACATGGGAAATGGTACGTGAATGCACGCCAGAGAGACCTTATATTAAAAAAAGAGGCATTCCCTACGATTAGATATCGTCAAAAAATCAAGTGTGTAGTTTCAGTTTTCTCAACTATATTTAAAAATCAATCATGCTGTCACCGCAGTAAATTCTTCGGGATCACAACAAGCGTTTCGGGATCACACAAGTTTCAAACGTGCCGCGTGCAAAAAAAATGAGTCAAGTTGAAGATTTATTCGGATATTTTCATTTTATTGCTCACAATTTCTGTCATGAAAAACTATATTATTGCAGCAAAAATAATGCAATATTTAATTCGTATGTCTCACGGCTGGTGAAATTAAAAGTTATAATTCGAATATGGTCTCCATTATGATCAGGGAACTCTGTCGCTCGCACTACCTTAAACGTGGAAAGCCGCCACAGCGCGAACGGAGGGATTTGAACGAGAGAATAAAAGCTTGAGCAAGGCGAACAAGTCGGACGTCCTCAGCTCCCAGCGTAACCGAGTACCGTAGCATATTCCGCATGCGTGCACCACTCTTCGTCACCCCCCCCCCCTCTACCCTGCAACAGACCACGCGCAGCAACACAAGAACAGCTCCACACAGCATCCTCCCGACCCTCCCCCCAAAGCTTTAATCTCCCTCCCCTTCACCTCCATCATCTATCTCCCCCCCCCCCACACAGGCGCACTACGCTATCCCCACCTCCTCCTGCTGCGCTTCCCGGCCCATTCACTTCTCTCCGTCCGTCACGGTACTTCTTCCCTCCCAGACGGACTTGCGTGACCCCTTACGGACGCCGCCCGTACCCCCCCCTTCCCCCCCCCCCTTACCGATCGTGATCGTAAGATGAGCGCCTAGAAACCGCGATCCGTCTTCCCCATCGACAGCCATTGGAACTGGATCGAGCCACAAAAGCTTCTCGCGTACTCTTTTCTCCACCATTAACCTTCGAGCTCCACCACCCATCCGGTAAACAAGAAGATATATGCAAGTAAAAGGCACTTAAACACACATACGTCAACCCAAAAATATTATCTCCGAGTTGAAAGTTCAGGGTAGTTTGAGCGAGATAGTTCCCTAGTCATCATGGAAACCATATTTAAATTTTACGTTTCAATTTCAGCAGCTGTTTGAAGTAAGAATTTCATTCTGCATAATTAATTGTTAAATCAACAATAGTTAATTGTTACATAATCAATTGTTACACTAACTGTTACCTCAGTATTACACGTGTATGTGACTTAAATTCTAAGTTATGAAATAAAAACTTCTGTATAAGTCCTTAACTTGACTAATGTTTAAAACTCCTTCACAACGGAAGGTTTTTTTGCGATTCTGAAAAAAATACTTATGTGATCCTTTGATTTACTACTAAAATAGTCTGGAATATATACAAACTACGCACTATTAATTTATTGGCGAGATCTAGGGGTTAGCAATTCCTCATTTTTTTAAAATAAATAATTCCTCATTTTTCTCTGGAGTGCATTCACGTTCCATTTCCAATGTAAAAGGGCTGGTTTTTCTGCAAAAATCTCGGAAAGTAGTCCAGTAAAGGGCTGATAATTTTGTATCTTTGGAAGAGTGAGGAAGGGAGAAGGGAGAAAGGGTGAGATATCTTTAAAATGATACAAAATTCATTTGATTTCTATGTGAAACAATATGTCGCTCTAACTACCTTCAAGGTGTCTCTGCCCTCAGGATCATTTATTCTGGATTTCATAAAAAACTAGAATAAATCATCTTTGTCTTGCGTTTTATAAACTGAGATGAAAATATAATATGGTTTATTGGCTAGTTTTACCGTGAAAAGAGAACTCACTTGGTACTTGCCGCACTGTCTTATTGTTTCCGACCATGGTTTCGAAAAAGTTTTCTCATTGTGAAGACCTTGACGAAGACCAAGAAGACTTTGTCGAAACCATGGCCGGAAACAATAAAGCAGTGTGGAAAGTACAAAGTGAGTTCTCTTTTCATGTGTCGCTTTTCCAAAAAGTAAAGCCTGAAAATTTAACTTGTTGTTTTACCGTAAATAAGCCTTGAAAGTGGAAACTTTAACACGGGCGCTTATGGAGATTGCTCAAATTGCAACAGAAAAACGTCAATTTGAACGAGATAACATACTCACACTTTCAATTATAATTGTACATAAGAGGCGAAAAGTCCTGGGAGGTAGAATAAAAATAGAATATAGGAATCTTACCGCCAATTTTTTAAAGTTATTAGCGAATTACTCCCCGAAATTAAGTCTAAATGCGGTAGTACCATGCAAATGACACTGCAATCGGCTCATAAGGGTGGACAAATGTGGTCATCAAAAACATATTCGTGGAATAATCTACATATTTTGTCCCTTAATTTTCTTAGTTTACTTAATTGGTAGCCCATTTAATCAATAAATGCCCTTCTTTAAACCGAATAAATAAAAATGTGTAACTCGTGGTATTTTTTGTTGTAAAAAATGGTATTTATTGGGCCGTTTGTCCACGAAAGATCCACTTCTAATCCATGACTCTCGAGGTCCACCTATTCTTCTCACACCATTCATTCTACTATCAAATATCTCTTTTGTCTTTCAACTCTTACCCATTCTCTCGACATGGTCTAACCATCGATGTACTCTCCTTTGATTTATCTCCATTACTAAATAATCCAAATAATGTTCTTTCGTCGACGAACCCTTTCTGACCCTATAACGTTCTACTTTTCCCGAAAAACGTGCCAAGACGAAACAAAACGTCTAGGTAATGATGAAATGAAGTTGTCACGCACGAGTGAAGAAAGTAATGGGAGTTTAAACATTTATTTTGCCAATACTCGCTGAAAAATTACCGATTTCAGGCAGTTAGTTCACCAAAACAATGTTGCGAGTGGAACCGCCCCTTGACAGGACTTTCCGATATAACTGCATTCTAATTAACTTAATCGCGAGGAGAGAGTATTGTGCATGAAGTGGGAGAAGATAAATCAGCCTTTACAAGAGCAAGAAAGGAGCACGAGTGATAGGCAGATGCCTATGCACAATGCGAGGCCAATCGGGATAATAGTCCCTTTTGGCGTTCGTTCCAAAATGATCTCGAACGCATTATTATTCGCCCGAGATCCACCGAAAGGAAAGCGACCGCCCCGAACACGTGCCGAGACTAACCGAGAATAAAAAGGGAAGGGAGAGAAATTCCCTTCCTCGAACGCCTCGACAAAAAGAAAAAAATAATAATATGGGCGATCAGAGGAATTCGAGGCGTCCCATTTCACGGGCCGGGAAATGCCCAAGCCCTAGACTTTACTCGAAAGAACGGTAGCGTACGGTTACAATCAACAAAAAGCTACATTTAAAAGATTCTTCACTAGTGGTTACTAATATATTTCTTAGCCAACGTTTCGCCAAATTTATAGGAATCATCAGGGTTTTGGCAATAAGAAAAAGGAGATTTACAACCAGGTATTTGCAAGGATATTTACAAAAAACTTAATTGTTCAAGAACAGTGGCCCATAAAATAAAGAAAAATAAGCCAGGGAAGGGCCTCGAGTATTACACATACGAAGAGAAATTTTTATCAGTGAAAACCGGTCAAAATTACTAACAGCGCTTCAAACAATTCAAACATTGCGGAGCAGAAATTTCTAACTCTGTAATTGGTACTCCTCTGTAGTTTCCGAGTTCCTGTAGTTGGTACTTGAGAAAGAACAGTTTCGAACGGCTATAAGGACCCGTTCACATAGAAATAAAATTAATTTGATTCCTCCCCACGACTTTTGTTCGTCAATTTTTTTCTGGAGAGATAAAAAATTGCGACAAAATCATCATTATATCATTTTTTTAAATTCAGAAGGAACTATCAACTCTGAGGAAGATTAAAAAATATGTCGAGCAACAACATAAGAGGAATAAAACAATGTTTAATTATAGGATAAAATGGTGATTGGACCAATATTTCCAGAAAAATAATAATATCGAACGCAAAGACAGAATTCAAGAACTAAAGTTACCGTAAAAATAAATAATATATTTATCGTTCAAGGACAGTGTCCCGTCGAATATAAAGAATCTGGCAAGTGCCCTTTCCATACACCTCAATGATGTCAAAAATTCCTTCAATCTGATTTTAAGCGCGCTTCCTTGTGCGCAGGTTCTGATACACAAATGGAAACAACTGCGAGGTGAGCCGCGCACTATGGTAAATAGAAAGCGCCCACTACTCCCGCTACCTCGGGCTTTCAGGTGGGCCAACTCTCTTCCATCATTTTTATCTGACCCGCCAGCCTCTTCCTCCCTGCCTATACGCTTTTAGAAAAAAAATAATGAGGGCCCTCATATCCTGGCTTGCATTCCTGCCCTACCCCCGCTCAGATCCCAGACGCTCGCCCCTATCCCCCGCTTTTAAAAGCATTCCTTCATTTCTACTCCTATCACGAGAAGAGGAGGGTAAGGTGGTCGGCGTCTTGGCACCTGTGTGGGAGCGAGGTGATGGAATGCCGTGCGTGTCCTTTAGCCAGCACATCACGGGACATATTTCTGAGTGTTCCTGCACTGGTTTGTGACCAGCGTTCCACCTGATGAGTGAAATCTGACGCGTGTATCATTGCAAGGCTATTTTTTCTTAGATAGCAACGGTGCGATTTTTATCAGCGTCAGGCGAAGCGTGATTTAATTTTTTTAAAGTATGCTACCGGTGACGGAAGGTTTTGTTGAACGTCAGAGAATCTCCTCTCGGCTTTCTCCACTTTTCTATCTTTAGAATATCCTTTTTAACCTCAGCATACGATGTATCTTTCTTCTTCCAGTCCATGAAACCAATTCTCTTTCTGCTCCTTCCCCACTTGCCCAACATCCTTCCCTCAATCATATTCTTCAGAAACTCATCGCCCCTCATCACTATCTCCAGCCTCCTACTCTGCCTATCTCGGATTTCACTCAGAAGCTTCCTTTCCTCGCCCTCCACCTCAATCACTTCCTCATAAGTCTTCCTCACTGTCCACCTCAACATCTCCATCCCTCTCCAAACCCACATCTCGAGTGTCTGCAGCCTGTTCTCGTCCTCCTTTCTGAAGGTCCACGTTTCTGCACCATACAACGCTACGCTCCATATCAATCTCTTCACCAGCCTCTTCTTCACATCCTTACCCAAGGTCCGCGTCATCAGCTCCCTTCTATTACGACACGTCTCCTTAGCAAACGCTATCCTCTGCCGTAAGTCTTTGCTACTATGCCCGTTTTCTTCTTGCGTACTACCTAAGTAATGAAATTGCTCAACTTGCTCGAGTTTGTGTCCTACAACTTTCATGACCAGCCTCGCTTTCTTTGCCCCATTGATCCGAATAGAAGTCCCTGAATGTTTCAAGTGTTTCGGCAATTCCAGACAGAATTCGGCGGACGTAAGGAAAGGCTCTAATAAAGCGACTCTTTTCGTAGCATTATTATTGGTGCATTGGAGTCTGAAGGTAAATCACCGTTTCCATAGCAAGGAAGAGAGACGTGGGGGTTCTGCAATGAAATAGCCAAATCGACCGCGTCGGTCAAGAAGGAACTATAGTTCGTCCGAGATTTTATCGCAGTTGACAGAAATGCAGCCAACCAGTAAACGCGCCCAATTCCGCAATGAAAATGGAATCACGCGACGGAAGTAAACATAATGGTGGCCTATTTTTAAATAAAGCGATCGTGAAGAAATTTGGTTTACTTTTCATTTCTTTCTCGGCCAAATCAGTATGTTTCAACATCGCCATCACCTTGGACGGCCTCCAATGGATAGAAACGAGAAAGAATCACAGATAGGACCTATACTTTCCACTTACTATCTTCTTAAAGTAGCCAATAAAGAAAATAGCAGCACGCTAAAGGATGGTCGGGCGAAAGAAAGACCGAGAAAATGACGAGAAAAGAAAATCAACATCTGATAATGGTCAGCAGAACCTACAGATCAACGCGAATCACATATACAAGCAATGAAAAAACAGTGCTATTCTAAAAAAAATAGATATACTAAAGATTAGACAGAAGTAATTTCTCTAAAAGCCAATCATTACACTCTACGACATTAGAATTTACTTAGCGGAAGTACTTCCGCGGAAGGTCCAAGGAAGAACTTCCACAGAATTTTATTTTGATGATACGAAGCGTTTTACCGACTTGCAGCATTATCAGGTGCCTATCAGGCATATTTGACGTATATTTCCGCAGAAATAAAATTCTGCGGAAAAGTACAAAATTGAATTCTTTTAATATGGATATAATTAACTTCCACAAAGTTAAACCTGAATTTGTAATATTTACAAAACAGGATGCTTTTTTTATCATATTAAACGATTTTATCCAACTTCGCCGAAATGTTTGTGGATGTAGAAGAGATCTACCAGAGTTTTTCTTCCCTGCGGCATCATCAGGTACCTCCATGCCGCAGGGACTTCAAAATTTCTTTTTACCTGGTAGGTACCTGGTAATGCCTCAAGTTGATGAACCACGTCGTGCCATCCGAGAAAAAATTCTGTGGATAAATACAAAACTGTATCCTCTAAGTATGGATCCTGTTTTGTCACCGAATTCAGTGATTCCTTCCACATGAAGCGAGGGAGAAGGAAAAATTATAGCGTGTCAGTTTACCGCGTCGGGCTCTCCTCCTAGGATGTTCCCCTCGTCACCGAAATTCACTCTCGTCTCCCTCCTCTTTCCTACCTTTCTCTTCTTCAAACACACACACACATAAGCAACGACGCCACCCACTTTCTCCATTTCCCGAGACGAACGATTTTTCGGCCTCGGCTCTAAGAAAGAAAGGCATTTAGGAAAACGGTCATGGGACGATCCTCGCTCCCAGAACGTACGTGGTGCAATCGATATTCAGAAGGGTGTGAAGAGGAGAGAAGGGAGAAAGTTTAGATGAGCAGCGGCTGCACACAATTTCCTTCCGAAGCGAAGGTTGAAACCTTGGAAGAGCGACAAAAATTAGTCGGTTAGCCCTTATAATGAACCAGCGCGATCCGATTGTCATTCACTGACTGTCTTGCTCGTACTTATGGTGCCTCTGGCTAGACTATGTCTACATTTACCGTGCAAGCCACCACTAGGGTGTATGGCACGGGGTGATTCCACACCAGGCATGAAGCCCTCATTTCAGCTGAAATCAGAACCACGCTGTTCCCCCGGAATGGTAGGTGCAGGCCAAAATCAGTCAGGACAACAGTGCGCAGTCAAACCGGAAACTAGGAGAGTGTCACGTGGACGAATATGCTACCATACAGTACACTACTTAAGACACGACTACTGGTTATAATTACTGCGACAGATAAATAGTTCTTCAAGGTACTAAATCATGTAAGAGCTATATCATGCCGGAAATTGCATGCGAGGTTAGTAACTAATAATGATGTTAGGATATTTAGCACACGTGCAAAAACCTATTTTACTTTATCTGGGTCAAAGTATCCTAGAACTGATCAATTGCAACTATTTTGGTCCCTCATTGTGCGTGGAAAAAATGACATCTAAAATCTATCGGTTCTGCAGTCTATTTCCCAAATTTTATTCCTATGATCGTTCCTACCATAATAGTTTGGCTCTAGCAAAATATGTTGTACGTCCGGCAAAAAATTATCTACATCAAACTTTCGTAAAAGATTTAATCTATATTTTTCCCTTCGATTGGATACAGGTTTCCACCCTAGTTCTCTCAAAAACTTATTACTTTACAACAATTTACTATGTGAGTCAAGATAGATACCAAGATAAACATTTTTATACACTGAGTGTAAAAAATCCAAATATTCAAATAAAAATAACTGAATACATACTCAAAGTATACCTATTGATTTCTTTATTTTTTTGCGAAGGTAGTTATTTGAGACATGAATGCTTATTTTTATGCCCATCCGTAATGCTCGCTTAGATCTAAAAAAAATACCTGGTTCCATACACGATAGAGTGCTTTTTCAAGGGCTAGTTTTCATCCTTACGAAAAAGATTAGTGGAAATAATCCATGTGTGTCGCTGCTATAAAGAAGGAAAAATCTAATACGTGGGTCTTAAAGGGCGTAGAAAAATTTTCAAATCCAAGAGAAAAAATAAAAAAAATTTTTATCGTACTTTGTGGCTGAGAGAAAACTGCGTCGGAGTACCATTTAATATTAAAACGTGGTAAAAAAACTTTTCATGAATAGTCATTGAAAAGCGGAAAACCCGCTTATTTCGGCGAAAAATGGGATATTTCGTCTCAAAAGTGACACCATACTAATTATAAAAATATTAGTCCTGTTGGTGGGTTGTCCCACAATAATCTTTCGCTTAAAAATACAAGGAATTAACCGTAATAAATGGTCTTTAAATAAACTTTCAATGAATTAGTCTCATCAATGTAACCAACGTCTAGCCATTTCATAAGACACAACCAGCAATCGAAATGATTCGTAGCTGCATCACCGAAAGGTTAAAAGTTTACGCATCAAAGCACGGTGAATATACACCGATCACATACCACCTATAGTCTAACATCAATTCAGGGGGGTTCATCCTCAAAGCTGAACGACTAGCCACGATGATTGAGATCTTGATCACTGTCATTTTCAGAAAATGATACGGGATGGAGGTCGATCAACGCAGATGACACGGGTACCGTAACCCAGCTATTCAAACCCTCCACTACAGATCCTCTCGGATATTCTTAACACCTGCGATGTAAACGGCCAACCTCATATGAATGAAAATTGATCCGCCATGTTTCACTCGTAACATTACATTAGCCCATGGCTCTTGAAACTAAAAACTCCGGAGAGATAATGCTAATAGTCAATGCTTTCAACCCGTTTACTTTTATAGTAAGCCGCAAACATACTGAACCAAATGGAAAAAGTTTACGGCCATGCATCATATGCTATACAATAACTCACAAAGGTTTACACTACCTCATAGCGCACCAGACCTAAAGAACAGTAAGAAAGCAACAAAATTAACGTGTGTCGTCAAAAAATCAACAGAGTGTAGTTTATGTTTTCTCAAATATTTTTTGAAAATTAATCATATTGTCACCACAGTAAATTATACTGGATCATAATAGACCTTCCGTTTTGATGGAGTTTCAATCTTACCGCGTGAAAAATATGAGTCAAGTTAAAGACTTATTTAGATATTTTTGTATTTGATTACTTACAATTTCCGTCATGTAAAAATTTTTTATTGCACCATTAATAATGCAATATTTGATTCGTGTGATGCGATATTTTTGTAATTTTCCGTCCTACCTTGTGAGCTCCTTAATTGATAGATCGGTGGACAGTTTTTAATGGTTAAGTCTGGTTTTACTGAAAATCTTATCTTGTATTTGTGGGGAATGTTTTGATCTTTGGATGGTATTTATCGAGTTGGTGAATCTTTTTTTTTGAGACTGTGTAAACATTGCAACCCAGCCATGAATATTTCAGTGTTGCACTAATGATTTGTGTAGTGCTACCCGCCTAGTCTATTTGCGGATATGTCTAGGGACTCCATTCTTTTTTATATTCTTCACGAATGGGAAGAAATCCCGGTTGGCTCGTGCCTTTTTAATTCGAGGCGAATTAAAGTGGGAGGAAACAGACATTTTTTGCGAGGAAATGCCAATGCAATGAAAATTTCAGATCTACTGCGACAATCGTGAAAAGTCTTAATTCTTTAACTAAAATGTGTTTTTTGCAACTTTCTATCAAAATTGCATAGGCACCATAAATTGAGATACACGGCAGATAGAAAGCTGGCGACCCATTTTTACCTAAAAAACTTATGCAAAGTCTGCTAATGGAGTCCATTGAGTATAATATATGCAAAAGATAGTAAATTAATGTGACGCATTATCTTATTATTGAGAATTTTTGTCAATAAACATTAACAGGTGCCTTTGCTCGAGTTTCCATTTATTTATGAATCATTACAGCTAGGCAAGATTCATTAAGAAACATACATTAATGAACTTGATAGGAGATTTATTTTTTTAGCGTAAAAAATTTCAAAAAAGTCACAAACCATATCATCAACATTTAACATATTCTTCTAATTTTATTCTAGATTTAAAAAAAAATATATATCTCTAAATATAATTTATCAATTAATCTATACGTAGGCAAAGGCATCTGATTGAACTAATAGACTCAGATCCTCAAAAGTGTGACGTAAAAATTTTACAGTACGCGGAAAAACAACAGTATAAGAAAACGCTATATCCAGGTTCCCTAAAATATTTTTGAAAAATAT
Organism: Ceriagrion tenellum; assembly: GCA_963169105.1. NCBI lineage: Eukaryota > Metazoa > Arthropoda > Insecta > Odonata > Coenagrionidae > Ceriagrion > Ceriagrion tenellum. The sequence goes on along the minus strand of OY720634.1, from coordinate 34,668,015 downwards.
ATAATATTTTCTCTTTTCTCGAACTGAGCGCCGGATATTACACACAGGCCTCGTTCTTTCTATATGGGAACGGGCAGAAAAACAGAAGAGTTTCATGGGACCGCGACGACAGGAATCCATTGTATAAGAAACACTAGACGCCAAATCTTCCCACGATTCCTCAAATGATCGCGGGTATGAGAACCGTCGCAGTGGAAAGAAGATAAGGCACGATATGGTGAGTAGCAAAGTCAACGAGTTTCAAGCCAGGAGTTTCCTCAACGCAGAGAAACACTCTTAACAAGGTAAGTTCTTCTCTTGAGCAAGTATTTAATGAATGTATTATTAAAAGTTACTTAAAAAACTGAGCAACTAAAATAAGAGAGACCGAGAGTACCTTCCCAATAGGTCCAATAAATTAAACAAAGGAAACGTAGACTGCAATCATAATATCACAGACTCTCGGCATCATCAAAATTAAACTCACTTAAAAAAAACGTAATTTACTGAAGGAGCTCCCTCGGTAGCGATGAGAATGAACTTCGCCTCGAATTAAAAAGGCACGAGCCAACCGGGATTTCTTCCCATACGTGAAGAATATAAAAAAGAATGGAGTCCCTAGACATATCCGCAAATAGACTAGGCGGGTAGCACTACACAAATCATTAGTACTACACTGAAATATTCATGGCTGGGTTGCAAAGTTTACACAGTCACAAAAAAAAGATTCACCAACTCGATAAATACCATCCAAAGATCAAAACATTCCCCACAAATGCAAGATAAGATTTTCAGAAACACCAGACTTAACCATTAAAAACTGTCCACCAATCTATCAATTAAGGAGCTCACAAGGTAGGACGGAAAATGATAAAAATATCGCATCACACGAATCAAATATTGCATTATTAATGGTGCAATAAAAAATTTTTACATGACAGAAATTGTAAGTAATCTAAGAAAAAAATATCTAATTAAGTCTTTAACTTGACTCATATTTTTCACGCGGTACGACTGAAACTCCATCAAAATGGAAGGTCTATTGTGATCCCGAAGAATTTACTGTGCTGACAATATGATTAATTTAAAAAAAATATTTGAGAAAACATAAACTACACTCTGTTGATTTTTTGACGAGATCTAAGAGTTAGAAATTCCTCATTTGTTAAATAAGTCTCTCTGGAGTGCATACACGAACCATTTCCCATATAAAAGGGCTGGTATTTCCTGGCAAATATCTCGGAAAGTAATGCAGTAAAGGGTTGAATTTTTGGTGTCAATGGAAGGGTGATATATTTTTCTTTATAATAAGACCAAATTCATTCTAGGTAACATGATATTTCGCTCAAACCACCGTAAGTGGTAAAAATTGAAATTTCACATGGCAGAAGCCTTTATCGAAGTCCGTCGGGAGTCATTTAAGTTTATTCTCGGTTAGCCCGACCACTACTCACATGGTTAAGATACTGCAACCTCTAAATATTGAAGGCGGTTCCTCCGAGAACGAACATGATTGTCATTTTTTTCATAATACGGATATTTACAGAAAAAAATCCTCCACTAGATATTAACTTAGGCTAGGCTTAGTTTGCTTGAGAAATTCAGAACTGGTGTGTTTCAGAGCGACACAGAGAGTATTATCATGACGCCTCACTACATCTGTAGGTCTGGCAGAAGCGATAATATAAGAGAGATACATTACCAAATAGATAGGCATAAAAACTTGTTCTTTCCGCGAACAATGAGCGATTAAAATAAAAACTGAGCTCCACTATACACACATCCATAATCCGCGCCACCATTTTACCTCCCAAAACCTTATCCCTTACATCTTTGATCGGCTTTTGTCCTAACATCTTCTGCCACGTGTTCTATACGGCGGCTCTCAGGGTAGTAAGAAGATATAAATGATGTCAAACTCATGTCGGCGAAAGAGTGAAGTTTGTTGTCCATTGATTTCATCATCCTTCTCTCTAACCCAGCGGATATACTGTTCCAGCAATTCTAATTTTCGCGGAAGTTGAGGAGGATTCGCACAATAAGCGACTACAATAAAAACTGAGCTCAACTAAATACACTCCCATAATGCACTTCTCCATTTCACCTCCCAAAACCTTACATCTTTACACAGCTGGTGTCCTAACAACCCCTGCCACACGCCCATGCGGCGGCTCGGACGGTAGTATGTAGATTTAGTGAACGTGTATTTCACACGAGTGTTCCATCCATCCCTTCTAGGATGAAAAGAGAACAGTATGAAACGAAACAAATAAATCAAGTCCAATGTGAGCACGAGTTCCTTGTTGGAGGCATCGAGAAGAGAGTGTGTTTGTTTCTCGGGGAACACAATGAAACTATTCCAGTCAACAATGGCGCGAAATATTTCCACTTTCGCGCCTGGGAAAGGGGAGAAAAGAAGGAAAAAAAACTTCAAGCGGATCTCCAGTTGGCTTGAAATCTGCTCACATCGGAAGAGGCACGTCTTAAGGAGGCGGCAGAGCGGGCGCGGGGATATATGGGCCTGGCATCATCAACGCGTCTTAACTTTCTCCCTCATAGGAGGAGACTCCTTAAAGGAACTCCCCTTAAGGTGAGAAATGAACCAAGGGGTGGCGCGACTTGAATAATTCCTACGCCCATCGGAATTCCGAGGCGTTCATATGCGAAGCGAGCGGCCTGAATAAAAAAGTTGGAAGAGGGCAATTTTCGCGCCTTGAAACGAAAGCGCAAGGCGAAATTACGGAGAATTACACATTCCAGCCAAGGCATTCGAGATCGACGCGCAGCACATGTCCACGAGCTCGCAAATAGGTTCTTGGAAACCTTGAGGAAATTGCTCGGCGTTCAAATCCATTTCGATGGTCGACCAAACGACGTCCAGCAGAAAAAGCTCATTAACTTAAACTAACAAGTCAATCCCACACTGTTAACTTAAGGTAGTCCGAGCGATATAGCTCCCTAATCATAATAGAGACCATATTCGTTATGTACGTTTTAACTTCACCAACTGTGAGACACACGAAATATATATTGCATAATAAATGGTGAAATGAAATAGGCTTCCACGGCAGAAATTGTAAGTTATCAAATGAAAATATCTAAGTAAGTCTTTAACTTGACTTTTTTTTCACGCGGTACGTTTGAAACTCCGTCAAAACGGAAGATTAATTGTGATCCAGGAGAATTTACTACGGTGACAATACGATAAATTTTCAAAAATAGTTGAGAAAACACACAAACAACACACTTGATTTTTTTGACGAGATCTAAGAATAGGAGATGCCACATTTTTAATATAAGGTCTCTCTGGTGTTCATACACGTACCATTTCTCATGTAAAAGGGCTGGTATTTTCTGGCAAATATCTAGGAAAGTGATGCGGTAATGGGTTTAATTTTTGGTGTCAAAGGAAGGGTGATATGTTTTTCTTTAAAATGAGACCAAATTTATTGATTCCTAGGTAAAATGATATTTCGCTCAAACTACCTTAAGAAGACCAAATTACATGTACAGTCGGATTCAAATGTATTGCAAAGAATCGAGCGGCGCCACTTACGCTTCTCAAGGAAATCGAGTTTCACTTACGGCGCTGTTATTCTTTGCTATGCAACGCCCTCTATTCAGCTGTTTATTTGCACGTATTTAAATTGTAACAGTTGAGCAATTGCTTGTTTTGTGCTAACTTGTTATCACATAATATGATCAGCTCGAATAACAATGACATGCTGCGACGTATTTATTATTTTAAATACCAAATTTTATTATTAAACACAGATCGTTCCTGGCATACAATATACCTGCGGCAAATACTACGTAATGTATCATTTAGAGTAACAGTTGTGATTAATAAATAACAATTATCCATACTCAAATCGTAAATCCAAACCAAAACGAAAGTGTAATTACAAATTAGCACAATATAGGAAATTGGTCAACTATTACCATTTGAATACGTGCAAATAAACAGATGAATAGATAGCGTTGCGTAGCAAAGAATAACAGCACCGCAAGTGGAACCCAATTTCCTTGAGAAGCGTAAGTGGCGCCGCTCGATTCTTTGCAATACATTTGAATCCGACCGTACATATCCTACGAGCCGCATTATGGGCGTGTGACATGGGGGTGTCAGGACACCAGCCGGGTAAAGGTGTAAAGGATGTGGTTTTTTACAGTGAAATGGTAAAGTGTGTGGAGGGAGTGTTTTAATGGAGCTCCAGTTTTATTATAATCACTTATTGTTCGTAGAAAGAACGAATTTTTGTACCCACCCGTTCGGATATTTATCTCTCTTATTTTATCGCATTTGTTGGACCTAGAGATGTTGTGTGGCGTCAAATTGATGTCCTCTAAGTCACTTTGAAACCCGAGTCTCCTGAATTTATCAAGCAAGCTAAGCTTAGCGTGTAGCCTCCGAGTCTCTAGGGGCTTCCACCTTAATATCTCGAAAATTATGATCACTTCTCGTGCGAGCAATGGACGAATTTTTGTACCTATCTGTTTGGCAATGTATCTCTCTGATTTTATCGCTTCTGTTAGACCTAGAGATGTAGTGAGGCGTCAGAATGTTATTCTCTATGTCACTCTGAAACACGACTGTTCTGAATTTATCAAGCAATCTAAGTTAATGCGCAGCCTCCGAGTCACTAGCGGTTCCCAACCTAAACGTCGAAAATCTGAGAAACACTGTTCGCTCACTGCAGTTTTTAACGAATCGCGAAGCTTTCATTTGTATTTTATTTAAATTTTTGGGTTGAATCCTTCTGTCAGGGTCCAAAATACTCGTAGCGTATTCGATACGTAACCTAACGAGGGCGAAGTAAACTTCCGCAGATTATGATAATTTCTCCGAGTGCAAAACCCAATCAAAGATAGCTTAGGTAATGGATATGGACGATATTGCTAAATATTGAATCATCACTCCAACGGCATTAACCTAAAAAAACATTACTCAGATTTGAATTAATTCTCAGCGTTTAAGGTAGTCCGAGCGAGATAGTTCCCTAGTCATAATAGAGACCATATATGAATTATACGTTTTAATTTCACCAGCTGTAGGACACATCAATTAAATATTGTATTATTGATTGTGCAGTAACATAGTTTTATATGACAGAAATTGTAATTAATTAAATGAAAATATCTAAATAAGTCTTTAACTTGACTCATTTTTTTCGCGCGGTGCGTTTGAAACTCCTTCAAAACGGAAGGTATTTTGTGAACCGAAGACTTTAAGACTTGCGGTAACAATATGATTAATTTTCAAATATAGTCGAGAAAACATACAAACTACACGCAATTACTTTTTTACGACATCTAGCTGTTAGGAATACCTCATTTTGTAAATAATATCTCTCTGGAGTGCATACACGTACCATTTCCCATATAAAAGGGCTAGTATTTTTTGGCAAGTAACTCCGAAAGTAATGTGGTAAGGGGTTGAATCTTTCGTGCCATTAGAAGGGTGAGATAGTTCTTTTTAATGAGACCAAATTTATTGATTTCTATATAAAATGATATTTCGCTCAAACTATCTTAACTTGATGAAAGACTATTGTGGTAAAATATACAGACGACTCGCTAAATATTAAACTAAGAAAATGAAATGAAACTCGAGACCATGACAAAATAAGGCTAGTAATCTGCCCTTCTAACGCATAACTCCTGCTTTTCCTCAAATGGGAAAACGAAAATAAGTCCAGATACAGTGAAAATATTTTTCTAGAGTGAAACGTCGAAGCATACCTCAGGCGCCTCGAACGGAGTGACCTCCAAGACGGACACGCGAGTCCAGCCTCTCACTCGCCGCTGACTACTGAGTAAATGGTCAGTTCGTGGTGGTCAAAGCTTTACAAGTCCCTTTCACCAGTGGTATTAAATCTTCATTATTTTATTCAGTAGTAGAATTGCTAAATACATTGCAACCAAAGCCAACTGAGAACGAAGAACATGTAACATGGTCACATAAATAACAAAACAGGATGACTTCATTTAGCCAGTTTGCAAAACAAATTAAACTATCAAGTCTGGAATCAAAAGGCCAAATCTATGACTAATGTCTCTAGCAATCTTTGTCTTCACTTTGCCTGTTTGCACAAAACTAAATTTTCAATCCTCTAATAATTACGGCAAATCAATGCCTCAAAATACAGGCAAAAAAGAGACAAGGCAGAAAATCGAAAATTGCATCGAGTAAAGTTATCGGTTTAAATATTTTAATTGAATCGAAATTTGGTTGTTACAACAATGACCAATAATTAAGCTCTGAACGATAGTGATGGTAAACAATATCACTGATTTTAGAGATACTCAATTGAATATTCTCCGATTGTCGATAATAAATATACGAGCACCAAAGTAAAACTTACCGCTTTAATGATCGACAAGCTTGTACTCTTTTAGAACCACTTTGGTGGTTAAAAGACTAATGCTGAAGCCGGAAGATTTATACGCACCACCACCACGGGGCACACCTGCGAAATACCGTGCAAGCCACCACTAGAGCGTGTGGCACGGGGTGGTTCTACGTAAGGCATGTAGCAATCATCCAACTTCAAATCAGGACCGCGCACTGACCCCCGGCCGCTAGGCGCAGTAACTATGCGCAGTCAGACCAGAAACTAGGAGAATAATATGCAGACTAACATGCTACCAGGCAGTGCACGCGTTAAAATGCATATACTGGTAAGTATTTTTATAGAAATTGATGTATATATTACTAAAAGGTACTAAATCAAGCAGAATGCTAAATCATACCAGAAATTTCATGCGGGGTGATTAATTAATGATAATATAAGCACACATCAACGTATTAAGCACGATTATTAATTAATTCTACTTAAATATGGCCAAAAGTGCACATTCATGGCACTAGTGACGAGCCATTATAACTTTGAATTGGTTTCGCAATGTGAGAGTAGTTTAGGAGTAATATTCAGTAACGTAAGCACCAAAATATCTCTCAACGAAGTCAGGACCAAGGGTCATTAAAATGGAATGTTAGCAGCCTGAGATATCTCACAATTGACATATGATTTACTCATACTACCGTCGCTGAGCTTCCTTTCGATTTGCTCACGAGACCTGCCATATCTAATTCAAAATACTTTCCGCTATATCATGGTAGGGCGGGAGCAGTATTGTCCGAAAAAGCACCGAAATACCACCAGCTTTTTTGTGGCAAGACCCGGGATTTCCCGTAAACAATCAGGACGGCTGAGCCATAGATTAGCTTTATGCGAATATAACAATACGCTCACACTGCTGATTGTTTCCGCCCCGAGATAAGGCACTTCGAGGTACTGGTCACCGTATCATGGTAGGTCAACAGCAATATTGTCCGAAGAAGCACCGAAATGCCACTAGCCTTCATCTGAAGAGCCCTGGGATTCCCCGTAAACGATCAGGACGGCTGAGTCAGAGATGTAGCTTTTTACGAATGAATATAACAATCCGCTCACATTGCCGATAGATTCCGCCCAGAGATAAGAAAGCCACAGCCATCACTTCCAGGAAAAAACGCTTATTTAAGCAAATTATGTCATGTCATTTCCCTTAAGGAGCAGGCAATCAATCGGTGGACAAATTGATAGGTCATAGCCTTCAACCTTCAAAAGTCGACGGTCGGAATGAGTGCCACAGTGACCCGTGCGAGGCCCATCAGATAATTGCCTCACGGCGGGGATCCCGCCATTATCTGACTCCCGGGGCCAACAGAGCGTTCAACTCCCCCGAACGCCACACCACTTGGGATGGGACAAGTGCCAATACCTGTCGGAAAACTCCCCCAAGGTCGCGCCCGCTAAGACAAAAAAATTCACAAGGGACTTCTACGCACTTGCGTTCAATACGTCGATGCGACAAGTCCTCGCCCACAGGCAACGACCTTTGTGTCGCGAGGACTCGCTAAAGAACAGAGATAAAGGAATGGCTTCTCGACTATTAGGGAGTGTTCACTGCAAAACTATTTAAATGACATCTTGCAATTCTCTGCTCTGACTTAAGTTCCCCTCCCTGTTGACCCCCACCATCCAGTGGGATGGTGTAATTTCCTAAAGCCTCAATTACAGCTTTAGCTACTGTATATCATGAAATGTTTCGTTTGTGGGCTTAGAAATGAAAATTGGACCCAGATACAAGCATGGTAATGATGCATAAATTGAACAGATCAAGTCTCAATAGATTTTTACAACCTGGAAACTAGTCAATCTGGGAAACTTTTACTGGGAGGTATTCAATCTACATCTACTTATAACCCTGCAAGCCAAAAAAGGGTGTTTGGCCGGGAGTGACTTATAACCAACATGAACTACAGTGAGGAAATTAACTTTCACCAACATGTACCACACTATGAGTATGCTACAAATGCTACAGAAACTTCTAAAATAATCTATAATGTAACTATGCAAACGTGACACAAGTGTCACGCGGGAAACATGCAAATAATGGTGTTAGCACTTCTCGGCAGATTTATAAACATGCATCAGGGGGCATATGAATAAATCAGCCACACTACCTGTCAACTACCCTACTTCAAAGTCATAACACAGCCATTATGGTCTCTTATCGATAGCGTGAAAAATGACATTTTAAACCATTCTATTCTACAATCTATTTCCCTTATTTTATTCACATGATCTGATCTACCGTAGTATGTTGGAGTACATAAGATATTGATAGCTTTGTCGAAAAATAAATTGGTTTTAAATTTACATAAAAGATTGAGTCAAATTTTCAATTGACGATCTAAAAGCGATTCCCATTCAATCATTGCAATTTTCTTTATGACTGAAGTTCCCCCCTCTGTAGTCCCCCGCCATCCATTTAAAAAAAAAGTATATTACAGATGAAGGTAGGTTTCGTTGAATGTCAGAGGATCTCCTCCCAGTTTCCCACACTTTCAGGGGCCTATCCACCTCTAGTATATCCTTTTTCACCTCAACATACGATCTACCCTTCTTCATCCTATCCATGAAACCTTTTCTCTTTCTTCCCCTTCCCCGCTTGCCCAACATTCTTCCCTCAATCACATTATTGAGCAATCCCTCGCCCCTTATTACATCCTCCGGCCACCTACTCTGCCGATCCCGAATTTCATTCAGAAGTTTCCTTTTCTCTCTCACCATCCGCGAATTGTCGGCCTTTGAACCGCGGTTTAGTTAGCGGGGAGGCAAAAAAAAAAAATCGTTCCGGCGAGCCAAAAGTCGCAGTTGTAGAATTTTTCGCCGGCCGCGGTTCAAAACGCGGTTTAGACTCCGTTCTTGCTATCCATCCAAAGTCTCGGACTCTAAACTTCCTATTAAATCTCGGACTCTTCATCTACATCTACGTACTACCCTGCGAGCCACCACGAGGGTGAGTGGCAGGGGGTGAAGATCACCAAACATGCACTATTGACATGCAACTAGGATATTTAATGAAAACATGCTAGATAATAGGGTCACATGGTTAGTATCTACATCATAAGAAAGGGATTATTGGTTTTTATCACATGCATCATGCACTACAGACTGCTCTAACTATATTTCACCTACCTAACCCTTTGCTACGCTGCCTATTGTTCTATCTTATAGTACGCGGGAAAAATGACATTTTAAATCTATCGGTACGACAATATATCTCTCTAATCCTGTTAATCTGATCAAACCTAGCATAATACGCAGGGGTTCTCAATATATATCTAACGTCATCTGTGAACAAATCGGTTTCGAATTTACTTAAAAGGTTTAACCTAAATTTTAACCTGCGTCCTGATAGTAATTCTCATCCTAGTTCTTCTATTAAACTTGCCTAGAACCCTTTTTACTCTTATGTCTCCATTAAAGTCTCTATTAAGTCTCGGACTCTAAAGTCTCTATCAAGCGTGTATATTGTATTACCATGTTATTTATTTATATCTTGTTATTTGGATATCCCGGGGTGAGACAACCTTGGATTCGCCTAAAGCAGTATGTATTGCCGCTACAGTTCATCAGCGTTTTCTTTGTCTGCGAAGCTCGGAGGATTTCCGGGAAATCGCTCTATTGCCTTTGAGGACATGTTCTTGCGCCTTCCTTTATTTGAATATGGTGAATAAACAGTAACGGTTCGTATCGACCTTAAGCCCCGCAAGCGCTTAGGAATCCGCAAGCTCGGCTATTCTGTCTTTGTAAACCGCGTTGACATCTTTGTGTCCCCATCGCTTGTATTCGATCTTTTTAATTTGACCTCATTCTTTACCTTCTGAAGATACGTTGCGTCAGACGCAGAATGTAAATAAGTGTGGTTTTAGCGACTTAGTGAGAACGCTGTTTGACGCTTAACCGTAATTTCTCTTCGGCAGTTGTGTCCGAAATAGGGTGAGGCACAGAAAGCGTGTGACCAGAAAATGTCGTTTCATTGGTTTATTTATTTTTTTGGCGAGGCGGACTTTCTTTTTCGATTTCCAGAAATTAATAAGTGCCTGATGATTCAGGCTCTTATGGTAGTGCGAGCGGGATAGTTCCCTAATCATAATAGAGAACATATTTGACTTGTACCTTTTAAATTCACCAGCTGTGAGACACACGAATTATACATTGCAATATTGATGGTGCAATAATCAAATTTTACATGGCAGAAATTGTAAGTAATCAAATGAAAATGTCCAAATAAATCTTTAACTTGACTCATTTTTTTCGCGCGGTACGTTTGAAACTCCATCAAAACGGAAGGTTTATTGTGATCCAGAAGAATTTACTGCGGTGACAGCATGGTTACTTTTCAAAACAGTTGAGAAAACATACAAACTACAAGCTGTTAGTTTTGTTTAAGACATCTAAGTGTTAGAAATGCCTCATTTTGTAAATAATGTCTCTCTGGGGTGCATTCACGTACCATTTTCTGACAAATATCTCGGAAAGTAATGAGGTAAGGGGTTGAATATTTGATGTCAACGGAAGGGTAATAAATTTTTTCTTTAAAATGAGACCAAATTCATTGATTTCTGGGTAAAATGATATTTCGCTCTAACTGCCTAAATGTCCCTATTCAGCACCAATAAAAACTAATTAGCGTGATTTTTCCGATCAACCCATGCTTATTTTCTCGATAAATCTGTGCCGAAAAAAACAGAGCGTACCACCTCAACGAGACGAAAAACTGTAGACCACGAACTTCCGACCTGTGGGTGCTCGATGATATACGGGCGATACTGACTTCTTGAAAAACGAACCAACGTGTTGGAAACCTGAGAATAGAGGAACGTGCGTTTTTACTTCGTCCTCGGATAGTTTCTCTCGAACACTTCACAACTCGGAAGCCAGTCTTAGGTAAACGGCAGAGCACAGCAGAGCGCGCTGTCGGTGGTGGTCGCTAGAGGATTCCTTTCGGTACTATGTTTTCCTCATTGGACCACGTCACAGGGAAGGGGCGGAGGCGGCCCCAAGTCGGGTGGGTGGCTGGGTGGGTCGTGGGCACTTTTAGAGACGTCATTAGGCCCGATTTCGGTAAAGGCATTGACCTCTCCTCGCATCGTAAGGGCGTTTTGTATTCCTTCGGTTCCCCGCCCGCGAATTTTCCTAGCGGCGACACACCTCCCTATGCCCTTCATACGAGATCACAGCGACACCTCGTGCTCGAAATTTGAATACCTATTGAAGGTTCCTCCGGGACTGTGCGTTGGTCTAAACAAATGAGGAATGTCGCAAATAAGTAGTCATTGTTATCAGGCTTAAACTTGTGGAAATCCATCATTACTGAAGTATAATGCATAGTAAATACAGACTTCTTTTAAGGAGAAAGGTTTTATTGTTTTATAAAATGCTTATGTATAAAAGGCTTATAAAGAAGAAATTAAAAGAAAATTTTAGTTTTCAGTTACATATAATGATATTCTAGGTTAATTCATCGGATCTGTGATTTTTGTAGTGAATCCAGCCCCAATGCTTATACACTGTTTATTTGTTTTCGGGAGAGTTAGTAACGCTACACGTTTTAATGAGCGGATCTTGGAACGGATCAGTCCGTGAACGATAGCAACAATCGAGAAGAGCGAATCCATTGTGGAGAAGAGGGGCGCCGTATTTGACAGTTTACCCCACGAATATAAGCGCGCAGTTTATTAATTATTGTCGGTATTAATTGATTAATGTATTTACTTAGACTACCCGGATGTAGACTATGTCTAGTAAAAAGACTATTACTACTTAGACAACCCAGCTTCAATGCTGAGAGGCTGCAGCAGTCTCAGCGGAAGGCTCTGAATGCGCAGATCAAGACCGGTCGGGTATCATCTACATCTTCATTTTACCCTGCAAGCCTCCTCCTATGGTAATACAATTTCGGAGTGGACACGGTTTACACTCACATTAGACGGAAGGGATTCTAAACATACAAAAATGAATAACATTTCTTCATTTAATAACAAAAGGGGAAGAGACGCATGGAGATCACAACTGTACCGCACAGAAGTAAGGTATACTTTAGGAGCGTTTAAGGTAAGGAGAAACGTGTATAGCGACGGAGAAAGAGCGAATAAATTAGACTGCCTAAAGGCGAGATGTAGTGGAAATGCTTCCGTGCCATTAAAATGAAATAGCACTTTTCAACGAAAAACGCTTTTCTCACGACGCGTTCCGGCTACCTTGGCCATGTAACTTTTCGTATTTTCCCCTTCATCAAGCATATGTCGTTTTATACTTTCTTGTTTCATTAATTATGATGTTTCATTTAACGACATCATGATGTGGCGGCCATTTTTCTATATTATTTGTTATCTAAAATTTTCTTACCACTCGAATTGATTGTTGAATGTTTATTTATTGGAAAGGGAGTTATGGGGTTGTTGACTGGAAGTTGATTTTTGGGGATTGTTGAAAATTTGATTGAGAAGGTCGGAGGTGTAAAGGCGTACTCCCCAAAAGAAGTTGTGCTAAAAAGGTTGTATCATTGGAAAATAAAGAATGAATTGAATAAACAAAGGTCCGACGATACTGCCTTCATCAGGTGACAGCCACAGAAAAGTGCTACTTCATTTCAGCTACAGAGAAGGTACGGGTGATCGCAGAATCGAAGACTGTTGTAGATGGATAAAAAAGTGATAGAAGCCTTAAGGAAACGAAGGACACTAATGAGAACATTTCGATGGAGACATCAAATGTGTTCGAGGGACACACTGAAAGATTAATTCCGCTTGAAGAGAGTATAAGAGCGAAATATGTTGCTAAATAAGCGTGGAAGGCATATGAAGAAATAGCATTTTTTTAAGGCTTGAATCGAGGAAAATACTCGTAGATTTCAAAAGGGATTTTTCTCTTGACGTTAGAGAATACTCCGCACATTGCGAAAACTTATAATTAGGACTGTCTGAGGATCCATTTCATACCGGCATGATGAAGATAGAATTGGACTGAGTCCACGTGGGATTCGAACAAGCAAGAAAAAATGTCTTTCCTCGGGCACCGACCGCGCATGAACTCTTCGGTAAAAATCCTCAAGGGCAACAAGTTCATGACCCCTTCTCCAAGTGCCAAAACCGAAGGACAATTTTCCCGACAGCTGCAGCTAGCATGAGTTGTGATCAAACCCGCCTGGTAACGCAGAAAGCGAAATCTCGAACCCAGCGATTTGGGTTTTACGTTTTACCAACAATATTACTCACTCGGTAAACGTCATCACACGTGAGCAACATACAATACATAATTAGAGAAGTCTCAAAACCTCATTCTACAACATAATTTAGCCGAAAAAAAACAATCTCCTTTATTGAGAAACACCTAGTTACACATTACGGTACTTGTCAACATTTTGGCGCCTTCAGTTTACCGGCAGGTTCTCGCAATAATGTTTCGTAATAATCTGGCCTGAGTGGCATTATGGGTGTTAAATCAGCAGTTAGAGCAAACAATCAATATTTTTCCTAAATGAAATAATTTTCACCAATAATGAAATCATCATATAGTTGTAATTTGTAATAATGTATTTGTTATAATTTGTAATAAATTTGTAGTAAGAGTAATAATCTGCAACAGCTCTACTTTTCCTGAACTTTGACATTTGAACATATTTAACAAGCTTTCTTAAGCTATATAATTTTCAATAAGATGATGGACAAGACGTGGCTTATATTCCGTAATGTCCTCCCCGTCGCTATAAATAGTTTTTAACGAAGCACACAGGTTTCCTTTGAATTTCATTTGTTTTTTTGGCTACAACTTTATAACCAGGGTCTCAAATGCTAGCGGCGCATTCAAGGGGTTGCCCAATCAGAGCGAAGTAGCATCTCTATTTTACTTTTCCACCCGAGGGCCTTCATATTATTCGCTTGATAAATCATAGTTTCTCTAATACTGTGCTGCATACGTTTTGTATGTTGTTCCCTACGATATGTCTGAAGTTAAGGTAATTCCAAAGTATTTGGATTTACCTGAAGACTTTATGTTTACTCCGTCCATAGAGTAGATATTGCGTTGGTGTGATGACTTCCGCAAGAAGTGTACTGCGGTGAATTTACTAAGATTATGTTCAAGCCCCCACTCCCGGCACCATGGGTGAACGCTGTTCACGTTTAGGTAATACAATGTACAACACTGAGGTATAATAAGCGTCATATAATTTTCGTACATGGATGGCTTCCTTGAATGACAACGGACACCTACCCATAAAAAAATATTACCCATAAAAAAATCAGGTGCGAAAGTATTCGATGCCTGAAACGCTCAGCCAGAACACGTGGCCAGCGTGCGTAAGAAGGCTGGGAGCACTCTGTAAGTGTTCCATCGTTCCAAGGAGAACATCGTGGGCGGAGTGGTTGCAAAAGCTTCGTGAGCGAATGGGGGGGTGGAGGTGCACCTTGGCCCTGAATCAACCACCCTGAGAGGAAAGTGCCTCGCTCTGCCAAAAGGAGAAAATCCTCTCCGATGGACACTTCAATTCGAATTACATATTCGCGGGCAGTTCGATAATTCCGAGATAGTGTCGCATGACCACTTTCCCGCGGTGGCGCGTTTTATTGCGTTTCGCCGGTTAGCGATCTCGGGGCGCGAGCAGCAAAAAGTGCGCCAACGCCCTTTCTTATTCGGAATAAAGGCATGCGGCACATCCCACGGCAAGCGGAAATAAAAAAAATACCCGAATTCGAGGGAATTGGATAAGTGTTACGAGCTTAATAGAAGAACTAGGATGGTAATTACTATCAGAACGCAGGTTAAAATTTAGTTGAAACCTTTGAAGTAAATTCGAAACAGAGTTGTTCACAGATGACGTTAGATATATATTGAGAACCCCTGCGTATTATGCTAGGTTTGATCATCTTAACAAGATTAGAGAGATAGATTGTCGTATCGATAGATTTAAAATGTCATTTTTCCCTCGTACTATAAGAGAGAACAATAGGCAGCGTAGCAAAGGGATAGGTAGGTGAAATATAGTTAGAGTAGTCCGTAGTGCATGATGCATGTAATAACAACCAGTAACACCTTTCTTTATATGTTGATACTAACCATCTAGCTCTCTGTGACCCTATTATCTAGCATATCTCCCTTAAATATCCTACTTGCATGTCAATGGTTAATGTTTGGTGATCTTCACCCCCTGCTACACACCCTCGTGGTGGCTCGCAGGGTATCGCGTAGATGTAGATGAATGCGAGACAGGCAAAGCCGAATTGACCACAAGGCATGAAATCGTGGCAGTGCAAGAGAGAGATATCATTTGCATTAAACTCAATGAATTCGGTCTCATTTCAATGAAAAATATCGCACCTTTTCAGAGATGGCAAAAAAAAATCAGTCACTGACAGATCCACTCTCCGTGACCGATGCCGATAAATTTAGGCCGTTATAATTTGTTATTATACGCGTAAGCGCTCTAGAGAGACTTCATTTTAACGAATGGAGAATTTTTTAGCCACTATACATCACCAGGAATATAACACTGAGTAGTTCTGTACGTTCTATCAGCTATTTCAAAAACTAATCAAATTACGGCAAACGTTTCTTTACAGGATCGCAAACAAAAAACATGTGGTGGAGTTGTTTTCACCGTTTGGCGAGAAAAAATGAGTCAAATTAAAGACTAATGTAGAGATATTCTACTACAGGAAACAGTATGTATAGACAACAAACCAGGAAACATTCGTGTGGAGCGTAGCACTCTATGGATCGGAAGCATGGACCACTGGAAAAGCTGACCAGAACAGAATAGAAGTCTTTGAAACTTGGTGCTGAAGGAGGATGCTGAAGATAAAATGGAAGGACAAAATAAAACATGTTGAAATTCACAGATGAGTAGAAGAGGAAAGGACCATATTGAACACCATACAGAAAAGAAGAACGAGATGGATTGGACACACCCTGAGACACAATGGGTTTGTGAAGAACATTATTGAAGGTAAATTAGAGGGAAACATCCCCTGAGGAAGACCCAGGTATAAGTTAATGGGCCAAATAAAGAGGACAGTACATAGGAAGAGATACCGGGAGGTAAGAGCTACTAGCACTAGATAGGGAAGGGTGGAGGGCTGCAGTCAACCAATCTTAGGATTGAACGACCAATGATGATGATCACTAAAACCTTGCGTAAACACGATACAGTGAGCTTTTGTGGGTAAATATTCACATGAGCTATCAGTAAATTACTAATTGACCTCTAATTAATGACCAAAAATAGGATTTAGGAGCAAATGTTTAACTGCACACGACAAAAAACAAAAGCAGGAACTGCGACATAGTGGTCCATTTCATTATCGATGTAGGATGGAGGAATTTTTCACCCAAGCCGAAAGGTTGTGAGCATAAATGCGTCTACATTCCGCGATCAAAAGGGGGTTATAATAGTTTCGCATTTTTGGAAGTAAGCATTTATCTCTACACATGCCTACTTGGCTAGTGTGTCTGGACTGTTAGAAGAATTAGGATGGGAATCGCTATCACTGCGTAGATTAAATTAGAGGCTTCACCTCCTAACTAAATTTCAGGAAAATCAATTCTCTAACGACGTAAAAAACATACTATTAACCCCCTCAAACTACGGCAGATTAGATCGCGCCAATAAAATTAGAGAGCTAGATTGTAGAACAGATAGGTATAAAACGTAATTTTTTCCGCGTACCATTCGGGACCGTAAAAGCTGTGATCGTCGTCATGAATAGTTCGAATTGTGACAACAGGCAGACAGTAAATCTTTCTCATTATATTCTCCTCTTTCTTATTTATGCATGATATTTTGAATATGTAGTAGTAGCCTTTGTATCCCTTGCATGTTGGAACGATTGACGATAGAATGATTCTTGGATATTAGATTTTTAATTGGCGCTTTGCATATGTGGTACGCGGGTTTCAATGTAATGCCGGTGTTCAACCGTATCATTCATGCATGCCTGGTGTGGAAGCACCCCTTGCCACACACCCTTTGGGTGGCTTGCAGGGTATGACGTAGATGTAGATGTGATGTAGATGCCACTACCAACAGCGCAACTCTCGCATGGCCGATAAACTTTTTGGATTTGAGTTTCCTCGATGCAAGCGCGTATGGGCTTATGTGAAGTGGTTGAAGAATATTTCGTCTATGTACAGATTTTTGCGAAACTTTTCATATGCGCGCATAATTCTTAACATTATTCTTGCGTCATTCATATGAAAACGTGTATGGTTGTTTCCCACAAATAAAATGACTTGTTTATGTGAAGTGTGGCCAAAGATTTTTATTCGACTCAGTTGAATAGTTATTAAAATGAGCACTCAACGACTCACGTGCCAACCACCTTAACCCACTAATGCAAGTGAGTTATCCCATTTGAGCTCCACAAACTTTCGTATAACGGATCGCAGTAAACGCTGGGTGGTAATTCGCCTGGGGCCGCGCACTCACTCTTGAGCATGCTCGCAGGGAACCACGTTGAAGCAGATTTGCCTATTCTTAAAACCAAGTAGGCAGACGAATCGAGGATCAACTGAACTATGGGAAAATCAGAAATCCCACGATGCATACGAGTACTTTCTTCCCTATGCACGGAAAAAAAACGTTTCTGAGACCATCTCTCCTGCGGACGAATCTTAAGGAAATCGGCACAGAGAGGCATTGTGTGCACTCGCAAGACCATTATTTGCATTCTACTACGCGGAACGAACAATGATCTCGCGCCATTTTTTTTATTTTTTAAGGCTCACTTTTATCTCTTCAAAAAATTACCCTTTCCTTCCCACCCTCTCTCGAAAAAAGGAGACCATTTTAATGAATAGAAGCCATTATTTTCCCGCGACACGTCAGTAACCGAGCACTTCCTACCCTATTCTCGACTTCCGTCCCCCGTATCTCCTAAAACCCCCACCCATTCGCCCTTTCGAATCCGGAGGGAGTGGTTATCCCCACAGCTGATATGTCCCCTCTCCCTCCCCTAGTCCCACGAGAAGGGTTGTTCCGACCACATCCTATAATGAGGAAGGAACCCCTCTGTCGCCTTGGAAAGTGACTATCGAGTAAACAGAATAAGGGCGGGAAGGGGGACTGTTGGTTTATTATAACAATTGTATGCCTTTCCAGAGAATCAGGCCATTGTTTCCTCTGGGGGGTCAGACTTTAGGGAAATCCCTAATATAACCTAATCAGGGACATCAATACGCTCCATTATAGCGGCAGGAATGACTAGTCAATCCAGCGAAATTTATACCGAGAATTCGCCAACTGCGTCCTTTTATTCTCAGACTAGAGCATGTGAGATTCCGAAACCACAATACCCTTTGTGCTTCAAGTAATCTATGGAAGTAAGTGATATACCCCATAAATTATATTGAATTGGGAATAACTTTGTGGAAGCTTACAATGCCATCCTTTACAAATGCCAAGTTCTCCACGTGCAGTAACGTCACCAAGTGATGTTAACTAAACTGTAACAAGATTTAACCTCAAAAGCCTTGAGTTTACTATACTATATAACACCATCAAATCATTATCCAGCTATGAAATTGTGCCAGCTGTGAAATTGTCCCTCCCAGCTGTGAATTATATCATGTGTCCTCATCAGGACACATGACAGGAAGTGACATAATCAGCAAACTAAGTTCCAAATAAACCACAATATAAACTTACATCTAATCGCCAGTTGCAGGAACGATACATATTTACTCCATAGAGTTATGGTGGTCGTAAGCCAAGGCAATCATTCAATAAACGTTACAGAAACATTCGACAAATTTATTGGTTTAATAACTTAAGGCATGGAGTCATGAGTTCCGGAAGTAGCCAAGATGGCAGATACGCAATGAACCGCATTGGAGACTTAATTACTAGATAAAGGAGTTGCATGGAGACGAATTACCAGCTTGTCTACTCCTACTGACTAATAATTATGTGCATAAGCAATAATTTATAGTCTAAGCTTTCATACATTGCATCCGGCAGTAGAAGATTAGATCAAATATTCGAACCAATAAAGTATTGGTAAATAAGTTATGTAACCAGTAGATGTGTTCCTGCAACCCGAATATTTTTATGAGATGTAGAACTTCATGGATCTCATTACTATTGATTCCATAACTAAATGTTCTTGCAACCGGCCATTAGATTCGTCTTCGCGATTCCCCTTCCCATTATTTGGCTGTAAAATTGCGAAGTCAGCCACCTTAGAGCAAGTGTCACCGAGTATCATCACAATCTTCCAGTAATTGTTGCGATAGATCAATTCTATAATACTTTAACTCTCAAATTTAAGGTCGGCTTAGTGCGTGTGCTAAATATTTTAACATCACTATAAAAAACTCACCCCGCATGAAATTTCCGGCAAGATTTTGTTTTTGTATGATTTAATACCTTGTAGTACTATCTATCAATCTTATTGAGACCAAAATGGCTACGTTTAAAAGTTGAAGTAGGTCAGTTGACAGCTAGTGTAGTTGATTTACTCATATGCCCCCTAATGCATGTTTATAAATCTGCCGAGTAGTGCTAACACCACGTTTTGCATGTTCCCTGCATGACTCTTGTGTCACGTTTTTATAGTTGCACTGTAGATTATTCTAGTAGTTTCTGTAGCAGTCGCAGCATACCGATAGTGTGGTGCTTGTAGGCGAAAGTAAATTTCTTTACTGTAGTTCATGTTGGTCATAAGTCACTCCCGGCAAAACACTCTTATGGTGGCTTGCACGGTAATAAGTAGGTGTAGTTATAATAAACTAACCAGTGGTTGTATCGTAAAAAGTGTACCACATGGTAGCATGCTAGTCTATGCAGCACTATCCTCGTTTCTCGCCTGACCGCGCATTGTAATCCTGACTGCTTTTAACCTTCGCCTAGTGGCCGGGGGAAAGGGCGCGTTTCTGATTTGGACCAGATAAAGTGCTACATGCCGTGCCACACACCCTAGGAGTGGCTTGCACGGTATTTTGTAGCTGTAGATGAATAGAACGACAGTAAGAGGCCGAATAGCATGTGCTATCAACGTCCGTAAATCAATAGGATATTTAATAAAATAGCTGAGGACAGAATGTTAACGTGTTCGATGGTTATTTCATGATTTAAATGTTTCACTGATGAAGAGGACGAGCCGCCCCCCTGGGTTCAAACCCTATGGTTGGCCTTCAGGGTACCACACGTTGACGGATATCACCTACACGAGTATCAAGTAGGTATTTACCAAGATCTTAGGTTTTCCTGGCGTATCTGCTGGATAAATGTTTCTCGCGTGTTGCACCGGGTAAGAGGGTCCAAAGGTCCCGACGTTTCGGAGATCGACTCGATCTCCATCTTCAGGGGGTTCTGATGAAACCCCCCCGAACCACCTGAAGATGGAGATCAAGTCGATCTCCGAAACGTCGAGAGCTTTGGACCCTCTTACCCGGTGCAACACCCGAGAAACATTTATCCTGGTATTTACCAAAATTAAAGCAAAGCCGACCGAAAAATACGCGAGCACGAAATGACTGGCAGTGGCGAAGAAGAAGACCCAATCGCGATTTCACGGGCGACCAGACAAATTGCCTCGTCAGGTCCTCCGGCCCGCAGACACGGCGAGACTCCTTTTTACAACTCGCATCCGGTGACGTGGCAACCGTGCGGAAATTTCCCGCAGAAATCCACTCACTTCTCTTTCTCTCTAAGAAAAAAAACCCATTCATGCAGTCTCTCGAATTCAGCGTGTGTGCGCGAGAGGGATGGAGAGGGACATACACAGAGAACGAGATGCGAGACGGATGTCCTTTAAGCGCCATATTCATCCGTTGACCGTTGGGATGGAACTACTCCGCCGTTCCCCACATTTCGCCGAAGAGAGAGAGAGGGAAGGAGGGAGAGAAAGAGGCAAAGCGAGCTAAAAGTAAGCCCCGTCGTCGTTCGTTAAAGTTGTTCGTTCGCAGCCTTCCTACTACGCCTCCGTAGCTCGCTGCGGTGCCTCTTGCATTCCAGAGGCGAACGGTACTTCCAAAGGAGCGAGCGCCAGTCCCTCCTCCCGGGAAGAAGCCTCGTGACCCACCCCTCTCCCCTCTCTCGTATACACTCCGCCAAGAAGACACCCCTTCGTTTCCCCTTCCTCCCCCATACCACTCTTCCACCTGAGGAGAGCGCAACCCTACGAGCAAACCACTCCTTCCTTCTCCTCTTAACATCCCTCACTATTCACCGCACACCACACCCCCGCAAACGAAAAAAAACTACAACCACCCCAGTCTATTTAAAGGTGGCTCGGGTTCGACTACGTGTATCAAGACAAGTACTTAATTACACATTTTTATTTATTCAGTTTTAAAAATCCTGCTCTCTCTATGATGAAAAGGGTCACCTATACCAAATTTAAGTCACAAATGTGCAGATTACTTCTCGAAAATATTTCTTTATGATCAAATCTGTTCAATCATTACAGCCGACTGCAGCGTCATTTAAACAGACCTGCCGCATCTTGACTTCAATTACGACAGTAATTCGCCAATAACTTTTAAAAAGTAGGTTAAAAGATGCCAATATTTTATTTTTAATCATTTTCCCAGGACTTCTCGCTGCTTATAAAAGAGTTCAAATGAAAATCTTAAATATGTAGGAGAAAATTTGCACAGATACCATCGAATTTTATCGAACTATATGTCAAAAGCCATTTGGCCCTTTGCCACAACAGTATTAAATTGCCAAGAAGCCAAATCGGTAACATGTATTTTTTTCCTCATAGTCTATCCAAAATACTAATAAGTACTCTCACGTGAAGTTTTACGCAAATCTGTACAAAAACGAATATCGGTTCAGCCACCTTAAGTAGGCAAAAAAGGCCTCATTTCACGAGGTACAGTTCCACACTTGTATTTATCCACATAAATAATGACACAATAACCGTCGAAATTGGTCGGATCGCTGAAAAAGGAAACATTGAACTTGTCAAGTATTTATTTTCATCACCGGGATAACGTAGTGAAGTTTCACAAAGAAAATGATACTAAAACGATATCGTACTGTCTACGAAATTTATTTCCAACTCTTACAACACGTGTTTAAACTGTCTAGCAGTCATGATCAGGTAAGACTGACTGAATATCATGACTGCTAGACAGTTGAAACGCGTGTTTTAAGAATTTGAAATAAATCTGATAGACAGTACGATATCGTTTGAGTATCATTGTTAAATATGCTGTTCTACAACATCTCGCCGGAGAAAGTGGAGTTTATTTCACAAAGAAAGCATGATTGTATAATACGATAACAACTGCAGAACATACAAATATTGAATGCAATGGAAATGCGGCGTTAAAAAAAGAATCATGATGGTCAATTGGAGAGAGAGAACTCATGGCAAAGGGCTGAGGGAAGATTGTTTATAAAGAACACAGAGAGAAATAAGGTTATTTTAAGTTAGTTCCCTGCCAATCTATGTCCTGATGATGTCAAAACATTTTACGAAAGCTGATATGACGGAAGATTAAGACATGAGAATAAATATAGGGACACGCGTTGTATACAACGGAGAATTTTAAAATATCACTTGAAACCTTGAACGTTCAGAGACCTTAATACATCTAAATCTACGTAATACCCTGCGAACCACCACGGGGGAGTGTGGCAGGGGGTGAAGATCACCAAACATGCACTATTGCCATGCAACTAGGATATTTAAGGGAGATATGCTAGATAATAGGGTCACATGGAGCTAGACGGTTAGTATCTACGGAATAAGGAAGGGATTATTGGTTGTTATTACATGCATCATGCACTACAGACTACTCTTACTATATTTCACCTACCTATCCCTTTGCTACGCTGCCTATTGTTCTCTCTTATAGTACGAGGGAAAAATGACATTTTAAATCTATCGGTACGACAATCTATCTCTCTAATCTTGTTAATATGATCAAACCTAGCATAATACGCAGGGGTTCCCAATATATATCTAACGTCATCTGTGAACAAATCGGTTTCGAATTTACTTAAAAGGTCTAACCTAAATTTTAACCTGCTTTCTGATAGTAATTCCCATCCTAGTTCTTCTATTAAACTCGTAACACTTATACAATTATCATAACGGCCTTTAACAAACCTAGCGGATCTCCTTTGCAGTTAATAGTTGCATTTGAGACTTCGGAAGTTGCACATGATATTTCGGAAGTTTGTGTAGCTCTTTATCTGATTTCTCCCCCAATACTTCTATCTTCAATAGCTGCGTGGTATCATAGCTCGTCTCACACGTATCATGGCACGTCTCAGCACGTCTGTTGTACTCCAGGATCCAAGTTCATTTATGTGGTCGCAAAATACGTAAATGTTTATGAATTAAATACGGTTTTATACTTGTTACTCCATAATTTTCTTTTTGTATCCCTACTACGTTTACCAACGAGAACTTAAATGCAAACCAATCATCATTCATTCTCCTGAGATGTGCCGAGGACCTATTTCGTCTAGATTCCATATTGGTCACTGCACCTACGTATTAGTATGAACATTTTTTTGCTTCTCATGGTTCACTCCGCTCTTCCAGAGCCCATCCTCGGACACGACCAAAAATATCATTCTGAATATATTTTCTCCTCCCACCACCTTGAGAGATCTTAATGGCTGCATTAAGACATTGAAGTACGTCAGTTGACAGGTAGTGAAGCTGATTAATTGAAATGCTCTCTAATGCTCGCTTCTATTTCTGCCGCGTAGTATAAACATCACGTTTTGCGAGTTCCCTGCATGACTGATGTATCACATTTACGTAGTTGATTCATAAATTAACCCAACAGTTTCCGTAGCATTAGCAGCATACCTACAGTGTAGTGCACGATTTTGAAATTTAAATTTTATACTAAACTGCTTGCGGGTGATAAACCACCTTCTGACAAACACCCTTGAGGTGGCTTGTAAGGTAATATCTACATCTACATAATACCCTGCGAGCCACCACGAGGGTGTGTGGCAGGGGGTGAAGATCACCAAACATGCACTATTGACATGCAACTAGGATATTTAAGGGAGACATGCTAGAAAATAGGGTCACATGGAGCTAGATGGTTAGTATTTTCATAACAACAACATCAAGCGACGCAAAGCCATTTTAAACGCATGCTCAATCAATTATTTGGAAATTTTCCCACTGATATCTTCCGAACCGATCATGGTTACGATACACCTTGATGATTTATGTAGATGTAGGTAGATGTAGATGAAGAGTTCCTCGTTCCGTACCAGTCACCAGCGTCCACGTTCCAGTAATAACAACATTCATCGTACGGACAATTTTTAGATACATTACTCTCACACACCCGCTTACTGGTCCTGACGGGATATCCTACAAAGAACGGACTACACCAACTTAACTATGACAGGTACTTACCTATGTGAAAATAAGACATTGCGAAGAAATAACGCGGTAAGCAGGGAGAGATATAAGTTGTGAGCTGCCACAAACCAATCTTTTACATCTACATCGACTTATTACTCACCTAGCCACCACAGGGGTGTTTGGCAGGGGGAGACTTATCACCAACATGAACTACAGTGAAAAATTTACTTTCACCAACATGCACCACATAAGAGGCATGCTACTAATGCTACAGAAATCACAAAATTATTCTATAATGTAACTAAGTAAACGTGAAACAAGAGCCATGCAGGGAACATGCAAAAAGGTTCACCATTTAACCTCCAAAAACCTTACATTTTTACACCGCTGGTGACCTAACACCGCCTACCACATGCCCATGTGGCGGCTCGCAGTGTATCATGTAAATGTAGATGTAGATACATCTACGTCTACTTATTACCCTGCAAGTCACCACAAGGATATATAGCAGGCGGTGACTTATCACCAACATGTACTACAGTGAAGAAATTTACTTTCACCAACATGCACCACATAACGGGTATTACAAATGTTACAGAAAATACTAAAACAATCCACAATGTAACTACGTAATCGTGACACAATAATCATGCAGGGAACATGCAAAACATGGTGTTAGCACCACTCGGCAGATTTAGAGACATTCATTAGGGGGTATACGAATTAATCAGCTACACTACCTGTCAACTAACCTACTTCTAAGTGTCAACGCAGCCAATATGGTCTCCTATCGATCGTGGGAAAAACGGCATTTTAAACCTACATGTTCTACAATCTATTTCCTTAACTTTATGTTAACGATCTGATCTACCGTAGTATGTACTTATTCTGTAAAAAATCTGTTTTGTATTTACTTACATGATTTAGTCTAATTTTCAATCGACGTTCTGATAGCGATTCCCATTCTAGTTTTTGCAAGAGGTCAGTTACACTAACGAGACTATCATAACGGCTCTTAGGACTACTACGACATAAATTGTGATTAAGATTGCTGCCTGCTTAATATAGCATTCACTGATGAGAGTTGGTGATCAACAAAACGAATATACGTCGTGCCATCCCCCTCGACGCTAAATATTGAAATGTTTGACGACTGATAGTCTACAAGCATATGGCCATAAAGTTTGGATTCGCTAGAGATATAACCAGTTTATAGGTAATAGATAGATAATATATATTCCACTAAATTTTACTGCAAATAACTTTGATAATAGATTAACACATGGTGGAAAATAGGCACCCCTGTGGTAAACAACCAGTATTGGAGTTGCCATCATATAAAGCTATCTTGACGAGAAGGAAAATTAAGAAACAGCTGGCTGGTGCGGCCAAAAACAGAACATTACAACTTTTGTTTTTTATAAAGTCAAGAAACAGTATTTTTTTAAAAGATGTGTCAATTACGAGAACAAAAAAACATAAATTACCAATGGTTATGAACCAGAGTACTAACATGCTAATAAATTTGCAACATATATATTAATCTAGCATATCTCCCTTAAATATCCTAGTTGCATGTCAATAGTGCATGTTTGGTGATCTTCACCCCCTGCCACACACCCTCGTGGTGGCTCGCAGGGTATCACGTAGATGTAGATGTAATCACTTCAATTTGTAGTTCAGTATTTATCAATACATTCATTCTACCCCGATAAAAGTACGATAGATCTTTCACATCGGGCTTTATTAACAACAACAACAGGAGGCTTAATCACTTTATCTATAAATTTCGACCACTCCACCCTCACCCCCCTTCGCGATCCTTCGCGAAACCACGCAAGCATCCTCACCCCCCTTCTCCAGTTCAACTCGGCCGGAGATCTCGGACAACAGCAGTCCCGCTTTCCGCCGAGCGGTCGAGGTTGCCATGGCTCTCTCGTACGTTTTATTCTCCCCTCGTATACATACACAACACGTGTGCGTGAATTTATTTGTTTATTTATTTATTTTTTATTCACCCGCCTGGCCGTTCCGATAGGCGGATCTCCACCCGTTTTCTTCCCATACCTCCCTCCCAGTCTAAATCTCTCCCCTTAAGTTGTTTTATTGAACCCTTTCCCCCTTCATATAACTACCCCTCTCCCCCTTCTCATATCCCTAACACCACATCTCTCGGTCATGTGAGCATCCTCCCTCCCCCCCCTCAAACCCTTCCATTGCTGATCTTACTCCTCCCGACTCCCACATCGCCAGCTTCTTCCCTTTCCACGCAGCCCTCCTCAAGACACTTTTCCTCATTATATTATTCTCTCCTCCACATCCCTTCCCTTATCACCACGCCCCCCTCCCTGCCCTTCACTCCCTCCCTCCCTCCCTCCCTCCCAACCCGAAATAAAAAAAAACACGCGAACAGCGAGTCGTTTTGAGCCTCCCGGAGGATCACACACCGTCGAAAAGGCGCTCGAGATGAGCATACTAAAGAGACGCGGAGGAGCGCCTCCTCGACTGACTGCCGGCTGACCTTGAGGAGGCGGAGGGCCTCTTCTTCTCCTGTCCCTCCTCTCTTCCTCGTGCTTCCTCATCGCCGTCCGCGGGGGCACTCGCTAGTGGCGCGGGGGAAGAGGGGAAGGAAGGGGGGAAAAGGTGATGGAGGAGTTTATTTTGGTGGCAGTTCTTTCGATTTTGATCGAAACTCTAGAGGGGAGAGAAGGGGTATCGCCTTGTCCTTTGATGCCGGATGTGGTCCCCTAATTTATTTAATTATTTGAACAAAGATCACACACAGCATGAAGCCATTTAGTAGTGAACATATAACAAACAAAAACGTAAAAAACATAACAAGAAGATGCATATACCTAAGAATGAGTCGAATCCAAATGTCGATTCTCGATTCCACCGATTCTCAGGATTAGAATCGGTATCGAGGATCGATCGCCTAAAGTCGATTCCATCGATTCCAGATAGATAAATATTCAAATCAAAATTCATTTATCGCATCATATTTTTGTCTCAGTAATCATGGGTTTAGGCTATCAATTTGTAAGTCAATTTTTATCGACCTCAACAAGCTGAGTATATACTTGCTATTTGTTAATAAATTTACTTTTTGAGCGACTTAATTGTCTTTGTTATTTTATTTCAGCCAATACTTGAATTTAAATAATAGTGGTACGCTACTGGTATATCAATATCCCACCTGTTATTAGGAATAAGAATTGATGAAATCGGAATCGAGAATCGATTTGAAAGAACCGGAATCGGAATCGAAAAGAAGTGGAATCGACTCATCCCTATTACATACCAATCACGCCGTTCCCTTCCGGGGTAGGCACAGTCACAGTTTCACTCACAAACACACATTAGTACACCTAACTCTGCTTCAATAATTTCCTCCATACTGACCTATCCTTGCAAACCTCTTTTGCCTCATTTACCCCCATACACTGCTTCATACACGCCCTCCTGTTTTTAAGACTCCTAATATTCCTCCTCCTAAAAGTTTCCTCAACGACATTCAAACCACAACTTTCTCGGCCTACCTCTACCTCTCACACCATTCATTCTACTCTCATATATCTGTTTCGTTATTCGACTCTCATCCATTCCCCCAACATGGCCAAACCAACGAAGCACACTCCTTTCATACACGTCCATTACTGAAGCATCTAACCCACATTCATTTATTACCCACTCATTCCTGACTATATCCATCCTACTTTTGCCGCAAACACTCCTCAGATAACTCGTACCCACGGCGTTTAGTCTACTCTACTCCTGACATACCCATGTTTCACTACCATTCAATAAAGTGGGGAGAAGTACACTTTAGTACACGGCGATTTTCGCTTCCTTAGACAGGCACTCATTCCTTGATATGATCCACATGCTACCTACCACTTTCCTTCCAGCATTTGCACGTCTCTTTATCTCCTCATCTATCCGTCCATCTTTCGTAAATATCTCACCTAAGTACACAAAATCATCCACTTGTTCAATTACTTCACCATTGACCCTCATCATACGGTTATTCTCCCCACTCTCCTCATCAAAAACTACTACTTTAGTCTTGCACGCATTTACCCTCAATGCCATTCTCTCTGTTGATTCAAGATGGCAACAAAAAAATACTCTAACACGGAGAGAAAGTAAAAATTACTTTTTTTTGGGAATGACGGATGAGGTTAGCGAAGACGGAAGATGAGGTGAAAGGGTCGATGTTCCCAGGAAGGGAATTTACTAGAGAAGAGAGGCATAACAGCGGTTAAAGATCAGTTTTAAGGAATATATTATCAAGATTATTTACGGAGAGTAAGCACAAGACAGCATCAGAGGGTAGGTTGTGGAGATTAGGCATTCTGTTTTGAAGAAGAAGTTGGGCTGACATCGACCATACAGGGAAACAGTAGGAGAGAATAGGAAAAACAATAGATGTGAAATACGATTGTAATGATCTGGGATCTCTAATTTCTGTGAAACGGTATCTTCGGTAACAATTTATAACTTCGTCAGAAAAAAATTCTGTTTTGAATTGGTATGAAAGATTGAGTCTAATAGCATGAGTACAAACAGCTCATCTCGCATGCCTCCTGCACAACTCCAACTTGTGTTTTTTAACGTCGCTGCAAAATATATTATCATGATTTCCATGACATTGATAGCACACAGCTCATGTCAGCTGAATTTCACCTCCTGACAGACATCTACAGGTTTTTGCTACTGCATTGATGGTAGTAGTTTAACTGACTTTGGCAGGACAGTGTAGGTGGTGTCGGTGATAACTCAACCTCCGCCAAACACCATTGGGGAGGGACGTAGGGCATCACTTCGCTGCAGAAGCGTTTAGCATGTGTGGTGAAAATGGCGTCAAATTCACACAAATATAGTGTAGGGTGGCTCGCGGGGTGCTACATCTACGTAATACTCTGCGAGCCACAACGAGGGTGTGTAGCAGGGGGTGAAGATCACCAAACATCCACTATTGACATGCAACTAGGATATTAAATGAAGGCATGCTAGATAATAGGGTCACATGGTTAGTATCTACACAATAAGAAAGGGATTAATGGTTGTTATTACATGCATTAGATATATATTACATGCACTACAGACTACTCTAACTATATTTCACCTACCTATCCCTTTGCTACGCTGCCTACTGCTCTCTCTTATAGTACGAGGGAAAAATGACATTTTAAATCTATCGGTACGACAATCTATCTCTCTAATCTTGTTAATATGATCAAACCTAGCATAATACGTAGGGGTTCTCAATATATATCTAACTTCATCTGTGAACAAATCGGTTTCGAATTTACTTAAAAGGTTTAACCTATATTTTAACCTGCGTTCTGATAGTAATTCCCATCCTAGTTCTTCTATTTAACTCGTAACACTTATACAATTATCATAACGGCCTTTAACAAACCTAGCAGATCTCCTTTGCACGCGCTCTAATTCTTTTATCATACCTTCCTCGTAGGGATCCCATATACTTGCGCCATATTCTAAATGAGGCCTGACAAGTGTAAAATAGCTTCTTTCTCGTATTATCTCATCGCATTTGCCTAGAACCCTTTTTACGAATCCTAATCTACCTTTTGCTACGCTAGTTATTTCCCTGATGTGTTTCCCCCATGACATGTCTTCAGTGATAGTGACTACTATGTTGAGGAAGGAAAAAATAACTCCATTGGTGATCTTCAACACGTCCAACAGCAGTACTCTTGAGCCGAGGTCTTAGAGCCAAAATACTTGTCAATATATTTACCATGAGAGTTTAAATGTCGTTCAAAAGCTACATTTTGGAGAATATATAATTTTATTCCGAGATCTTGAATGCGCGATCGATCGATAAACGGTTCTCCAAATCAAATTTTCTTCATAATCGTGTCCCTCACAGATGATTCAAGCTATTTGTTGAAATATCCTGACCACAATTTGAATAGCATTAATACGTCGGTTTAACAGTAGGTCTTTATATATTTTACGTTCTTATTTATGCATGAGATTTTTAATCTGTAGTAGTAGTCCTTGTACCCCTTGCATGTTGGAACGTTTGATTATAGAATGTTTCTTGGTTAGTAAATTTTAATGGGCGCATTGCGTGTGTGGTACGCTGGTTCCAATATAGTTGCAGTGTTCTGCCGTATTATTGATGCATGCCTGGTGTGGAAGCACCCTCTGCCACACACCCTTTGGGTGGCCTGCAGGGCATGACGTAGATGTAGATGTATATATGTACAGGATATCTATCACGACACGTCACGGAAGAGGGTGGAGTCTTGCAGAAAAATATGGGGAGAGGTTCCATGAAGCTCGCTAAGCACTAGAATGATCCACGGTAAGCATGTAACATACCAAACGCGCCTAGAAACCAGTGAAGGCTTAGCTTACATGAATATAACTTGGATAAAACAGTGGAAAATAGAGCTAATAGAGCTGATTATGTGAGAGGGAACGGATAAAACTATTTTATAAAATGTACGCGGAGAAGAGAAAACTTTAATCTCGATTCATCGACATTGGTCGTTCAATCCTGAGATTGGTTGACTGCAGCCCTAAAACCCTTCCCTATCCAATGTTAGTTCTCTTGCCTCCTGGTATCTCTTTCTATGTTTTCTCCTCTTCATTTGGTCCATGAACTTATTCCTGGGTCTTCCCCTGGGGACTTTTATCTCTAGTTTACCTTCAATTATGTTCTTCACAAACCCAATGTGTCTCAGAGTTGTCCAATCCATCCGTTTCTTCTTTTCTGTATGGGGTTCCTATATGGCCATTTTTTCTTCTACTCTTCTGTACACCTCATCATTGATTCTCAAGACAAAAAAATACTCAGAATGCTATAAGAAAGTCAACTGCAAAGGACCTACGAATGCCTGCAATATTCCGACAGCCCAATGCTGCATCGTCAACCATCATTCTTTCATTCAAAATTCTCACGTTTGCTTACGCGATGAGCGCTACCAAATTTGCAATTATTTCACGGAGGGATAGCTAGCTGAGATTCCAAAACATCCATAACTTTTCAGGTAACCTACACATTGTCGCTACTTAAAGACTCTCCAGAAAAAGAAAATTACAATTTACAAGCATTACAATTTTGAATCTCTCACGACTGATTTCATAAAACAATTTCGTAATGCTCCTATTTCACACGGAAAGCAACGTGCAAACATGCAGAATGCAGGGTGAGCATAGATTACGGATTTTCCTCACGATTGATTATCTTACCCAAGGGTTAACAACAACAAAACTAGAAAAGGTATTTTGGTTCTTCATTTCAAAGGGCAAAAAAGACAACTCAATGCCATGATGCCAGTGAAATGTACATCTACATCTACGTCATACCCTGCAAGCCACCCAAAGGGTGTGTGCAGGGGGTGCTTCCACACCAGGCATGCATGAATGATATGGTAGAACACCGAAATTACATTGAAACCCGTGTACCACACATGCAAAGCGCCAATTAAAAATCTAATACCCAAGAAACATCCTATCTTCAATCGTTCCAACATGCAAGGGATACAAAGACTACTACTACAGATTCAAAATATCATGCAAAAATAAGAACATCAATATTTACATTATGCATAAATAAGAGAGTAGAGAATATAATGAGAAAGATCTACTGCCTGCCTATTGTCACTACTCGAACTATTCATGGCGACGATCACAGCTGTTATGGTCCCGAATGGTACGAGGAAAAAATTACGTTTTATACCTATCTGTTCTACAATCTAGCTCTCTAATTTTATTGGCGCGATCTAATCTGCCGTAGTTTGAGGGGGTTAATAGTATGTTTTTTACGTCGTTAGAGAATTGATTTTCCTGAAATTTAGTTAGGAGGTTAAGCCTCTAATTTAATCTACGCTGTGATAGCGATTCCCATCCTAATTCTTCTAACAGTCCAGACACACTAGCCAACTTATCGTAGCATCGTTTCACAAACCTAGCTCCTCTTCGCTGTACGCGCCCTAACTCTGATATCAACCCCGATTCGTATGGATCCCATACACTAACAGCATATTCCAGATGAGGCCAAACGAGTATCATTATATCGATGTATCATTATAGAACAACGCCATATCCATACCTTAGCGTAAAAATTATTAAATCAAAATGAGAAGTTTTACCTTCATTTTAACCATGGACCATGACAGCGAACGGTAACTTCAAACGGCACCGATTTCGTAACCAGACGGGGATTTGATGTTTTAATTAGCACTCAGATAAGCCCCGGCCTAATATTTGTAAACATTCGCACCTGCCACCCGAGAAACCTACCGGCCTAGAAAAAAGAATGACACATGGTAAGCGGTCTTTCGAGGGACCTCACTGCATGTGAGCACTGACCCACATTGGGACAATTAGTTTATTTACCGATACGAGATGTATCGTATTTGACATCGCAATCAAAGCTTCGTGCCAAAATTCATTTCGTCTCACAGATGGAGAGGGTGACTTTTGTAAGCCTTAAACGTTAGCCGGTGGGTTACACTCTATCAAGCCTAAAGATAATTCCATTGAAGACTACCTCCAACATGATGAAACATTACGACACTACTTCTCTTTCAGTTGGCAGGTAGTGTAGCTGATTTATTCATATGCCCTCAATGCATGTTTCTAAATCTGCCGAGTAGTGCCAACACCATATTTTTCATGTTCCCTGCATGACTCTTGTGCCACGTTTCCATAGTTACATTATAGATTATTTTGGTAGTTTCTGTAGCATTTGTAGCATGCCCATAGTGTGGTACATTGACATATGGTCATATGGTCTACGTGGTAATGAAAAAGAAAACCCTCAATACAAGTTACCATGGGGAAGAAGAGAAAAGTTGTTGTTGTTTACTTGTACTGTTGAGGAAGAAATATAAAAGAAGTTGGCGAATATATTTGTAAATCTTCCGAAGGAAATACAGAAAGACTAAAAAAATTGTAAGTAGAGGTCTGAAAATTAATTCAACCGCTGCTGTACGACAACATGTTGGTGAAAGTTAAATTCTTCACTGTAGTTCATGTAGGTGATAAGTCAACCCCTTCCAAATGCCCATTTGGTGTCTTGCAGGTTAATAAGTCGATGTAGATTACACATATACAATTAGTCCCATAATGTACTCCTAAAACAGATTGCATTCTAACACATATTCTGAGTCCTGAAGAATTCAAAGGATAAAAACTATGTATCTCCCAGTCAAAATCCAAAAATGATGTGCATCTTGACAGCGTTGTAATGCAGACAAAAATGAGCAATTTTCCGCAAGGTTATAATTTACTTCATCAGGTGTAAACATTGAAACCCGGGAATAAGTTAATTCTATCTCTATGGATAACTGCTCATTTTTATATATGCATCATGCAAAAATTCCACTAAATTTCGCAGGTATCTTCTGATTTTATATTACCGGCATTTCTCAAGGCCGCAGGGTTACACGAAGCATTTTACTTTGAAGCCTAATGCATTTAATATTGCGAGTACGTGGGCACGGAATTGTAAAATGAGCTATTTTCCTAGCTCTCGTTCGTGCATTAGGGGAGTCATTCTTGAAAATCTGTGCTTCACTAGACGCAAATATTAAGTTTTTTCTCACCGCACAGCAATCCGCACATTAAACTATGCAGTACAGTACCTCGTGTAAAAAAAACTGTCTTGAGAAATGGCGTCTCTTTTCTCCTACTGCTAACACTCATGCTTGTATATGCATAAAAACATTCACGCATTCATATCTTAAAGCCCGTTTTACACGGGGCACGTAATTGCACAGTCCGATGTATGTGTACACGAACGTGCATTTCAAATTCCGTGGTGTGAAGCAGTGAATTGCAAGAATTCATGCGCGAATGCGTGGACGCGAGATAGCAAAATAGCCCCGGCCCTAATTCAATTATTTCACGTCTGACTGAGAAAAAAAATGCACTTTCAAAATGTGCGATTTCATGTCCCGTGTAAAACAGGCTTAAGATATCTCCACAGGAGATGCTGTTTGCGGAAAAATACAAATGAATGAAATTACAGGCGTAAATGTGCGATCAACGGAGGCGAGAGGACACTACACGCAGGTTTATTTTTGTGCCCGTTCAAATCCTCAACCCATGAAGACGGGGGTGTGACCCTTCGCCTCCCTCCTCCCAGGCCCCGAGCCACACCCCCCCCCCTGAGAAAAAGACCCCTGGTCTTAGGTGGGGGCGAAGTCACTTTCATCGGAAGAAAACTACACGCGGCACAATGAAAACCAAACGGTGTAAGAAAGAATCTTCCACGAAATAAACACCAATAGCAACCAGGGAATATCGAAATAGAATTGCACCTACCCAAAGATTAATAAATAAACTACCTTCATCTCAAGAAAAGTAACAATAACATAGCTTCGGATCATAGGGGTATATTAAATGATTTATCTGCGTGAAACTCAAATGTATACCCAAAAATCTACCGGTAATTGCGAACCCCAACGCTAGATTAAAATAATTACAAAAGTCAACTTAAAAAAAGATATTGGCCCGCCTCAACTTGGCATGTTCGTGACGTCTGACAAACAACTTTTGGGTCGAGTACAAAAAAAAACAAAGTTATCAGGATCCCACAGTAGTTGATGGTATTTTCTTCGAAGGACAACACACATCCACGATCTCAGTGGTGGCCACAGTTACGATCAACAGGTGGTCGAGTCGAAGATTCTCCAATTGTAACTGTGCTCGGTGGTTGCCAGATGGCTTTAAATGATAAAACCACGATCAGAATGCATCGCAAGATTTTGACAGAGTTTTGGGTTCCGTTTGTTTAGAGCGACGGCCAAGTTAAACGGATTTCTGTCTTCACACCCTTTACTTCCGTGTTTTCGAAACGGTAAAGTCTCCGTTGCTACGCAACCGAAGGCGACCGACTAAATATAAACTGACATCGAGCAAAGTTCACCCAGTCCGCAAGAGGGTGAATGCTAAAGATTTTCCCCGAAGTTGAGTTAATAACAAATGTATTAGCGTTCACGTAAACCACATGACCCGAGATTAAGGCCAAGGAAATGTTCTCGCGAGGTTCCAATACGTAGTTTCACACAGATTGAGCCACAGAAATCAACAGATACGAAAGGGTATTACGATAGTACAAAGGAAAAAAACCACCAATAAACAGTTCTCCGTAAACTTTGCAGAAACATTTTTCAAGAGGTAGAGCGAAGACAACATTTTCACTGTGGTATAATCGAGAGAAGACGCATGAGAGTGTATGGATTTAAAACTTTCAAGTTGAAAAACTTTTATAAAAGACTGAAATAATACTTCAAGGCGAGAGACAGCCATAGAGTAAACTACTGCAAAACACAAACAACCGTTTCCCAGCAACGATTCCGCAAGTGGTTGTCGAGCGAATGCAAAATAAATGCTGTTCACGGAACTGACTCGGGATCCGCATTAAAAGCTGCCAAAGGAAAAAATCATCAAATGTCCCTGAAAGTCGCCCTAAAGAGCGGTTGGCCAAAGGAATTCCCTGCATTTTCAAACAAACAGCCACTTCAAGACGCTTGAATTTAAATTGGCT
This sequence comes from Ceriagrion tenellum, assembly GCA_963169105.1. Lineage (NCBI taxonomy): Eukaryota > Metazoa > Arthropoda > Insecta > Odonata > Coenagrionidae > Ceriagrion > Ceriagrion tenellum. The sequence goes on along the minus strand of OY720634.1, from coordinate 34,631,809 downwards.
GATGGAAGAGCCGAACGGTTAAGGCACTAAAGCTTCCCTAAAGCCTAATCTTAGAATCTGGTAGCCAAATATCAAGAATAATTGGGATGATACACCATATTTTAGTATTTTTTCCTGCTGAAAAGGTCGAGACCATAATAACCAAGTTGCTAACGCAACGCAATAATGCTCATTTATAAAGTGTTTACATTTCCTATCTCCAAAGCGCACCCTCTGAGAGTAGAACATAACATTTAAAAAAAATAACATCCTTTCCACTAATGACAACTCACGAAATAAACATGAAAACAAAAATAGCGCACTTACGCCTTATCTCTGCGAAGCAGGGCCGAGATGGAATTCCACGGCTGGCGTACGTTGCGGCTGGTTGCCTGCCGCGCTCGCTTGCACCGGCTATTACACGCCGAGTGGAGATCTTCAAAACAACACACAAATCACGACACTCATCCGAAGAAAATAACTCGGATCTTATCGGATAAGCTGAGTTAAACAAACTCGCATTCACGCCACTAAAAATCACAAACGAATTCCCGGCTAGACAGCGTTTCCTTCGAGTATCACTTCGATGCCAACAATGTACCCGTCCGAGAACGGAGTTGGGCGACTGAGAATACGTTAAATTCCCTTCCACAAATCTGAACGCTGCACTTCACATTCGCCAACAACACCTCGGGAGACTCGATGCCACCCACCACACGACAGGCCGAAGACTCGCGCACACTTCACCTCTTCGAGGGTTAGTGATCAAGTCAGTCAGCTGTGAATGCTGAGATACGCATGGCAGGCAATCGAGTTCGCTCAATCCTCGGCTACTCTCGTGCGTTTCCGGAGGAGAAGCCGAACACCAATCCAGAGCGCCGCTGGCGTCGTACGAAACGGCCGCTAAGGAAATGAGCGGGAGGACAAGTGCTTACGTGGATTTCCAACGTTATCCGGCTTTCTTTTCGCTCCGCACCGCTGAAAAGAAAGAACGAATAAGCGGAAAAGTTATTTCGCTTAAAACAAACAGTACCTTACTCCTAAAAGTCAACATCTTTTACCCCCGAAATTGAAGTTAAACACAATCGTTCTTTTCGTCACATAAATAAATATTGAGTAACATCTTTGTGTAAAATTTTATTACTCAGGTCAATTAAGCTGTTTAATTCGATTCTAGGATAATTTTTTGCAGTTTTTTTTAATAATTCAACTTATTTCAATCGTATTTTGGCAAATATTATTCCAATTAGACTGGTAGAAATCGCGACAAAATACAGCCGATTTAAAAGTCCTGTCTTCTTCTTCCATGATCCTGTGTCTTGGCAGGTTATAATTCCAGCAATTTGTAGTATTTTTAATGCCCGTTTAGTGCAATTATACCAAAACTAATTAAAGCAAATGCATTATTTGATTTTATTCGTGGACGTTCTGGACCCGTTTCCGAAATTAGTTCTAAAGTGTGAGCCTCGGGGAGATGCTGCTAATTATGCCATTTGCATCATCTCTTAATTCAGTAAGAAATATCTCAGCACAGTGGAATTTATCATGGTTCAGTTAATATACAATAATAATTAGCTGATTGGATCCACTTACTATAAGTTTATCGTGAAAAACGTCTCGTCGAAAACCTTGGACAAACTTTTGAAACTGCCAGAATTTATCGACACGCTATGAGTTATCGAACCTGTCGATGTTACCACAAAACATTTGAGAGTGGATTGCGCATCGCTTCTGATAGTCTGTATTTGTTTTGTTGTTGTCGAATTTCATTGTTATCGGAAAGGGTTAGGGTAGATTTAAAATGGTTAAAATACTAATCGTTAATTTATCAGTTGCTTAACAATTTTATTCCGAGTATTTCTTCACTTGGTATAAATTCAGCTTTCAAATTTGGGATGACTGGGTCCTAGTAAGATATTAAAAAATTTTACTCTTCGTCAAGTCCGGAATAGCCCCGGTTTTACCCCTGGTGTAACAAACTAATTTTTTTTTCATTAATACAGCTCTGGAATGAAACAGTGGCTAGATGCTCATACCGATACGAAAGCATCATTGTTTACGTTCACCCACTGTGTCACATTCTCTGATTTAAATGCCGACAGAGACTACAAACTTGTAGTCCTAGATATTGGGAGGAACTTAGTAAATGCAAAATTGAAGGTGCTATAACTCTTTCATGATTGAGTGAATATTTGCACAAAGCACCACAGTATGAAGTGAGACACTATGCATGGTATGAAGAAAACTTAAAGCACCGCTAGTAGCTCTTACTCCAGCACCTACCACTAAATATAATGGAAGCAAACAGTTTTGTCTTAGTTTTTATTAACACATAAAATGCACATGTTTGAAACATCACTACAGAGATTAAGCCCCATCAGAAGTGGATCGATGTCCAACGAACTTAATGCCCTGCGGTGATCCTTTTTGCTGCACAGGCTTCAGCTTTTGCTGCTAGATTCTAATACTGCGTAAATCATGGCTAAGTTCAGTCGGTATTTAGTAATAAAAGGTGGAATGTATTATTCCTAGAAGATATCGTGTTAAATCCAAGAAAATATTAGCTGCATTACAGCAGTAATCCCCCTTCATTACAAATTGGGCAGTATAAGAGTCTCAAAAATACTATGTTATTGCTCAATCTATCAATGTTCCAAGCAATTGTGTTAACCAGGACCAGCTGGATTCTATGGTGTTTATATTCTTGGTAACAGGTGACATTGTAACTTAACTGAATTCTATGTTAAAACTTAATGTAACCGAAAAAGTCACATACCTACATATTTGCATGGTGACCATTTGGAAAGAAGGGCGAATATACAATGCAGGCTAAAGTTCTCCGTTTTACCCTCTCCCTCCTCATTGCCCCCTACGTGAATTTAATATATCTGTCTAATTAATGCCCAAATTTTCACTTGTCCTGCACATGACAGTCCTAATATTTGTCTTGAGTCAATTTTAGTACGTTCAACCCTGACTCTCACCATCTTCCTAAAATTTCCTTCCATAACATTCATTTTTCCATTATTTACATGGGTTAATACTGCTATCTAATTGCTTCTATTCTCTTGGGATGAACGAACAAATGAAGCACAATCCTTTCAAAATTAATGATACCTGATCCATAATCCAAGCACAACCTCTCAGTCATCATTCTCTTTCACATTTTTCTCCTAACTCCTATCCCTTATGCTGGTGGAGCATTTTTTATCAGGCAAAGCAGATTTGTAAAAGTATTCTACTAGTAAAAGGTATGTTTGTTGTAAGACAGAGAAACTCCTTCCAATTTTCTACACTTTCATGGCCCTATTTACTTACAGTATTTCCTTTTTCAGCCTAGCACATGATATACCCTTCTTCATTCAATCCGTGAAATCAATTCTCTTTCTTCCCCTCTCCCACTCGCCCAACATTACTCCCCCTATCATAGTCTTGAGCAACCCATCACCCCTAATCATCTCTTCCAGCTACTTACCTGACCTATCCTGGATTTCATTCAGAAATTTCTTCTCGTCACCCACCATGCTATGCACTTCCTCATTTGTCCTTTCCATCCTCTGCACCTTCTCCATCCTTCTCACACCTACATCTTAAATGTCTGTAGTCTGCTCACATCCTACCTTCTCAGAGTCCACGTTTCTGCTCCATACTGTGCTAAATTCCCTATCAAGCTCTTCACTGGACTTGACATTCTTTACCAAGTTCCCATCATCTGCTCCGTCTGTTACCAACCATATTGCAATAACCTTAATCTGCCCCCAGTCTACTTCACTTCCCGTCCAATATTCTTTCATAAATCTGTTTGGTCAGCTCATTACTTAATTCCTTTTACTTGGCCAAACCAGTAAATAATATTTAATCATTATGTGAATCCTTTCATAGCATGTTTATTACGCATTGTATCATACCTCTAATTTTTAAATCTTGGTTATTATGAAGTATCCCATGCCCATGGTGTTTATTTATCATTTATGTACATCTAAGTGTATTCAATCACACTTTTAGCATGTTATTTAGAATTGCAAATAGCACAAATCCCAGTGGTGTAATTATGACGGAGATTTGGCCTGACACTCCCAGGGTTTAGGCCCCCCCCCAAGAGGCAAAAATTTTGACGGAAATTTAAAAAAAATCCTTTTTTGTATATACTTTGAAAAAATAAGCAACTTCCACTGTGATAGGATTTATTAGGATCAATTTTGCTTTTTACAGCATCTTCAGGTAACAAATATCATGTGTGCTCAAGCTTAAATAGGGAGGCGAGAGGGAGGGGCTGGTAAGACAGATGAAGGGGAAAAGGAAAAAGGAGGGAAGGGTGGACAGTCATCAGTGCCTGAGGGCTTTGGAAATACTAGAGATGGATTCAGGGGGTGGGTGACAAATTACACATACACAAGAGGGTTCAAAATGAAAGAAAATCAGCACCTCCCTATATTAGTGTGTGAAATCGTAATTAATCTAATCGCAGTGCAAGTTGCTAATTTTTTCAAAGTGCAGCTATATTCCGTTTCCGTGCAATCAGGCCTGATATCATGGATTATATCCTTCCCTGCGCTGGTTGAAGCATGTCTAATTGTTAAAATGGCATTTTAGTGCATACTGAAACTTTCTTCTCCTAGATGGAGGATGGGCCCCCTTAATTTATCTTCTCAAGGGCCCATGAGAGTCTAACAACACCCCTGATAAGATCCTAATAAATTTTACTATTGATGAAAAAAAATTTTATTTTCTTAATCTTCAAACAGATTTTATATATTGACTTCTTAATGGAGGATAAACTTTGGGAATGCAATTTCGTTCATAATATTGAATGGGTGAGAATTTTTTTTGAACTACCAATTGATCATGTCACCACACATTGAGACTGATTCACTGCTACTATTCTATATCTAGAATTTGTCATTTATAAGCTAGAGAACATTAAGTTGTTGGATACTGACTTCGCTAATTTGTTAAATATGTATCTGGGCAATTAAATATCCCTGTCTTCATTTGGTTTCCTGATACTTGTAGAAAAAACACCTGGATATTACAGCTTTTAATAAAATTATCTAAAAATATGGACTGAAGTTCATAATGAAGTAATGACCCATGTTGGAAAAATAAAAGTTTTGTTGATAAAATCAGAGGCATTTTGTGATGGAAATGATTTCAAATGCTGTAACTGAACTCTTCAGCTGTGGTAACTTTGCTTAGCATGAAAGAAAATTGAGGGTGGCTGGGTTCTTTCCTTCTCATGCAAATGAAGGAGTAATTGGTGGTGCATAGCATCAACATAGATGTTTTTTTCTGTCTGGGGAAGCAGTCAGTGCAGAAACATTTTTTAAGCATGAAATTATTGTATATAGAACTGTTATTGAGTGCACTCTCCAAGTTTACTTTCCTGGCTTTTTCTGGTTAATTTTAGTCAAAACAGAACAAAAATTCTTTGCTTTATAGCCATATTTTCAAAAAGAAAATGCCCTCACAAAATTCTTCAGTGATTTATTTGTGACAACCAGTTTCAAATTTTGATAAAATATTGGAAAATATGAACTGAAGCTTATAATGGTGTACTGAGCCTTATTGGTAAAAATAACCTGGCCTGATGATGATACCATCCATCAAAACCAGTTGCACCAAGTAAATCTCTGTGGAACTTTGGAAGTGCATTTCCTAATTGAGCAATCATGGAGTTCAGTCATGTTTTGCCACATACCATAGAACATGTTATCAATTGTTTAAGTAAAGAGTGCAGTTGAAAAATTTACCAGAGTAACAGATGCCTTTGCCCAGTTACCTCAGATTGGAGAGTTATATTAGGTACAATTAAATATTCACAGGTATCCATTATGCCATTCTCTTCCAGGATTGTCTCAGTAAAAAGAGCATATTAGGTCTTTGAAATTGGCTGTGTTTATAATTTCTTCTCAATTGACCTATGGTGGTATACCTCTTTTGCTTCAGGTAAACTCATTCATTCTGGTTGCATGATATGATGAAATCGCCCCTAGAAAAATTTGGCCAGGACCGGGAATCGAACCACGGACCTTTGGTTTGCCGGACCATTGCGCAGACCACTATGCTATCCAGGGTTTCTAATTCCTGTTGCAATCTCATCGTAATCTCCCTTGCATCTGCCAAAATTGCCACGAGAATTAGGAAGCCTGGATAGCATGGCGGTGTGGACATTGGTCCAGCAAACCAAAGATCAATGGTTCCCCTCCCAGTCCATTCCAAATTTTTCTCATGGAAATTTCATTGTATTTCACCTGCTATGTAAGAATATTTTGGATGTATGATGTGAAGTTTTATTATGTATCTCCTCTAGGTTAAGCACTGCATTACTGCATATTTTTTGCTGGTCTAGTCAACCATCGAAACTTGGCAGCTATGCAATGTTAACCCTATTGAGGATCCTGAAAGGATCTTAACCCTTTGAGTGCCGGGGAGTGCTATTGTGCTCCTCCTGTCTCTCGCGAAAAGTGCCAGGAGCGGTATAGCTCTCCTCCTGCAATGTCACTCTTAGATGCTAGTATTCCACTGATTGTTCACAGATGGCACCTAAATGCAGATTACTTATGAAGCTTAAAGCAAAAATGCCTCGGAAAATTTAGCATAGTACATAGAAAATCGGTTGGCACTCAAAGGGTTAATAACAGTCATACATTACTTCACATATGCCCTCCTGTTCTTATAGAAGACCCAATGTGAGTCAAAATATACACCGAATTCAAACTTTTTTCCCAATGGTTTTAAAAATCCCACTTTCACTGATGGAATGCATTAGGTATTTAAAAGCAAAATTTAGGCATTACAAATGCCAACTATTCCACAGCTATATTTTAAATGAACACTTTTTTATGTAAGTAAGTAAGTAGTTTATTGGTCCCGGAGACATAAAAAACAAATGTATGGGACAAGTCAAGGAGAAGAAAAAAAAAAAAAACAGGAAAAGGAAACAATACATAAATACATATCCTCGCCACCAAAGGAGAACACAATACATAAATACAATCACTTATTCAAGAACTCATCGACTGAGTAAAAATTATAGAATAGAAATTATAGAATATAGTAAGAATTATAGAATAAAAGTTATAGAATCAAATTAATTGATTGAGGTGCTACGCATAGGTGCCTATGCAGGGGTTACATGGCACAAGTAGCACCATTGAAATTTTTGGGGGGAATTTAAAAAAATTATTAGTAACAAAGGCATAATAATGAATAAAATAAAATTTAAAATCTAGATGACGAAAGTGACTAACTTGATCTGAGGTATTTTAAATATTATTTTAAATATAATTTACCCTTCTAAGGTACCATATTCCTGCTTAGTTTAGGCTTCTCCTTAGCTTCTCTTGCTTCACCATAGTTTTGCTGCTATGCAATAAATTTGACAAACTTTTGTGCCGTGCGATTCTTGTTTTATATCATTTTTATTAATTTACTTTTTATGAAAAATTTAGAAATTGGTGGAAAGAAATGTTCGAATAATTTCTTGGAAAGGGAATGAACAGTTTGACTGGCTGATAGAAGAAGATGAGCTTCAAGCATATATATGTATTTTTTTCTGTTGTTACCTTAGCAAACATAGATTTTTGTTTTCCACCGCCAAAGTTTTAAATTTTTAGTAGCAAAGCATTATGGGAGGAAGGTAGTCATGTGTTCTTCTTCTGCTCTTGTAGTCCATATTCATATTCCAGGAATCTCAATGGGTGCTGCACTATGAGTTTCTGATGTAGAGGCGAACCTTTTGTCATTCAATTAGCATTTAAAGATGCATGCCAAATTCTGACCAATTTCTAGAAAGAAATTTCACGAAAGTGAATAATTTGACTCCACCTAATTTTGACATTTTTCTTCAAATACAGGTATTTAAGGCTACTTCACAAATCTCAGAAAATACCATTGTAGATTTGCCTTCTGGCCTGGTATCTTTCTACACAGATTACTCAGTTCCTCGAGTTCCAGGTAAAAGATCTAAATCATTCCTATAATCTAAAAGCATATTGTAAAATGACATGGAAATAGTATTATGCCATTGCTATGATCATTTAAGTTTTGAGAGATGCGTATCATTCACTGTGCTATATTGGAAGTTGCTTTCACAATTTTTTATAGCAGATTCTCTATTAGGTTTAGCTACATGAGTACTTTGTGATTACCTTGGTTGTTAATTTTGTGGATACACTTACTTTTTGTACATTTATGGCATTATTATCTACTCATAAGTAGGATTTTATAAAGTTTATTGGTGAATAAATTATGTAGGTATACCATAGCCACATGAAGAGCAAGATTATAGGTATACAAGTTTAAAGACTGCTGATCATTTAAATTCAAAGCCCAGAAATTAGTCATAAATGGGATTGTATTTATTGGTATCCTTAAAAAAATTTGTGGGAGAAATGTGGAATGGAGACAAATCATAAGAAAGCTATATTGATGTGAGAAAGAAAGTAATCAGTTCAAGCAGGTGTACAGACTGGAGCAGATAGAACAATTTTCCCCATATACACTTAAAGCTGCCGCATTGCTTTAGAAGTATGTCAGATTTTCACGAGAACAAATGTTGCTTGACGAATTGCTGCAGTGTCTCTGCAGTACTCTACCAAATTTTATTACAGTAATGCATTTGTGGTACAATCACTGCTCATGTAAGATGTACAAAGAAGTTGCCAGAGGCACTGCCGGAGTGCTACCACAGAACGGGAGATGATATCAGAATGGGACATGAATGAGAAATGTGAATGTGAGACGAGAGTGGAGGCCATTTCTTACCTATTAGTAGATAGTGTAGTGTCTTGAAGGAAAATAAGTTTACGCATATCAGCATTTTCATAAGATTTTAAGAGGTAAATAATGTAAGCTAGAATCAATGGGAGAGAACTGAAGACTGTCACATTTACATAATGCCCTGAGGGTCACTGTTGAGGCATGTAGCTGCAGGGTACCAGAAAATCTGTCATGGTAAGAGGGTAATAGGTAGTGTGTTTACAATGTTTCTTTAGGTAGTGTCTTGCTGTTTCTTTTGTAATCACTTATTGTGCAAGGAGAGAGGGAAATTTTGCAACAGTCAGCTGTGAAACTCTTATTTTGTCACTCTCATCAGTTCAAGAGACGAGCATAGAGATGAAATAATATTCTCAAGGTCATACTGAAGCCCAACTATCAGAGTTTTTCTAGTAATCAAACAGTGAGCCTAGCATCTAAGTCTCTAATAGTTCCCAACCTAGTCCTTCCATCCGCTGTGTAACACCTTATGCTCATAGCAGTTTTTCGTCAGAGGACCTTCTTACTACTCAGTTGGTAGAACCTAGTTTCTTGAACACACTGCCACTAATGTTTCATATTTATTTTCCCTGTTTTTGGTCTTAAATCAAGGTGATTCCCAGGTATTTGATTTCATCTAATGTACATATATCTGTACCATTTTATATGATGTAGAAACCATAATGCTGAAAAAGGAGAATGGAAGTAGAAGAGATGGCATTAGAGATGGTGTGAGAAGGAAAGTGAAGAAAGTCTATTGGACAGAAAGTACAGGTGATAAAGTGCTTGGAATGGTGAATCAGGAGCAGAGTTTGTGACAGGAAGTCTGGTAAAGGTTGTGTAGATAGATGGGAGCAAATAATTCTGGTTGGATCTTCAAGACTGTAAAAGAAGGGGGATGTTAGTTTCGTGCAGAAGGGAAAAAGAGAGAATAGACTTAAAGGAGAGAGATGAATTATGGCTGGCCCTAAAGGTAGTAGGGCAGAAGCAAATAGAACAATGTAATTAACTTGGTAGTATGGCTGAATAAAATAAGCATAGAAGGGAAAGCATTAGGAGGAGGATAGCACTGGTAAAGAAAACATTCAGTAATGGATGAGAGCTGATGATGGGGACCTTGGGTAAGGAGTTAAACACTTACAGAGTGGATGACTTCCTGAGCAGTCATGCCACCACCTAGCCCAGTGTGCACCTGAAGCAGTCATGGGGACCACAACATTTCTTTAGTCTCCCCCACCTATTTGATGCCTGTTAGGGTTTATGAAATTTACCCCCATATTTAATGTATTAAAAACTAGTAAAGAAACTATCTTCGGCCTTGCCAAAGCTTAAATACCCTACACCACTTTCAATATTGTTTAAAAAACATGGTTTTGGTCCAATCCTACCCATTTGAGAACTGTGCCGTCTATGGATTACCAGAGGCTTATGACCCAAATTTCAGCTCGATGTCTCAAATTTTATGGCAGTTATCGTGCAAAGAGAGACAGATGGACGGACATAGCTAGATTTACTTGTAAGGTGATGCCGATCATTTCTATATATACTTTTCCATACTGCCACACCTCCCTCAATGTTTTACATTTATGCCGTGACAAAATCCCCTACACCACGTTTGTGGTGTAGGGTATAATGATTTACAAACGTGGTGTAGGGTATAAAAAGGCTGATGAAAAGCTTGATATGGAGTGTACCGCTAAATGGGACAAAAATGTGAACTCTGAGACTAAAGGAGAAGAGGAGGCTGCAGACATTCAAGATGTGGATGCGTAGGAGGATGGAGAGGGTACAGTGGATAGAAACGAAGACAATTGAGAAAGTGTTTTGAATGGTTGGTAAGGGAATGAAACTTCTGGATGATAACAGGAATGAGTAAGGCAGGTGTTTGGAGGGGTTAATGAGGGGAGACATATGGGTGGAATACATGTTGAGACAGAGAAAGAAGTTTGTGCATTTTTATTTATGTTTTTTCATGATTTTTTCTTTCAAGTAGTAAGACCTATGGAATTAATATCTTGTAATGGATTGAATATTGAAAATATATTTTTGTGGACTTGACTGATCTTTCCATGACCCTCTAAAACATCACATGTGACCCATATTTTGGGAAACTCTGATGTAGGGTATTTTCACTCAATTCTATTTAAACCTACAGTAACTAGTAGATCACCTGATAAAAAAAGGACCTTATTTAGAGAGGAAGGATGAATACAGTTGATGAAAGTGATCATATGTGAGGAGGTGGGACCCTACAGTTACTTGAAAGATTAGTAGAGGCAATCTTATCTCCAATGATGCCACCCTCATTAGTCAACTGTTAAATTATGTGTGAGCTAAAACCTAAGACACTATCAGTCATCTTCCCCTTAGAAGTATGTATCCCACCTGACTCACAAACCATTAACCCGTTTTTCCTCCGCTATGATTATGCTGGATTTACCTACTGTGCCAAAATGTATAAGTAATTCTGAAAGAAATTAAAAATAAAGTTAGGAAAAGTTTTTACTTGCATTCAATTGTCCATACCACGGTTATGCCATACACTACTGATCATCTCACTCTTCACCAATGGCATGCCACAAGCTGCAAAAATGATGATCCAGAATTTGGCCACAATGACTGATGTGTTGTGAACCAATTAGGCTTGTTTCAATCAGTTGGACTAACATGGCAGGGAACCTGATAGTATCATACTGCTCAATCATGAGGGATGACCCAACGTCCAATCTTGACCAAAAGCCCATGTGAGATCTGCAGTTTTTATGACTTGCATGTCCACAGCTTTCTGTGAATTCAGCCTTCATGATCAAACAATTGCAATTAACATTCAATAAGACAGCAAGTCATCATTGAAAGTTGAAACCAAATGAAAACCAATCCTTGGGACCATGAGCATGCAGTTAGTATATATTTCTAGGATCACAGGTAATTTTGTCTTCGGATTGAGTAAAATCTTCAACTTGCCAGTGACAGGAGTATATCATTAGACACTATCAGAGATGAAGAATTTTGTTTCTAATGTATCTAAGGGATTTCTAAAATTATAGCTTTTTGGCATTCTGGCTAAATGAATCAAGTGGTAACTCATGCTTAAAACAGAAAATTTCAGCTGGAAAAAAGCAATTTAAGTATTTCAATCTTCAGTGCATGTGTTGACATGTACAATGGTAAAGACCACCTGATTTTTGACCCACTGAAATAGCATTTTCATGTTATGCATTGTGAAAGAAGAGCCTTTCCAAACAATACCTATTGTTTCTCAGAAGATGTATGCATATGACATACATATATTTTAAGTTCTGGGGCACATCTCTGGATGTATTGGTCAAATTTTGATTTGGATAACTTCAGTGTATAAACCGTGTACAAATCATGACTGAAGTTGTTTATGTGGCTCCATGTCTATTGGAAACTTTTCATTGATGTGTTTAATTTTTTTTCATCATCTTTTTTCCATTATGAATTTGGTTTGGTATTTGTCTTTATCCCTTTTCGAACATGCAGTTGGTAAAGGTCTTTATTAAGCTTGATAGAAAAATAAATAGTACACTATCTCTCATAAGACATTGAAAGGACTTTGGCCAGTGCTTCATTTGGCAGTACATCTTATCAATCAGCAGCTAGGTTGACAGATGGCTAGTTAAAAATCAACTGCATAAAGTTCAGTATGAACAATGCAAAAATGTATACTTTCTGGTTAATTGTATTGCTTCTCCATCATAGAGATCAAAACCTTAAAATAAAAAATGAAACTAATTTCTTACTCCTGGAGAAGAAGTTTTTTATGAAAACACTAATTTTTTTTGGAATAAAAGTAATGGATTATCTTATTAGCACTTAAAATTATTCTGCTAACAATCCTGTCAATCCAAAAAACAATCTCAAAATGAATGCCTCGAAATTTTCACTGTTTCTTCTTCATAAATATCGATTGTCATTTAAAGTTACTTCTCACAATTTCATTGGTTCCCATCAGTGCTTGGAGTCGCTAGTGGACCTCATGTATACATTTACAAGAACCTCCGGCCATTTTTCAAATTCACTGTGCCATCAGAAAATGCTGATTCAACTGAGGCGGAGGTGTGGGGCCAAGCCAAAGAGTCCCTTGAAATTGCAAGAGCGATGGGGAGTGACTCAGAATTTTCTGCGGATGCTCTTGTGGAGATGCTGAATGGTTTGAAGGCCAACATTGGAGAAGAAAGTTTGACTGCAAGATCTCAGCATCTGTTGTCTCTTCCCAAGACTGAGTGGTCGCAGTTCATTGCAGAGAGTTGCAGTGCTCCATTAAAAAAACAGGTGCCCTCTGAATATTTTCATTAGAAACGACTGGCGATGAAAATTTTGAACTAAAATGCATAGCATATCTTTACTGATATTGCTTATGTGAGTTCTATCAGAACACATGATTATTCATAGATTTACTTATTGTTTAATTGTTTGCTTTTATCTTCAGATAATGGATTTAAGGGGATAACAGTATGTGGTTTAACATTGCACCTGAGAAAATTGCTTAAGCTGACATTCACCGAAATTTTTTAACTTTTGTGATCCTGGTAAGCTAGTTTTTATCTGAGGGCAGAAAAATTGATGCAATTGCTCCAGGTCACCAAATCACATAATAGATGAGTGCTCTTTGTAGGGAAGATTTGCAACATAATTTGCCTGTATTGAATACATGCAACAACCCAGTGGTGTAACTACATTGGGCCGGATGGCCAGTGACCTGGGGCCACCCATGTTAGGGAGAGCCCCATGAAGCAAAATTTATAAATTTTAGGGAAACTAAAAAAAATCCTTTTTTGGTTATGTTGGAGCATGTCTACATACAACCTTGTTGAAATGCTAAAAATTTTAAAATTCCTGGGGCAGGGGTCAAAGGGGACCCTCTTTGTTTATCTGTCACAGGGGCCCTAAGAGTCTTGCTACACCACAGCACCAACCATTCTTAATTGGTTAATTACTGAACTGATAGTATGCAAAAACTCATCTCCTTTAATGTTTACAGACAGCAATCTGTTGTATCACCACCCTGAAGAAGGCTTTGCGAGATGATGACGCCCCCTCATGTTTGGTGATAGCTACTGAGAACAAGCATATTTATATATTGGACCCTGAAGCCTTCACCATTCTAGAAGATGTGAGTAGAAGCCTGTAATATCTTTTGCCATTACACATATATAGCTCTAAGGCTCTCTAGTGAAATGTACAAGGCATTATACTTGCTGAGAATTCCATTCATTTATTAATTGCCGCTGAATATGCTTTATAAGTTGCCTTAGAACTTTCATAAGTTCAATCTGCCTTTTGTATTGGTTATGCTTTCCTGCTGTGGAGAAATAGTTCATCATGTGGTACATGCATGCCGTATTCTAATAATGATGGAATGCTGCCTTTTTAAACCCAATTCAATGGATATATATTTTTACAAACTAGGACCGAAATTTCCAGGGCAGTTCTCATATTTTCCTGGTGAAAGACTTCAATGAAGACTTTGATCTTGTTCTCATGTAGCGTACCATGTTTCTAATATGAGGGAATCAAGAAACTGCATTTAAGAACTTTTCTGTGAAAATCAGGATACCTGCATGATGATGATGAATTTCAAATGAATCTACTTTAACCCTTTCACTGCTCTCATTGTCTATCAGTGATCACTGCAGCAGACTGCTCCCATCGTCTGTTGGTAATTTGAAGTATGGTTCTACTCCCAGACACCATGGGTGACACCATATATTAAAAAAAATAGTTTTAAGTCTTTTAGAAAACCTTCCATCAATTCGTATTTAATAGTAAAATCAGTGAAAATTACTCCTTATAAATTTTCAAAACAATTTTTACCCTAAATAAAAGTGAAAATTAATAAAATTACTTTAAAAATTTAGAAAAATATAGCGCCTATGGAGAGCTATATTTCAGATTATTTGTCCAGTCAAAGGGTTAATATTGTACATATATTGACAGTTGTCTCCCAAATTGCTGTGTCTAATGAGTGAAGTTTGGATAGATGGATGAATAGGTGTTGATGTAGGTCCCTCACTCTCCAATAGATGTATCCCTAGTGTCCTTGGGTTCTGCAAAGGCTATACCCAGGTACCTATAATGGTAGCAAAATATAATGGCAGCTGTTCAAAAGACCTTTTTCAGTTGAAGAGTCTATTTCCCGCAAATTAGCTCTGCCCTGGGGAGTAAGGTAGTTGCCGTATTTGATTAACAGGGTTCCCAAAGTCACAAATCTTTATTGCCAATTTCAAAATGTTTATTGTCATTTACATCAACTTTCTATCTCTCTATGGCTCATATTACAAATATTTTCTTAGGAAAGATGGGCTTCTGTAAAAAATACCAGTGCATTTTGATCCAGCTTTGTGAGGATCTTAAACATTATTGTGAGATGTGCTTATGACACTTTCCTGCCCTCTAAAGTTATACATACGGCTTTTGGGAAGAAGACAGCCACTGGGTGACTTTGATGAGACAGGTCTTCTGGGTTTGCTTCTCTTTGACTACCATGATGAAATAACTCTAAGAGTACCTGTAAGGCCCTCACTGTATATGTGGCTCTGTTGGAAGCATTGTCTACCGTATGCTACCCTCTCACCTCAACTCATTTGCTGTCTACTTTCATCAGAGCCTTCCCCTCCTTGATGTCTCACTTCATGCAGGCAATCGCCTCCTAGTTATGTTATAATAGACATTTCTAGTCCTGGCCTGGTAATTTGCATGGTAGATGGAATATCATTTCCTTATCACTGAGCTGTTTTGTGTAGGAGAAATTAGAAACTATCTGGTATGTAATTTTGACCCATGAAGAGCCAGTGCATATCGAGGGTGATTATAATGAATTAAAATAATGGTTTAATATGGTGAATTAGAAAATAATATATGGTGAAATAGCACCAAATCTGTTTTAGCTGTTGTGTTAATGGGCAGTTAAGAAACTTGTGCAGGGAGTGTTTGGCAATGGACTGGAGTACCCAAGGCTCAAAATTCCAAGATATATCTTGGCACTCCCAGTTAAACCTCAAGAGGTGGATATTTTCCACATCGCATCTACAAACATGAGAACGTTTGCGGTCCATCCAAACCTATCTCAGACTGTAGAGTTTCCAATCAATATTCAATGTGATGGAGCATTTACAAAGTACATAACTCATCAGATGTCTTCAACAATGCCACTCATATATACTACCCTTAAAGAGGATATATGTCTGTTGTTTGCTGTCTGTTGATGTTTCTGGATGTTTTTTTCACTTTATTATTAAACTCCACTTTCTCTGGCGAGATATTGTAGAACAGCATATTTAACAATGATACTCAAACAATATCATACTGTCTACCAAATTTATTTCAAACTCTTACAACCCGTGTTTCAACTGTCTAGCAGTCATCATCAAGTGAGACTAATCTTAACATAAACAGACATGAGCATATATATTGGGAGTTACATTGCCCAAACACAGTAGTGGGGGGTAGGGGGGATGGTTGTGGTACGGGTAAGGGGGTAGGATTGGAGGGGAAGGCTAAAATCATGAATGGGATATGACCCTTTGTTCATCCAAAAAACAGATTACGTCAAATACCAGATCTGCGTCACACTGGGAAAGGATAGAAAGACAGGTGGGAGAAAATGGAAAGAGTTGGTTGGAAATGGTGGTTTGTTGGAGGAGGTAAAGTTAAGTTTAAATGGCGTCAAAAATAGGAGAATGACAACCAAATTCGTTCTCATTCAATAGGTTCATTTTCTTTTGTTTCCTTTTGACTATTTCCCACTGTTCTGACACATCTAAACAGTGTCCTTTATCCAGGAAACTGAGGATTTTCACATCTAATGTTGAGTGGTGGGATTCTTCCATTAAATGTTTGCATTTTCCATGTTTAACTCCACAGGTGGTCTACTACCTGATTCATTGATGTCTACAACCTGATTCAAATGTACTAATACTAACTGTGGCAAAACTATAGCCAAATTTAATGGAATATTTCAGTCCATATAATCGGAACAAGGATTATAAAACATTTTGTAAGCAATCTTTAGGTCCTTACACAGTTAAATGTAGCATGACAGATTAACGTAGAATACCAGTAGCAGAGACGATTTCCAGAAGAGAAGATATGAGTCTTTTCTTGACCAAATACATAATGAAGCTCAAATGATATTGTACTATCTACCAAATTTATTTCAAACTCTTACTACACGTGTTTCAACTGTCTAGCAGTCATCATCAGGTAAGACTAATTCAACATAAACAGACATGAGCTCTTATATTGCGTGAAACACCAGATTTGTGTCACACTGGGAAAAGGATAGAAGGACAGGTGGGAGAAAAATGGAAAGGGGGGGGTGAGGGGAGAGGGTGGTTTGTTGGAGGAGGTAAAGTTATGTTTCAATGGTGTCAAAAATAGGAGAATGACAAACAAATTCGTTCTCATTCAATAGGTTCATTTTCTTTCGTTTCCTTTTGACTATTTCCCACTGTTCTGAAACATCTAAACGGTGTCCTTTATCCAGGAGATGGAGAATTTTCACATTAAATGTGGAGTGGTGGGATTCTTCCATTAAATGTTTGGCGAAATAAGACTTAAGATCCTAGTGAAAAAATTTCTCCCAGTTTGACCGACATAAACGCTACCACATGTGTCACACTTAAGTTCATAAACACCCGATTTTAGCAGGGGGTCAAAAGGATCTTTGGCATTATTGAAAATTGTTCCCAGAGTTCTTGGTGTGTAAAAACTCACTCTGTACTTGTCTTTAGGGAATGATTTAACTGCATCGTAAGACATTTTACCCAAGTAAGGCAGCTTTACCCATTTTAGTTTTTTTATATCTTTAACTGGTTGCAATAGTGAAATACCTTTTAATGCCATATTCTCTAATTTCTTATTTAATATATTATTTGCAAGATTTCCTTCATAACCATTATATTTAGCAATTTGTCTAATTATATTTAATTCTTTTTCAAAATTTCCCTAGAAAGAGAGATATTTAAAGCTCGCTGGATCATATGGTTGAACGCTGCAGTTTTATGAGACCATGGATGGCACAAATCAGACGGTATAACATGGTTTGTATAAGTTGGTTTGCGGTATATTGCAAATTTTTGGAGATTATTTGAAGTTGAGATACTTAAGTCAAGAAAATTTAACCCTCTTAGTGCTGACCCCTGCCAGCGGTTCTAGTGAGAAATGCGGAGGGTAACTAGAATGAAATGTATCACTCTAGGAAAATAAATATTATAAAGTTATTGTTTAAAATATCCACATGCAGTTTTTCTTATTGCATATGCATTGAATTAGGTAATAATAAAAAAACGCTTATACTTTGTACAAAAAATAATTGTAGTTATATTTGTGTGCAAAAGTTAAACAATATTTTGCCTATGAGCCGATATATCGGCCCGCCGCACTAAAAGGGTTAAATTACCGTTTGATTCAGATTCCATGGTAAAATTAATACGTGGGTGTAAGGAATTTAAAACAGTTAAAAATTTGGTGGCTTGCCTATGGCTGTCGTAGCAGTCTGAAGGGAGCGACATATGGCCGAAAGGATACGACATAATGCTTTAGACTAATTTATTTAACTTACATATTACACGGCAGAATAAGGTGGTCACCCGAGGAAGGGATGCTGAGTCTGACGTGGTCGCCGTCTCAGGAAGGTAAGGGTTGCGAGCCAAGACGTGGTCGCCGACTCGCGGGGTGGGTGAGTGACGCTCGTATAGCCCGGACCCCCGGCTTATATTCAATTTTAGGGGTCCAAAGGCTAATTTGCCAATACTAGGGGGAGGAGGCTGTGACGCAGGGGACAACCCTAAGTACAGTTATCCCCGTGTCGTCACTACGCCTGCCAGTCCCCTACCACATGGCTACCTCTCCAACAACATCAAATATCATCCACATATCTAAACCAATAAAACACATTAGATAAAAGGTTAAAATTTGAATTCAAAAGCTGCTTCTCTTAGTGGTCCATAAAAATATACGCTAGCAATGGAGACATAGGTGATCCCATGGTAAGTCCTTCTTCCTGACGATAAAAATTACCATTGAACAAAAAGTAATTTTGAATTGTGCATATTTCCATGAGTCTGAGCAATTCATTCGTAACCACTGGGTTGATGGTTGAATCAAATAAAATTTCTTCTGCTAAATTTAAAGTTTCTCTCACAGGAATTGAAGTAAACAAATTAGTTTCATCAAAAGAATAAAGTTTGGCATTGTTTGGTATCATTTTCTTGCTCAATTGCTCTGTTAATTTACTAGAATTCTGGGTGGTATATTTCGGCACAAATTTGGAAATTTCCCCCCTTTCCATTTTCTCCCACCTGTCTTTCTATCGTTTCCCAGTGTGACGCAGATCTGATGTTTGATGTAATCTGTTTTTTGGATGAACAAAGGATCATATCCCATTCATGATTTTAGCCTTCCCCTCCTATCCTACCCCCTTACCCGTACCACAACCATCCCCCCCCACTACTGTGTTTGGGCAATGTAACTCTCAATATATATGCTCATGTCTGTTTATGTTAAGATTAGTCTTACCTGATGATGACTGCTAGACAGTTGAAACACGTGTTGCAAGAGTTTGAAATAAATTTGGTAGACAGTACGATATCGTTTGAGTATCATTGTTCACTTTATTATTGCCTAATTTGACCAAAATGCAATTGTCTTCTAGAGAAAAATAAAAGCTTCATGTTTCCCCCAAGGTTAGAAAAGAATGGGTATCCTTGACCAAGTAAATAGGTTGGTTACCTTTTATTTAATGAGTCTTCTACCGGTGAAGGTAGGTTTTATTGAATGACAGAGAATCTCCTTATATTTTCTACTCTTTCCTCTCTCGATCTAGTATATCCTTTTTTGGCTCAGCATATGATCTACCCTTCTTTGTCCTGTCCATGAAACCTATCCTCCTACTTCCTCTTCATTGCTTACCCAACATCCTTCCCTCTATCGCATTCGGTTTTATTGAACGTCAGAGAATCTCCTCTCGGTTTTCTCCACTTTCCTATCTTTAGTATATCCTTTTTAACCTCAGCATACGATGTATCTTTCTTCTTCCAGTCCATGAAACCAATTCTCTTTCGGCCCCTTCCCCACTTGCCCAGCATCTTTCCCTCCATCATATTCTTCAGCAACTCATCGCCCCTTATTACATCCTCCAGCCACCTACTCTGCTGTTCTCGAATTTCATTAAGAAGTTTCCTTACATCGCCCACCATCTCAAGCACTTCCTCATTAGTCCTCCTCTCCATCCACCTCATCTCCTTCATCCTTCTCCAAACCCACATCTCAAATGCTTGCAGCCTATTCTCGTCCTCATTTCTAAGAGTCCATGTATCTGCACCATACAACGCTACGCTCCATATCAAGGTCTTCACCAGCCTCTTCTTCACATCCTTACCCAAGGTCCCCATCATCCCCTTTGGTTACCTTAAATGTGTTGAATTCTTCTGTTTTGTGACCTCTATTCATGTGTGAAAAATCCATGTTTACAGATCAAAGTGAATGATGTCTCCGCTTCACTAGCAACATCGGGATTATATGATGTGGATTATTGTGTGTTCAGTGCCTGCAGGAGAGGCTGCATATGTGTGGCAGACAGGGGTACTTCAGAGGCAGAACTTTTGATTGCACCTGGATCTCTTATCATGGGATTTGTCATTGTTCCCCCGCCCACGTCAAAGACCAATCATGTGGACCCTTCTGCCAGAGACTCATCTGAAGAAGAAGTCAGAACCGGTGCTAGTATTGTGGTAGCACTCAGTAATCAGAAACTCCAGTCATATTCTCGCCAGGTAAGAGTGTATATGTAATTCTTATCATTTCTAGAAAACGTTCATGGGGCTATACATGGGTACATTTCGCCATACATGAGCACACAATTCCAGCAATGTTCATGAGGAAGGGCTTGTGCATAAATCTATGCAATGGCTCTTGAGAGGTTTGTTCCAATCACTCAGTTTCCTTCATGAGGGGCTTCCTAGACCCCAGACTGGCTGAGAAACATGGTGGATTTCTCCAGAATTTTAGACATTAGTAATCATCTTAGGGTCATGAACCTACACATCTGCTCTAGATTATAAAGCAAAAAATGCCTAGGACCAGAACATGCATTATGATTAATTAATCCATGTGAGATGTTTTGTGCATTATTATTCTACTCTCATTATGAAATTTTAACCACGAATTTTCTTTTTTCAACGGTACTGAATTTAAGTGTGTTCATGGATACATTTGCTCTAGATTATGAAGCAAAAAATGCCTAGGACCAGAACATGCATTATTATTAATTAAACCATATGAGATGTTTTGTGCATTATTATTCTACTCTCATTATGAAATTTTAACCACGAATTTCCTTTCTTCAAGGATAATGAATTTACGTGTGTTCATGGATTGTATCAGACAAAATGAATATGTTATAAAAAGTAATTTTTTGTAACTATGGGACCTCTTTCTATCTGGTTCATAGTGCTAAGAGGTATATGAAGATCTCAGCTCTTTTAACCCTTTGAGTGTGGCATGACATGATATCACATCACCACATATCAGCTTAAAGACAACCATGATGTGATATCACGTCATGGTTGTCTTTAAGCTGGTACTGATGACGTGATATCGCATCATGGGTACTGTGAGTGTTCCAGCTTTTACTAGGGGGCCTAGTGAAATTTCCCTAATGAAAGCTGGAACACTCACGGTACCCATGACATGATATGATGTCATTAGTACCTGCATAAAGACAACCATGACATGATATCACATCATGCCGCTCTCAAAGGGTTAAATTCCCTGTATTTGGAGCATGATTCCAAACATTGCTAGCATCTGAATTACAGGCATTTTTAATAAATGAACATCTTTAATCCATTCTCATGGTATTAATTCATTGCCTCCAAGGTACATTGCTACTCATTAATTTTATTCCTTTTTTATATTTCCTGCAGGGAAAAAAATACTGGGAAATATCACTGCCTTCCCATGCTAGGGCAATTATCACTGTACCGTTAGTCCACTTGGGGTTGACCTTGGTGGCTGTTGCCCTTGCGGGTGGTGCTGTGAATTTCTACCATGAAAAGATGCTTGTTGATGTTATCAAGTTTCCTGAAACTGTATCAGCTCTTTCCTTTGGTCCTTATGGGCAAGAAGAGAACACCTTGGTGGCCGTTACTTACAGTAGGTGGTTGAGCAATGTTTCAGTTTAATGACATTATAAAGTGATTGATTTTTGTGTTTCAAGCTGAATTTGAAAGTAGTCTTGAGTTTTTTGCATCAATTTTGAGTTCGAAATCCTATTTGGAAAATTTGACTCCTTGCATGCTGTATCACAGTGGTTTGGCTTCATTCATACAAATTAAGACTCCATATAAGTAGGATACCATCATAAGACTATCTGTGAATGAGACATGGCTTATAAGCAATGGGTATGAGATAAATAAGGCACCAAGGGGCACATGTTGATAAATTGAAAGACATTTGAAGATGAGTTTCCTATTTCCTGGTGGTGAAGCATTTCAAGCTATCATTTAATTTAATACCTTCACCAAAAGCTTTGCATTTAGTAATGTTAACTGATTTTCTGATAACTACAGTATTATTTCATATATTTAACAGCCCCATATTGAAACTTACTTGTTTGCTACCTCTTCTCTATTCTGCTGTGATTACAGATTACAGAAAGAGTTTAAAATACTCTACGAAAAATGCCTTCATTATGTTTCTTCTCAGATTTAATCTGATTATGTTGAAGATAATGAGTGTCCTCTCTTATTTTAAGTTGTTTTTCCAAATCTGTTTCTCTTGAATCTTGCTTCTCACTTCTTTTAGTTCCGTTGGTTATTAACTCATTACGCTCCCTGTGAATCCCCTAAAAGGTCATCATTTATGGATGCAGCTAACAGCCCAAGGAGCTTCATTTCATGCCTTAGAACATATCTTTACCTGAATCTCACATAATATTGAAGGTCACATAAACAACTTGCATTAGTGTTTCAAATGCTGAAAGAGGCTTCAGAACTATAAATTTTATAAAGACATAGTTGGGATATACTACATCCCAAGACTGCCTAACAGATCTTGCAACTATCACTGAATATAGAAATATAATTAAACATTTAGATTAAAAAGACCTAAGACAGAAACTTGCCTCAATAAAAGCCAGTAAATTAGATTTTTCATAAAGTGTACCTTTCATACATCTTTGTAATAATGTATACCTTATTTCATCAAGATTATCTTGTTGTAAAATATTTGTTTTATACTCTTAGTAATGCAAAATTTGTTCTCAAGTAAGTAATAAAACTCTTGTTTCCTACATGAATGTCATTAAAAGAAAATCAATATCTTTATTTTACGTTTCTATTATTAACAGAGATGGGTAAACCACATAATTTTCATTTGAGTAATGGTAATTTTATAAAATAAACTTAACTTTACGGTAATTTTTAATTTTATACAATTAATGTCTATTGGAGGATTTTATTGATTAGCAAAAGCAAGGGGTTAATGGCATTTAATATATTTCTATTGCTATATTGATGTACCAGAAATAAAGAAAAATTACAAACAAGTACAGCGGCTCACATGCTAATCGGCATTCTTATGTTTGGTATGAGAAAGTTTTGTTCAAACTGTTAAAAACGATAGCTCCAAAAATATTCTACAAATGAGTTGTACGTGCCTTTATTTATAAATAATATTGCACTAAATATATGTTCACCTATCTCGGAAGTACCATAACATGGGACGGAAGAAGTACAATGGACATCAAATGGAGAATAGCCCAAGCTAAGATGGCGTTCATGGGAATAAGGCAACTGCTGTGCTCAAAGAAGATAGGAATACAAATCAAGAAATAGTATGTGAAAACATTTAAGTGGAGCATAGCACAATGGATTGGAAGCATGGACCACTGGAAAAGCTGACCAGAATAGACTTGAAGCCTTTGAATCTTGTTGCTGGTGGAGGATGCTGAAGATAAAATGGACGGAAAAAATAAGAAATGACAAAGTGTACAGAAGAGTAGAAGAAGGGAGGGCCAGATGGAACACCATACAGAAAAGAAGAACGAGATGGATGGACACACCTTGAGACATAATGGGTTTGTGAAGAACAAAATTGAAGGTAAAATAGAGGGAAAAGTCCCCAGAGACAATGTTCCAAGAATAAGTTCATGGACCAAATAAAGAGGAAAGTATATACATAGGAAAAGATACCAGGTGGTAAGGGAACGAGCATTAGAAAGGGAAGTGTGGAGGGCTGCAGTCAACCAATCTTAGGATTGAACGACCAATGGAGAAGATATCATATGTTTGGAATTTATTGTGATGGTGCCTTCCTCCGGGCCACGCGAGTGCGCTCGAAGGAGAAAGGGGGGCGTGACGAAGCACCGCGCGCCGCGGGCGCTCGTCAGAGAGGAGATTGGGGTGGGGGAGGTAGGGGGCAATTGGGAGGGAGAGTTAGGTGAGGATCGCAAAGGTGGCTTTGGGCGCCAATCGAGTCGTCCATGGATGTTGGGCGACGCGATAGAGAGATTGGGTTGTGCCTGCGTTCCTGGAATGGGGAGGTGGAGGGGGGGGGGGAGAAGGGGGAAGTACTCCGGTCGGCTCGCTGGGGTTAAGCACGAGGTAATCTCGGTGTCGTTGTGAATTTTGACAAAGCGCACGACACCGATGGGCCGTGGTCGCGGGGTATTGTGGTACTATTTCGCGATCTTTTCTTTGTTCTCCCGCGACGACATGGATAGGGTAGGGCGACTCGAAAACCGTTCTTACATACATAAATAACAATCAAGCCGTTCCCTTCCGGGGTAGGCACAGCCACCAAGTTTCACTCATAAATACATATTTGTATACTTAACTCTGCTTCAATAATTTCCTCCATACTGACCTATCCTTGCAAACCTCTTTTGCTTCGTGTACCCTCATACACTGCTTCATACACGCCCTCCTGTTTTAAAGACTCCTAATATTCCTCCTAAGAATTTCCTCAACCACATTCAACCACAACTTTCTCGGCCTACCTCTGCCTCTCGCACCATTCATTTCACTCTTATGTATCTGTTTCGTTATTCGACTCTCATCCACTCTCTCAACATGGCCAAACCAACGAAGAACACTCCTTTCATATATGTCCATTACTGGAGCATCTAACCCACATTTATTTACTACCCACTCATTCCTGACTATATCCATCCTACTTTTGCCGCAAACACTCCTCAGATAACTGGTACCCACGGCGTTTAGTCTACTCTTGTGTCTATCCTGACATACCCTTGTTTCGCTACCATACAATAAAGTGGGGAGAAGTACACTTTATAGTACACGGCAATTTTCGCTTCTTTAGACAGGCATTTATTCCTTGATATGAAAACCGTTCTTAACACAGAATTAGTTATTTGACAATTGGATGCATTGACTGGCGCGAACATGTTAACAGGCGAATTCCAATAGAAATAACACGAAGAGAAAAAAATCGTAAAACTAAGTTACGAACTTACCTATACATGAGAAAAGAGCAGGGAAAAAACAAGGCCCTTAATCGTGGTAACGATCAATTCATTAAAGACATTTCAAATAGCTACTGTGATACAAATGATCCTTTTTACTAGCACGACAATGCACGTATTCAATAACCAATGGCAAAGTATACCTCTTCACATGATTTATCAAAGTGACAAAATGGATCAAGTGCAGCTTCCAAAGTCTGCGCTCCACTTAATTTATTTTATGCGCTGACAATCATTTTAAGCGCATGGGACAAAATAAAAAATATCGCTATAAACATTTCGTACACATACGGGGAATGGGGAAAAGAAGGGAAAGGGTGAAACTGAATGATACGAGCGGGTCCTCACTGAACACTTTCTTCTTTGGGAATGAATGGGTGTCGGCGTTAAATTTGGCCGTAGCTTTGGAGGGACTTTTGGCAGTACTTATCTAGCAATAGAAGGGAGCTGATGATAGGAACCTTGGGTAAGGGTGTTAAGAAGAGGTTGGTGAGGAGCCTGATATGGAGTGTAGCCATATATGGCGCAGAAACGTGGACCCTCAGAAAGGCGGACGAGAATTGGCTGCAAGTAGTGCTGTGCGAATCAGGGATTTTCATTTCGAATCGAATCTCCCAAAAGATATTTCGAATCGTATCGAAACGAATTTTATTTTTTTAAATTTTGGTAGCGAATAGAATCGGTAGAATCGAATCACCCTAAAAAATTCACTTGCGAATCGAATTCGAATCTAAATAAAATACAAAAGCTTATGCGCAGTTAAAGTAATAAAGATTTTCACAGTATTTCAGGGCCTTACATTAGCTTAAATATCTAAAGTGGCACAAAGAATAGCGCAGAATAACATGCGGTCGTTTAAATTTTCGTTTCGCGTGTGGAAAACATCGTCTAAAGTCCGTTTAGACTCTAAAAGGACGGCGCACCATTTTTGCTTGAATGCGTGCAACGATTCGAAGACGAATTTATCAGATTCGAAGACGAAGCTATCAGATTCGAATATTCAGAATCCTTCGGTTTCGAAGCATCCCGATTCGCAGACGAATCGAATCGACTGAAGCCTGATTCGAGTCGATTCGAATCGATTTCGAAGCATTCGCACAGCTCTAGCTGCAAGCATTTGAGATGCGGATTTGGAGAAGGATGGAGAAGTTGAGGTGGACGGAGAGGAAGACTAACGAGGAAGTGCTTGAGATGGTGGGCGAGGAAAGGAAACTTCTCAATGAAATTCGAGATCGGCAGTGTATGAAGCTGGAGGGTGTAATAAAGGGCGATGGGTTGCTCAAGAATGTGATAGAGGGAAGGATGTTGGGCAAGCGGGGAAGGGGATAAAGAGAATAGGTTTCATGGGCAGGATGAAGAAGGGCAGATTGCCCCCTGAGGCGAAAAAGGATATACTAGAGATAGATAGGCCCCGGAAAGTGTAGAAAACCGAGAGGAGGTTCTCTGACATTCAGCAAAACCTACCTTAGCCGGTAGAATACTTTGAAAAAAAAATCATGGGCGGATGGAGACACTGCTACTCTACTGGGCGGCTGTTTCAAGAGAAGTGACTCTTTCTGGATGTCCAGGCTGTGGGTGCGGGGCGCGGAAACTCTTTCTGTCATGGGTCGCGACTTCTTCTGTTCCCCTACGCCGTACGACCCCTTCCGTCGACCTCCGACTCCGGCCTCTTGCTTCTTTTCGTCGTCACTCACGTTGTCGCCTCCGAGTCTTTCGCCAAAATTGCCCTTCGACTTTGAGCGTCTTGCCCAGTCAGTCCAACGAGTAAGAACTCAGAAGGCCGGGGCGGTTGCCATTTTAAATGGTTGCCTTTAAATGATTGGGAAAGGCTTTCCCACGGTTCGTGAGGCTAGGGCCCACTTAACTATGGTCAGTTTTTGGCTACTGCCGGGAACAACTAAGCGGCCGTTCAAGTATTACGTAAGACGATTTATGGCATTTTTGACCTCCCCCTCTTCCCAATGTAAGAAAATGTAAGATTTTCCCAACCCCCTCCCTTTCAGTCTTAAGTTAGACGTTAGATATATGTATCTACTCTTCGTTAATTACTCCCTTTCTACTGTTTTATCTCTCTATAGAAGCCATCGTACAGCTTTGAGGACTGGATATCGTATAATTAGGCAGTGTTGGAGTACCAAATTCGTTAAAATTAAGAGCGATACAGTACCACAGCGAACGAGGTTGTGAACAATCACAGGATATTTGAAAAAACGCAGGATATTGGGGAACGATACATTGTTTCAAGACGGACAAAAACCTTTAGGGAATTGTTTCCAGACCCCCTGCCTTCACTCTTCACAAGACAAAGTAAGATGATCCCAACCCCCCCACCCCCAAAAACATCTTACGTAATACTTGAATGGCCCCTAAATGGGCTCGGCGTTAAATTTGGCCGTAGCTTGGGTGGGACTTAGGGCAGTACTTATCATGGGCAGATGGAGGCACAGCTACTCTACCAGGCGGCTGCTTCAAGGGAAGCAACTCTTTCTGAATGACCAGGCTGCGGGTGCGGTGCGCGGAACCTCTTTCTGCCATGGGTCGCGACTTCTTCCTTCTATTCTCCAACGTCGCTCGACCACTCCCTTCCGTCGACCTCCCAAGTCCGGCCTCTTTTGCTTTTTCCTTGTCGTCACTCTCGTTGTCGCCTCCGTGTCTTCCGCCATAACTATCCTTCGACGCGAGCGGCTCGCCCAGTCAGTCTACCGAGTAAGAACTCAAAATGACTTGGCGGCTGGCTTTTTAAATGGTTAACCCTCTAGGATGGGGAAAGGCTTTCCCACAATTCGTGGGGCCAGGGCCCACTTAACTATGGTCAGTTTTTGGCTACCGCCGCGAACAACTATGAGGAGTGGAGGGTAATGGGAGTTGCACAGACTGTAGTTCCCATTCAATTTGAAGACTCTCGTCGTTCACTTGCCGTCGATCACCGGCGGGGAGGGGAAAGGTGGGGAGGGGGGGAGGAAGGTCACTGCCGCTGAGATCCCGTCTCGCTCCGCACAAAAGAAAGTGAAGGGGGACTTGGGGGAAGGAGGGGGCGAAACTCACACAACGAGCCACACACACTCAACAGAAATTCGAACTTAAAATTGAGGTAGCGCGAGCGAGATAGTTCCTTAATAATAATAGAGACCATATTCGAATTATACATTTTAATTTATCCAGCTGTGAGACTAGCGAATTAAATTTTGCATTATTAATGGTGCAATAATATAGTTTTACATGACAGAAATTGTAATTAATCAAATGAAAATATCTAAATAAGTCTTTAACTTGACTCATTTTTTTCACGCGATACGTTTGAAACTCCCATAAAACGGAAAGTTGATTGTGATCCCGAAGAATTTACTGCGGTGACAAAATGATCAATTTTCAAAAATAGTTGAGAAAACTCACCAACTACGATTGATTGATTACGTTGATTTTTTGACGAGATATAAGTGTAGGAAATGCCTCATTTTTAATATAAGGTCTCTCTGGAGTGCATACACGTACAATTTCCCATATGAAAGGGCTGATATTTTCTGGCTAATATTTCAGAAAATAATGTGGTAAGGGGTTTAATTTTTTGTGTCAATGGAAGGGTGATATATTTTTTAAAATGAGACTAAAATCATTGATTTCTAGGTAAAATGATATTTCGCTCTAACTACCTTAAATAGGTAACTGGGAATGTGATCTTCCTCGATTGACTCCCTACCCTTGTCGCCGTGTCCAAACGGGACCGGTTACAATATCCGTAAGAAAAATATCTGAGACGCTGGTGAATATTACCAAATATTAAGGTAACTTTTGGGGGCTGCTGTAAATGACGTAAGATACTATGGTAATTTTCAGAAGGGCCATTTCTAGTCATTAAACATTACAATTTCTATAAAACATTAGCCAGTTTGTCAGATAATTTCCTTATTTCCAAGAGCCATTCGTGTAAGTTGGTACCCTAATAATTAAGGGAACATTAAGTTAGGAGGCTCTCTACTTTCCTTTGCAAAGGGACCCTAAATACCTTGAGGGCCATTCAAGTATTATGTAAGATGTTTTTGGGGATTAGGGGGGTTGGGATTATCTTATGTTGTCTTATGTTAAGGGGTGTGGGGCGAGGTGGGGCATGGGGTCTGGAGCTAATTATTAAAGGTTTTTGTTCGCCTTGAAACATTGTATCATTTCCAAATATCCTCTGTTTTTCTTCAAATATCCTGTGATTGTTCACAACTTCAACAGCTGTGATACTGTTTCGCTCTTAATGTTAATGAATGTGGTACTCCAATACTGCATATTATGAGGTATCCAGCGCTCAATGCTGTAAGATGGCTTCTATGGAAAGATGAAACTGCAGAAAGCGAGCATTTAAAGAAAAGTAGATAGAAATATCTAACGTCTTTTATAAGACTGAGAGGGAGGGGGAAGGGGATTGGGAAAATCCTACATTGTCTTTGATAGGGAGCGGGGCAGGTCAAAAATGGCATAAATCATCTTACATAACACTTGAATGATCTCTTAGGACAGCCCTGACCTCCAGTAATTGTAAGGAGGAAGTTTGCTATTTCTGATATGTGATAAAACACTGAATTTCTACAAGCCACTATGATGGAATCAGAAATTTCAATGCCGCAAAACAAATTCAATGCTTCTATGCTATGAACTTTGCTTCAAATTACGTGAACTCCAATGATGACATATCTACTTTGTCATTCTCTAGCCTGATTTGAAGTAAGTTGAAAAAAAATTGATTCAATATCCACTGTGAATTATTATAGGTCTGTATGTGAAGGCCATTTGGCATTGTATACAATGTCTACAGTATTACCTAAGAGTAAATGTTTCTACTTGCAAACGATCATAACATCAGGATGCACCAATCTAGGATGGTGGAAGCTGGGAATCTGTATTTTTCTCTGAGATTGGATAATATTTTAAAGGTATATTAGTTTTGTGAAAACATCTATGTATTGGTACATGAAGGATTGAATCCATTATGGGTGTTTGAATATTAATATTCATGTATTTTATGCAGCATGAGTTAAAATATTTTATCAAATAACCTAAAGTATGCATTTCTAATAGTATTGGGATGTTCTGTTGCACAGAAACCTGTTAACGAGACTATTTTTCTGGAAATGATATGACCAGGTGGTGTTCTCCATGTGAAAATTCTCAAGAGAACCTCTCGTTTTGGAGTCGAAGTTACAGAAGAGGGACAACCATTATCTCAGAAAAGACCCAAAGATCATAAACTGTCCATTCCAAAAAGAACAAAAGAATTCGTGGAGAATGCTGCTAAGGAAAGGGACAATGCAACACGTAAGTACTTTCTTTGTTGGTGGTATCTGTGCTTGTCTATGAAAACATGAAAAAAGGCAAGGTTACATAAAAACCCACGGAAAAATCAGCTCTGAGATGCCATCAGGAATAACAATGAAGAATTTCCATAAATATTCATTAAGCGTTGTTGTATCTATTTGAGCTAATTTTCATTGAATGCAGCTGGGTGTATAGAGGATGTGTTTTTCATGCCCACCTCCTCTCATAACATGAAACCAGTAATTAAAGTGCAATTTGGTGTAATGTGCTCAACTTAAGGGTTGATTTCAATTTTCCAGAGATCCATCAGACATTCCAACGAGACTTGCTTCACCTGAGAAAAATGGTTGACAAAGCCTATCAAGACAATGTTGACAAATGTAGAAACGTAACTTCAGCTCCAGACAATCCAAAACAGTTAAAATTGATGGTGCAGGTAATTCGTCTTTCTCTAGACCCATGATATATTTGAATTTATCTAAATGTATTTATTGCTCACGTAGAATACCTATGCATAGTGCAATTTCTAACCTTGATGAGGAATTATTGTGGAACTATGTAATATAAAGGTGACCATTAATTATTTATGAAAAATTGGACCTTGTTAATTGGTAGAGATGGTATAAAGTGCAGGTTGAGCTATGCTGAAAATGAGCCCACTAAAAGTTGTTTAAGTTCTCATAAGAAAAAGCTATTTTTACAATTTTGGTTTGGTGAATTTTAAACTTATGTATATATAATCTAATTAAATTTCATTGAGTCACTCTTGCTAAGATTATGAACAATTAATAACTTTCTAAAAGATCTGAGACCTTAATATTTTTTTAATATTCTTAACTTATAATTTTATAGAAAATTATTTAGTTATGGTTGTTCGAAAGCCATTGCAGCATTTGAGTATCCTTGTCACTAAGACATGGGTGCTGATTTAAATTTTTACTATTTGATCTCAAGTTCCCTAAATTAAATCATTTGAATTTATAGAAATGATCCAACAATATTTAGACTCCGTTAAATGGAGAGATGATTCCATATTTTAACCCTGAAACTTGTTTTACAGGTTTTGAGAGGCATCTTTAAATGTGGTGCAATGAAAACATCTGATACAATTCCCCTCTCAATTTTTTTCATGAAAAATTCTTGGGTGGAATTGTAGGGTTTTCTTTTCGACATGTTTAATGTCAGAAATTACACAGAGAACACTGGTTGTCTTCATCGAAATGAAATATCACTCTCAATTTCTTTCAGTTGCATGGCCTCGGACCTGTATTCAAAGCTGTGATGACATTAGAGACGATGTCTTCTAATGCAGTTCAAGAAATTGCTGTGACTTTCCATTGGGATCCCAGGATTTATTCAATTGATCAACCATTGATAAGGGTGAGATTTGCATTATTCTTGTGAAATTGTTTCAAAGCATGTGTTCTTATAACTCTCCCTTGTAATCTAGGTATCACTCATTGAAATTCAATGGAGAAGGCAGCATAGAATTATTTTGCTTTTTTGGATTGTACAATATTCTCATTATTTTTCCTCAGAACACAGTGGTAGCAAAAGACTGGGATCTAGCTGCATAGGTTGACAATGACATTATCATGAAATTACTCCAGAGATGAGTTTGTGGTATGGAGATTATTAATCATGTGGAGAAATTGGGGGAATAATTATTATTCAAACTTCATTTACTTTACAGTAAAATTCAAGAACTCTAATATATTTCGTAAATTTATTTTTCAACTTGTTAAAATTGCCTGATAGGTGAACCTCGTGAATTTCACATCAGTAGTATCATATTAAACAAGTCATATATATTTGAAGGCACCATCTCTTAATGGTAATTTACAACTGCTGACTGCTAAAATTGATATACCTAACTATGTAGTTCCGCCTACTAATGCTCTGTGCATATCCAGCTGAAGGTGGGAAAAGGTAAATTCATATAATATGTATATTAAAGAACTCGATTCAGCTCCAAATCAGGATATGCGGCATGTAGACTTTGAAAATCAAGTGGCACCACACTTTGTAGCACTTTGTGCCACAGGAAATACATAGTTCTAATGGAAACCCACCTTCTGGTTATAAGAGGTAATACTACCGTATTTACCTGAATATAAGACCCCCCTTTTTTCCCGAAAAATATATTTCAAAAGTTGGGGGGGGTCTTATATGGGTAGGATAAGCCAGAGGGGGTACCCATACTGATATTTAAAGTTATGTAACGCGACTATTCGAAATTCTAAGCGAAATTCAAACTCATCACAAAACAAATTTGAACTTCATACTGAGTTTACACACTCAAAGCATCACACATTCTCTCCAAACCGGCTGGGTACTTCCCTGAGGGCTCTCCCTCCTGTTTTATATTTTTCCTGGAATTTGTGCCTCAAAAGTGAGGGGGGGGTCTTATATGTAGGGGGAGTCTTATATTCAAGTAAATATGGTACTAAAATAACCTTGGGTTCTTCAAGGTGGGTGTTTAGAATAAGCATGATATAGCAATGGTGTTCTAAGATAAGTTCTCACATGGCTGGGGAAACTCGATAAAAAACATGTTGAATGTCAATGATGAACTAGAAAACAGCAGTTGAAATTGGTAAGTTATTTTTTTACAGTGTATTGGCTCTTTCTTGCAAAAAAGCAAAAATGGTCACTGAGAAAAATCATGTAAAAATGAGTCATCATTTTGTATTTGGTGGAGCTTGGTACATGTTTAGAAAACGCATTAATTCGAATCCACATGGTGGCAAACCACATTTAGCTAAGTTTCACTAGTACAGGATACCGGTATAAAGGACACTGTTGGTATTTGTCTTGAATTGGGTAAATTCGTGCCCTTATGCATCAAACCTATACTCCAAGCTATTAGCGCATAGGCAGATAGCACAATTTTTTGAAAAAATACATGCAATTTTTTTTATTCATACTTATCTTTTGCCTTCATTTAAACAGGTTCCATACCTTGCTCCCAACTTCCCGTACCACCTGGAGACTTTCATTCGACTTTTGACCGAGACACCGATCTCAGATAAAATAACAGTCATTGTCATTGACATGGCTGAAGATACCTCAAAAATTGGCAAAAAGGAATCAGTGACTTCATCAAAAGGCTCAAAAAAACCCAAGAAAACCAATGGACGGCGTTTGACAACAATTATCACAACCGTGATCAACATGCCTCTCAGTGAGGAAGGAGCGCCTGTCGCTGGGTTGTGAGGGATTCCCATTTACTGCTAGTCAGCTGCGTCAGGGTCAGCATTGCCATTTAAGTGACATGGATTAATAGCATTTAATCCACTGCTACCTGAACTCTCAGTTGACATTGAAATTATCCAACTGTGCTCCTGCAATTGGTACACACATTGTTACATGATTGTCATTTACTGGTGAAATATAGCCTGAAATACTCTGAATGATCTATCATCGGCCTTCACTCTAATCCTCTCATGTGGGAGTTTTATTTTGCTGGATAATGCAATGTCAATTTTATCATTTGCTAAAATTTGCATCTATTGGATTGAAATGTGTGCTTTGTGAGAGATACTGGATGAAATACAACTTTTGGTTAGTTACAATTCTTTTCACTGGGTTATGTTATGCCAAACTGACATCTAAAGTTTGATTTTCATGCCTGCTAAGATGTTACATAGTAGAAAACTTTCAATTTGTTTAATGGTAAGTGATTCTCCTTTGAAACATGATGTGACAGTAACTGATGCGGCAGGACCAACATAGAAAAATACCTGAAACTTGTGGCTTTGCAGCTGATTTCTAAGTAGATTTCTACTGATGGTGCAGTGATAATTTCACGTCACGTGATCTCATTCACCTCTCATCTTACTATTGCATAATGTAAGAATGTATGAGCATAATAAAAAATGTTTGCCTGGAAGTGGCTGCATGAAGAAATATTGGATATGCTGTCAGAATGATTTTGTTCACTATCATTTATCCTCATTTTTACATGAATTATTGATGCATAAATATACTCTTCACTCTTTTTATTAACTGATGACTGGTCTGTCCTAAAGTCACCAAAGAAAGCTTTTCATATATCCAACTGAAGACCTGATTTATGCAGAAGATGGAAACAGTCGTTAGCATTAAATGTCAAGGATAGTTAAAAAGACTTTCTTCTTTAAAGTTTGCTCTTTTATGGTGGCATGATAGCAATTTTCTTAATATGCTACGTCAGGGTGCCTAGAATTCAAGGCATAGTGCTCCTCCCTAAGAGGTGAATGGCTTGATTTTATGGCAAGGAGATATTTGAGGTTCCCAAGCCAACTGTTGGGTAAAGTCTTTGAAGATAGATCCCCTTCATTTCTCTGAATCTCAGTGGAGCCAATGAGTGCAATTTGTTCTTTGTTCCCTCCTTCTTAGAGTAAAACTTGAAATATTTGAGAGATTTTTTTCATCTCAGGGCGAGCTTACTGTCACTGAATGCATCCTTTATGTTGATGATGACGACAGATAACAGAATGCGTCTGTTGGGCTGAAGTTTCTTGACTCCTGGGAAACAGCGTTCGGAGCAAAATAAGAGCATTAACTCAACAAGCAAGCTCTAGTGGACCAGAGGAGGAGGCACATAGAGGGTGAAAGGGACTTTCAATGAGTAAGAAGGTTCAAAAATAAAGCTAAAACCTGTGGTAATGCCATCAGTGGGTGAGAGGCAGATAGCAATGCAAGTACGAGATGATCAGTAACCCAGAGGAGGGAGCATCTGCCCTACATAAATTGAGAGAAGGTAGAGACCATGTGGATTGGTGGTGCGCTGCTTATTAGATGACAGGATATGCTTTTGTCTAAATGTCTGTAGCACTGTAGCAAGGAAGGAAACCGGAAACCACCTCTTTATTATTACCATGAGAAGCAGCTGGTTAAGCTTTTTCTTCATATGTTTCATTATGAAAGACCAGTTAGCCTTCTCTCAAAATGATTATGAAAAACCCTCTCTTTTATTCGTCACAATGGAGATGAACCTTTATGAAATCTTTTGAACAACATATTTAACGGATAACCCATGAGCAACTACTTTTTCAACAGCTATTTCCTGAGTTTTCCACCTTCACTTTTGAAACCCATCGTAAATTTCCCTGTCAGAGTCCTGTCGTGGTAGGCAACAAAAGATGCTGCCTGCATTATCCTGTGAGTTTATGCAATTCACTTTTCCCCACTTAAATCCCCAATAGACGAAATGTTTCTACACCTCCTCTCAATAATCTTATACGAAATCCGGACTAGGCCCTCCGCGTCAGTCCGCAGTTGGGGGATGCTCACATGGTAGCTGTATAAATAAATGACCCAAAATATATAAGTTACAATATTAATCTTGAAAGAGCTTCCTTTGAAGTCTACATGGTGAGTTAAGAGTTGACTCTGCTGCATTTCCGAACACCCGGAAAAGTGGAGTGCTGCAGCGAGCCAATCTTCGGATTCATCCCTGCTGATGATGATGTAACGTCAGAGGCTGTAACCGGGATACTCTTGGCGTCATCGAAGAAAGGGACACGTGACCGCCTCTAAACACCACCAGGTAACGCTTTTCGTCTGATTTCATTTTTTTGCCGTATTTCTAATGAGTTAAGTTCCTCAGAATGACGCGCCTCTCATGAGTAACGAGCGAAAGAAAATACAATACAATACAAATTTATTTGCCCAAAGATCAGGATGCAATTAATGCACATGATATAAGGCACGTCATTTTAGGTACATATACTAAAGGAGAGCTGCCAAAAAGTAATCAACTCTATTCCAGTGCGTGATGCTGCTCAGGCTTCGAATATTTCTCCACTGAGGACGTGAGTGTTTGCACAAATTCCCGGTTTAATCATATCTCAGGGACTGGACTCAGTGCAATAGAAATTCTACTTAAAAGGCCCTCATGAAGTTTATTAATGGAAACTGAAAGAGCACGATAATAAAAAAATATAAGTACGTGCCTTGTTGCCGAGATTGGATATTGCCGTCCGATGATCTTTCGTCTTCGTTTAAGCTGGATTTTTAAGTCATTTGGACGAAATCGACTTTTGGCCGGTTTATAGACCACTGTGCGACACCTCGCGTATTGTTGAGACTTGACTCAAGAAACTGAACGACCTAAATTTAAGGAAATGCGGTAAGCATAATTATTGAAATAACACTTCAAGTTTTGAGAAGGATTTATTGAGCTATAGTAGAATACTTGCAACACAGAGACAAAGGTAAAACGACAAGAGCAGGTTTATTGTATCTTTTTATTTAAATATTCAGCTCAGAATCACAAAACTGTGGACAAAATTTGTCAGCCACAACAAACAATGCTGGCATATTAATCTTCACTAAATAAATGATAAATTCATCTAAACATAGATTCATGATTGGCTAAGGTTTCTAGGTGTATAACATGCATTGAGAGATACTTCAGTACTCTTCCAAGAATTTCAAACCGTGAGGAGCGTTCAGAAATCATACTTGATGGAGAGATATATTTTTTTTCTAAATGTTGAATTTGTCCGAGAGAGTAATCAAAGTTACGACATCATTCAGTTACCATTCCAGCCTAAGTGTTTCGCTGTTAAACTACGGATGCCCCAATGAAATACATATGCCGTGGATATGAAATTTATCACCTCATGCAACACTACATTTGATGCATCTGAAATTTTGGGCTAGGGTTCTTTCATTACCAAGCCTGTTATTTCGGAAACGTGACTTTACCTCGTGTTATCGGAGAAAACGGCCAGAATGATCTTCAAGTATCGTCATCTATCTTGTCAGAAAATAGGTGATTTTTTTAACGGCTCATTGGCGCCTCAAATATTTTCAGCACGAAATTTGATAAAATAAGGTTATTGAAGATCAATTATTTCTTAAAAAAAGGGGAATTCGAGAAACTCACTCCAAACTTGTGATTATTCCCGATCCAAACTTTGGACGAAGCAAAAAGTTTTCATGGAGAATAATTTTGGTGAAAACATCCACACATTTCCGAAATCCTAAGGCATGTTCTAAGACATCGTCCAGATGGGCGAGACGCGAACAAGACAACTGGACGACTGCTCTTGACGATAAAGTAACATTGAATGATAGTCCCGAGACGAGATATTTGATTCAAAAAGTGGACTCTCTCGCGCAACTGTCGAAATTTTCTGAGAAAAATGACAAAAAAAAATTTTTTTTTTCTCCTCACCCTTGATCTTATTTAAAAGAAACCTCACCCGATTCCCACCCCCTCTATCTCTCCGGCTGACTCTAATTCCCCCCCCCCTCCCGGCCACCCTCCCGTGTGTCTCATAAGTTCTTCCTCAATCCTCAAATCTACTCTCTATCTCCCGCTCCCACACGATATTCCCTTTACTCAAACCTCATCGCTACGCCTGCCGGAAGAGCATCTTTCCCCCTTTTCGACCGCCTGAGGTCTACTTTCCGAAGCAGGAGACGGCGTTGAAGGCGCACTGCTTCCAGTAACTCCTCTTGCGCTGGAGGTCGGTGACGTCCAGCTGTTCGTGCAGCCTCTTGGCGATCTGCTTGGCCAGCAAGTAGTCGATCAGGGCCATCTCCACGCTGCCGTCATCGTCCACCATTTGCTGCAAAGAGAGAAAATTCAATTCAATTCATTTAGTATCGTGGGCCTTTCTGGCCCATGAGATATTTTAC
The DNA here is from genome assembly GCA_963169105.1 of Ceriagrion tenellum. Classification (NCBI taxonomy): domain Eukaryota; kingdom Metazoa; phylum Arthropoda; class Insecta; order Odonata; family Coenagrionidae; genus Ceriagrion; species Ceriagrion tenellum. The sequence goes on along the minus strand of OY720634.1, from coordinate 34,593,630 downwards.
ATGGTTATAACATAAGTAAAAAGTATGAACATAAATAAAGAAAAAAGAAGAAATGAAGTAATATTACCAAACAAATATGTACATTTCAATCCCATCAAATGTTATTTCGCGAGTTTTCAGTTTCACAATGTATATACATATCAGGAATGTTGAAAACATCTTTGTTCGGTACATGTTATTGCATTCATAACCACAATAGAGATGATCGGAAACGGAACCGATGAGTTCGAAAATGTAGCAAAGAACAAAATTAAATATATACATTATTTCCCACTTCACAAAAGAGCAGCGTTATCGGTTATGCAGGGAACTGCCATGCGTCATTCAGAAGTAACTTGTACACTTTTGATTTGAACACACGTTTTGATTGTGATTTTCTTATTTCTAATGGTAATGAGTTCCACATGTTAGCAGCTGTCACTATAAAAGATTTTTTGGGGTGAGGAGTTCTGTGCTAGGGGATGTGGATGTCAACATAGTGATTTCCGGTAGATATTGAGAGGATATTTCTTTTCCAAGTGAATCTTTGGAACAGATAAGATGGGTAGTATCTTAAAATCTTATATATATATATATATTCTAGTATCTTAAAAGTAAGGTAAATGAGGTGATACAGGCGACATAGTTTATATTTCAACCAGTTTAAGCAGGCATACGAGCTACCTATCCGATCCCATTTTTTGAGGTCAAAAGTAAAGCGTATTGTAGAGTTCATAGTCTCTTGCATTTTGTTGTTGTTTTCTTCATCAAGAAAAGGCAGGAGTCCAATGAAGTGGGGGATTGTAACGCAAATTATCGACTGCGAATCGAAAAATTAAGATAACAACATGATTCATGAATATTTGTTCAATCATGTATTTCACTCACAGCCAACGTTTCTTGGCATCCTCAGGGTTCGCCAAATGTATTGGAAACCCTGAGGATGCTAATATACTCCGTAAAAGGAAGTCCTTTTTCATTTTTCCCATAACCACTGGAAACCTGAGGTTATCAGGGCATTTGACAAAACTAATGGAATTTCTCTAGTGTTTTCCATTTGATCAGGAAGACGGCTGTTCTATAAACTCTTAAACTGAAAAGTGAGATCTATTAACCACTACCAAAAATATCATGCATCATAGTTGGTGCGAAGGGTTCCACGGTGCACTGATGTTAAAGGCTGCATTTATAGGGTGCTTCACCACCTTGTTGTATTTGGCGACTAAAGTTTCGCCTGATTTCCAGAAGGTGTCTTCAGGTGGAAGTTTTGAAACTTTTGTCGCTTTTTTCGCGATAACAACGCGGTTAAGCACCTAAAAAACGCAGCCTTCGTTATGCATCACAATAAATTTAAAAAAATTTCACCAGTTATTACCTCACGGTGGTTTTCATGCAACATTTAGTGTGTCATAGTATCTAAGTCATTTAAATTTATGGTGCTGTAACCGTTGAAGCTGGCCGATAAATGGAACAAGTTGGGTATGAAGAATACCGAATCTTACTGGCTGTTTCATTTTTCACATAGCCACTGGAAACTGCTCCTGAGGCTATTTAACATCAGAGCATATGACAAATCTAATGAAATGTTTCTAAGGTTTTCCATTTGATCAGGAAGACGGCTGTTGCCGAAGTTTCCATTCTTGAATATTTGGTCATTCATGTATTTCACTCTCAGCCTACGTTTCTTTGCATCCTCAGGGATACCAATTCATTTGGAAAACCCCGAGGATGATATTATTCATCGCGAAACGAAGTCCTCTTTCATTTTTCCCAAGACCACTGGACCATAACCAGTTCCTATTTCAGTTTTCCCATAACAACTGGAAACTGCTCCTGAGACTATTTAACATTAGGGCATTGATCAGGAGGACGGCTGGTGCCAACGTTTCGACGGCTGTCTCAGCCGTCACCTTCAGGGCTAATGACCAGTGATGGAACTTGTCGGGTTTATTCACCCTTCAACTACGGTCGGGTGACACATGATTAGAAGAGTTTTGGCGCCTCCACAATTTCGCAGATGCTAGGATTCCACGTGCTACTTATGGAAAATGACACAAGAAGAAAACACCAATATGCTTGAATGGTGAAGCATCCTCTCAGGTGGGCCTAGAACCTACGACCATTGGGTTAGCAGGAGAGGACCTAAACTCACCGCCACTCAGACCAGAAAATTTAAAATAAAAAAAAAATTGGGCGAATCCGTTGCTATTTAATCGGTAGTGATATGACGGAAAATTCGGACAATTCGTTTGACAGTGACGCATATTGCATAATACATACTAACCAGAAACCGATCGGTCCTAAAGTTACATGATAGTCCCCTTCCCCCCTTGGATATGGTAACCAGCCTGACAACACCTCAGCCGTAGAAGTCTAGTCACTCTAGCTGTTTAATGACCTCCGAATCAGGAATACTTTTTGCTGAAAGTCTGAAATCGTTATAAATCCAAGTTTTATCATCATCATGGCAAAAAAATTATCTTGATACAGTATGGTACCATTGAATGCCTTTTCAAGCAGAATGTATGCCCCAAGTTCTGAAAAATTTCCATAAAATTGAAATTGAATTTTAAAAATGATGAGGTAAAATTTAATTTCTGGATAAACATAAGCGCCTGTAGCCCATTTGCTAACAATTCCCTTTGCCGTAGACCATTCATTATTCGTTGTTAAGTTCCATAGAATGACGGTATGAATCAAAATTCATACACCGGCAAAACATTCAAGGATTGGCAAAAGACGACATTTTTTGCTTTGACAACTCACTGTCATTCTATATACCTAAACAGCAAATCATGCATGATGCATTTTGTTAGCTCACTCCTGTCAGATCACATTCGTTACTCTCGCAAGGAAAGAATATATCATGTCCAGTATAAAATGCAAATAAATGAAGGAACCCTGGCCGCACGTGTTTCGACTTCTCTGAATTGGAACGATTTTTCCGTGTAAAAACGGAATTCGTTATTTATAATGAGGTCAGAAATGTCACCGTGGCCATTTTTATGGACTTTCGAATTATTCATATTGCAAAAAAATACGCTCTATATATGATGCTGTTTGAACTCAATGCGAGTCCGCATTGATTCCCACTGAAGCCAACGTTTAACGATCGAGTGCTTTCAAAGGGCAATTTTTCACGGTCTTTCGACTTTCAAAGGGATGAGCAAACTCATTTAATATGAAACCTGATTGATGCTCTTAATTATATACCAATATATTTCCGAAGCAAAGCGATTTTACTAGCTTGATGTAAAAATTAGACTGTATTTGTCGTCCAAACAGCACACGTGCAGTACTGTCGTTATGGTGGTAGTTTTAATATGCATTATCACTTGTAGCCACTGAAAACAGGATGTAATAACTTGTCAATGGTCAAAAAAGGGCAAATTGTGAAAATAACAGTGTAGTTAATATTTTTTCTCAACTTTTTTTAAAATAAGTCACATTGTCACTGCCGTAATTTTTTCAGGATCACAAGAAACCTTCCGTTGTGAAGGAATTTCAAACGTACCGCGCGAAAAAAATGAGTCAAGTTTAAGACTTATTTGGTCACATTTATTTAATTACTTAGAATTTCAGTCATATTAAAGTATAGTATTGCGCCATTAACGATTCAATATTTTGTTCATACTTCCTACAGCTGCAGGATTTAAAACGTACAATTCGAATATGGTCTCCATTTTGATTAGAGTCCTATTTCGCTCAAACTGCCTCAAGAGTTACATTCCAGTCGGTCCAAAATGGGTGACCAGGGCCAGGCGGTGCGGGGTAGTGTTGGTCAGAACATTCATTGAAATATGCTTCCTCGTGAGTAATGATAAGCTCAGAGCTAAACATGGTTTACTATGCTAGTTGCTGCATTAAGATTACAATGACACTCCTACTGAAGTCCTAATCAGTATATGTACAGTTGTGTGCGTTCGTTACTGCTATACAATGCTTACAAATATCTTACGGTATACTACATTTAATTAAAAGTGGCTGAATAAGTGAACAGTTTCATTTTTATTTATTTATTTATACTCACAACCCCGAAAGCAGAACAACAAAGGCCTTTTACATCGGGTGTTTTAACGTTAGCAAGAGACGAACACCCTCGCCCATGTCCTAGGCAGATAATATTCTACCCAGGTAGAACAAGCGGGACTCGAACCCGCGACCCTCGGGTTAGCAGGCGAGGACTTTACCCCACTGCCACCGGGGCCGACAATTTACAGATATTTGAACTAATTTTTTCTTGGAAATGGAAGTACTTTATTTCATAAATGCAACCTTTCCGCTCTAGCTATGAGTTTACTTGGCTTGGAGAACTAATTAAAATCGCAAAGAGATTATTAATGAAGTAAAACTGTACAGGAGATCAGACGTCTAATGCTGCGAACTTAATGAAATTTTCTAAATAATGATAACAAGCTAACTTTAAAGTGAGTTACTAAAATTACACGTAACAGAGAAATGTAAATACTACTTGTTAGAGTTTTGAGTGTATATTCCCAAACTGTTAATTTAACTGTTGATGACATCACGATTAGCTCATAGAAATGGCCCATCGAGTGGAAAAAATTAATAACCATCATTTGCACTGTTCATTTGGTATGATTGAGAATAGGAAACTTAAAACTTTTGCCCTGCATCATAGCTTTTAACTTCAAAAAACTAAAATAATTCATTTAAAAATTCTCCGCAGAGGATGATCCAAGTGTACCTACTATTACCTACTAGTAGTTCCCGTGTGGGCTGGTGTGCTGAAAATTTCCTCAAAAAATCTCCCGTTTGAAGCCTCGGGAATATCTGAAGTCTCAGATAAGAACCATTTTCAAATCCATTCCGTAGTTTCCATTCCGAAAAGTTTCCCTCCCCGATCCCCTCGTCACTTGTTCCGAAATCCTGGATTTTCTCGCACTCAAAATCCGGATGACGGATGCATTCCATCATCCTTTATCGTCACATTCGTGAGAGATTTACGAAATACTTGAATATCCCGGATGGATGAGATCCAACTGCGGAAGATTCCGGATTAGGGCCTTCTTTTTTTTCCCAAACGCCCCTTTTTTGCTCTGATGTTCTAGCCATCACGGTGACGTTAAGAATAAAATATATTTTTTTCGGTGGAGAGGAGGGTGGGTATTGTCCGGCGCCCTCAAACCCTTCCAAAAAAATCACATGGAAAAAAACGTAATCCTTCCCCTCATCCATATAAAACATGCGGACATACTTCATATAAGAATATATATAAACGTGTAATGTATGCGCATATGTGACATTTGCGGCTAAATACATATATATGTGCATATATATATATATACATAAAGATCAGTCGAGCGGCTCCCCCATGCTGAGGTCCTTCGCTTTAAGGGTGTGACATTCACAGCCTTCTTCGCTCTCGACATTGACAAACTTCTCCGGTAGGTGGCCAGCGCTTGCTGTGTCCTTCCCCTCACTCTCTCTCTCTTCATTCCTCTCTTCGTTCCCTTGTTCCACCGAGCCCTGAAAACGGAACGTTGGAAGGGACACGAGAGAACACTTAAAACTCCCTCCAGCGGAGTGGCCGAAGGAGAGAGAAGTGCGAATGAAGTTGGGGAGAGGGAGAAATAAAGGAGGGGGATGAGGGAACTGTGCTTTTTTTCGACACCGAAAGATGGCGGGAGGGAAGGCCAGAGGGAATGGGACGGAGAAAGAGTGATCTTTCAAACCCTATATATGTGTCCTAAGGCACAAGTTTCCCTGAGATTTTCTCTCACACGACTTGAGTTTTCTTAGTAATTCATCGTGTGAAATAGGAATCGCACTACTTTTCATGTGAAATGGGAAACGCGCGTAAATGTGCTAAAGAAATTAGCTTCGTTCGCCCGAAAGTGTCTCATCAAGTTTTAACCCTACCGATTTCAACGCTTTCTGCCACAGTTACCATTGAAAATTAATCATTAAAAGCAATTTCATTATCCAAGGGGGGAGGGGCCTATCATGTAACTTTAGGAACGACCGGTTTCTGATTAGTATTATGCAATATGCGACACCGTCGAACGAATTGTTTGAATTTGCCATTAAAGTTAATTTCAGGGAATCATAATGTAAGTTAATAATAAGAGAAATCCTTACACTGACCATTGCTGGAGTTTCTTTTGATCAAACGATGCACAATCAATTATCACGAAACACTTGTCAAGCATGAAAAAAAGTAATTTTTAAAAGGGGCAATCCGTTTTTTTTCTGGGGATAGATTTAATTATAAATCACCTCGCAAATAAAAGCAACAATCGCCACGGGGAAAAAAATAATCCTTCTCGAATACGACGCGAGAGCGTTCTAACTGTGCAGGATCGAATGTTATGAAAATGTGTGATATAGTTACGCACAGTTTATTAATTTAAGCATATTTATGCATGCTCCTCATCACGCGCGAACAAATAGTGCGATTCTAATTCCATACGATACAGCACTAAGATAACGGTTTAGGGTGAAAGAATATCTTCGGTACTAAAGCGATAAGTGACGCCAGTTGCCATTCCAAAAAGTTCACATATTGTTGTCCATGCGATCACTCTATGGGATGTGACTGCAAATTATAAATTTTTCTTGAAACTGGAAGACTAGCGTGGCACAAATAATTTCAAGAGTTTTTGACGTAGAACAACACATTGCTTAAATAGTACAAAAATGAGAGGGGGAGCTATTTAAGCAATGTGTTTTACTTTGTCTGTATATGGTGATGTCGCGCAGTGGCGAAACCCGAGTCGTAGGGAAGTAATAAATATTTAGTGGAAAACTAAGTAATCCTTCAATTCATTGTGAAGGAATTCCACCAAGTTACTGCCAATGCCATTGATTCTATAAAGTTGAAAAATTAAACTCGAATACGGTGTTAATTATGACTTAGTCAATTATGATTCATTCTCGCTCAAACTACTTTAAATTCAAGTATTACTTAAGACGATATATGCCATTTTTGACCTCCCCCCTCCTATGCAAGACATTGTAAGATTTTCCCAACCCCGCCCCTCCCTATCAGTCTTACGTAATACGCTATGTATTTGTACCTACTCTTCGTTAAATGCTCGCTTTCTGCAGCCTCATCTTTCCATAGAAGCCATCGTACATCTTTGAGCACTGGATACCTCATAATTGTGCAGTATTGGAGTACCACATTCATTAACATTAAGAGCAAAACGGTACACCAGCTGATAAAGTTTTGAACGATCAGAGGATATTTAGAAAAAAAAAACTCAGGGAATTTGGAAACGATACAATGTTTCAAGATGGACAAAAATCTTACGTAAATTGGTTCCAGACCCCCTTTCCCTTCTCTATAAGACAACGTAAGGTGATCTCAACCCCCCACTCCCACTGTTTTTTTAATGTTCATTTAAAAATCTTCGTACCATGGAGCAAGTATTAATTATTGTGGTGTGGTTTCTATTCCTATTGTTTCCAAGTTTTTGTGCAGGTTTTTCGGTATTACATCAATCGCTGATATTATTATTGGTACAATTTTAACGGTATTTTGGTTTCACATTTCTTTTATTTCTTCAGCCAGAGGAACATATTTCTGTAATTTTTCTTAGTATTTAGCCTCTAAATTTTCTGTATTTGGGATGAATTTATCTATTAAATATTCTATCCTGTCTTGTTTTGATTCAAGAGTTATATCTGGTCTATTGTTTGGGCGAAGACGGTCCGTTATGATACTTCTACTGTAATATATTTTGACAGTTTCATTTTCTATTACAAGCGGTGGTGTCATTAGGTACCATGGTTTGGTTTCATGGGATACATTGTACTTACTAACTAATGCAAGATATATTTGTTTGCATATATTATCATGTCGTTATGTGTATTCCACGCTTGCAAGTACACTGCATCCACTTGTGATATGTTCTATTGTTTCTGTCTTGCTATTGCATTTTCGGCATTTGCCATTCACATTTGGTTCTTTAATTATGAATTGTTATTATTATTACTATGGCGGACGGTTACGCCTACCCGGCTTCACCTTCGCTTACGGCGGAGTATAGGCAGCGCCACCTCTTGTACCTTAATAACCCTATGGGTGGGACGGGGAGATGAGAAAAAAAACAACATCGCAGGAAGAAACGGTAAGGTGGGGGTGGTTTCGGAGGGTGGGGAGGGAAGAGGACAGGAGTCGAGTGGAAGAGAGGAGAGGGCGTCCCCTTTTAATTAGAAGCGTCTCGGACGGGTGCGGAGGACCTCTCAAGTTGCACGCGGCGTCTGTCGGCGCGAGGCGTCCGAGCAGGACACACACAATGAAGACAGGGAAAAATGCCTTATTTAAAGAGTAGGAGGCGGGGTTGGAAGGAAGGGAGGGAGGTGTTGGGGGGGAGTCAATTTCGCTTTGCGCGTGGAAAAATTGTCTTTCCGTCTCCCGGCATTGGTCGCGGAAGGAAAGAAGGAGGGAGGGTTACTCTGACCATGAGAGGAGTGGGGAGTCTAGGAGGGGGAGAGACGGTTTTAAGTAGGGATGAGTCGATACCACTTTCTTTTGATTCCGATTCTTTCAAATCGATTCCAGATCCTCGATTCCATCGATTCTTATTCAAAACAACAGGTGAAATATTGATATACCATTAGCCTACGACTATTATTTAAATTCAAGCATTGGCTGAAATAGAAAAAAAAATTAAGGTAGTCCAAGCGAGATAGTTCCCTAGTCATAATAGAGACCATATTTGAATTATAAGTTTTAATTTCATCAGCTGTAGGACACGTGAATTAAATATTGCATTATTAATGTTGCAAAAATATAGTTTTATATGACAGAAGTCGTGAGTAATCAAATGAAAATATCTAAATATGTCTTAAACTTGACTCATTTTTTTCGTTCAGTGCGTTTGAAACTCCTTCAAAACGGAAAGTTTTTTATGATACCCAAGAACCTACTGCGGTGACACTGTGATTAATTTTCAGATATTGTTGAGAAAACATACAAACTCTACACTGTTAGTTTTTTTACAACATCTAAGTGTTGGAAATACCTCATTTTGTAAATAATGTCACTCTGGAGTGCATGCACGTACCATTTGTCTTGTAAAAGAGCTGGTATTTTTGGAAAAATAACTCCAATAGCAATGGTGTAAGGGGTTGAATTTTTGGTGTCATTAGAAGGGTGAGGTATATTTTTCTTTAAAATGAGACGAAATTCATTCATTTCTAGGTAAAATGATATTTCGCTCAAGCTATCTTAAGTACGGATGAGTCGATTCCACTTTTTTCGATGCCGATTCTTTCAAATCGATTCCCGATTCCGATTCCATTGATTCTTATTTCTAATAACAGGTGGGATATTGATATACCAGTAGCCTACCACTATTATTTAAATTCAAGTATTGGCTGAAATTGAATAACAAAGACAATTAGATTATAGATTATATGGGTGGGCGAGAGCCTTCTGGAGCTCTCATGGCACTCAGGCCCATTTGGGTCCATTGTACCGTCCCACGTTTAACCTGCCCGCCACTTGCAGACAGGGAACAAGAGCACCACGGTAGAGTTATAGATGAGGGTCAATCATCCAACCCCCGTCCGGGCCCAACGTCGCTAAACTCCGGTGATCTGACGGGAACCGGTGTGTTAACGTAGGCCCTTGCCCACAAAGACAAGTCGCTCAAAAAGTATAATTATTAACAAATAGCAAATATATCCTCAGTTTATCGAGGTAGATAAAAAGTAAAAATTGATAGCCTACATCCAAAATTACAGAGATAAATATGATGTGATAAATGAAATTTGTATGAATATTTAACTATCTGGAATCGAATCTGGAATCGGAATCGACTTAAAGCGATCGATTCTTCATACCGATTCCAATACTGAGAATCGATGGAATCGAGAATCGACATTTGGATTCCACTCATCCTTAGTTTTAAGGGATGGCTGAGAAGGAACGAGAGGGGAGAGCGGGGGGGGGGGGAGGGGGTAAATAACAGATGTTGAAGCGTGTCGAAGGGACGTGCTTCCTTTAATTTTTTTCTCCCTCTCCTCTTCGTCGTCCTCCCCCTCTTCCTCCCTCCTTGTTTCCTCTCGCACAGACCGACCACCCCGGCAATTATTCTTGCTCTCCTTTCTTTATTGTGGCGTGAGAAGGAGTCCGTGAAGGGTGAGGGGTAAGTGATGACTTTTCCCACCTCACACACCCCAATCCCCCTTTCTTCTTCGCTTTCTCCATACGCCTCCCATTCCGAGACGTGATCTTATTTTTTTTGGTCGGGAGATGAAAGACAAAAAAAAAGAGTAAAGCTTCGAGCAAAAAACATGCACACGAGAGAAAACTTAACCATGTCTCCTCCATCACCCATTTTTATACTCTATCATAAGTCAAACGTCTCCAGTCTACTCAATCACCTGCTTTTCTGAGCGCCATCGCAAGGCAAAATCACTTTTATATCTTCGTGTGTGACAAATAGGCGAAATCACTTTTATATCTTCGTGTGTGGCAAATAGATGCAGTCGAGGAACTCGGCTTGGAGAAAAAAAATGATATTTTTCATGAAAGTGTGATTTGATTTGCGATATAGTTAAAGGTATTGTTAAAATAAAAACTTTCACAGTTCGCAGAGATCAAAAAGTAAGATATAAATACGGATTTCAATGCCTTTGCATTATTATCAGGCACGTAAGGATGCATCTGGATTGTAAAAGTTTGTATTTTTGTGACATAAAATATAATCCCACTATGTCACATCGAATATATTTTTATTTGACGTTCACCGTTAATCAAAAAGGGAGAATTGCATTTAATAAAATGCGCTGTACTTTCTGACTAACTCTGTAATATTGGAAAATTAAGAATAAAAATGCATCGTGAATGTTTGATCAATTCCTTTGTAGAGGTAACGAAAACAAGTAACAATAAATTTCTCAAATAATACATATTTCATTTGAAGACAAGTGGTGCATTTTAAATGAAAAAGTTCACGTCACATTAACGTCGTCATCAGGTCCTCATGATGACGGTAACCGTCGAATCCATGGCTGTGTTAAATAAAAATTTAATGTGGAAAAAGGGGATCGGTTTGGTGTGGTTGCTAGAGTTCTGACGAAATATACGGAAGGCAAGGGTACAAATCCCTGCAGAGGAGTATGTTTCTCAGAATAACCCGATCCCTACTTGAGTGTCTAGTGGAGGGCACTTCAAGTGCAGTACTCCGTCGGTCGGATGAGACGTTAAACCTTGGTCCTCTTGGCGCCTTTCGTTAAGAGCAAGCTAATGCCGACGCCGGGATTCTATCCACCCTTCCTCCCTTACCCGTTTTCTATGGCGCAAATGACCTGACCTTAGCTGTCGGTCGCCTCCCCAAAAATCCAATACACATGCAATATCCACTGTGGAAAAACTAAGTGTAACCTTTTTATTCAAAATGAGTAACAAGTTTCATAAAGTCTAGCCGGAACCTGCCATTTTTAGACAAGTGGTGCATTTTTTCTCTCAATCTTCTCTACTCCCAATACCTGTACCCGAGTCATACGAAATCTTTTTATTCGGAAAAGAGAAAAAGGAAAGAAAAAAAGGGCAGAGCCTCGGTAAACACCCAAGAAAAATTGAAATTCCTCCATCACCCCTTTCCAATCAAGCAAGAGTCGGCTACAAACGGTAATCTTTGAGGAGAATGTTCCCAAATCTAATTTATTGAATCGCGATTCGAAGATTTTCATGTTCTACTGTGCTACATATGAAACATGTAGAATGCTTTGAACGTGATGGCAGAAAAATTTGGCGATAATAAATGTGAAGAAATCTGCCTATAATGTTTTCCGCTGCGTCACTGTTTTATATTTTACCGTTGACGTTTGATCATGAACATAATTTTAGAAATTCCGTCTCTAAATTTTTGGAACTTCCCCATGGATTATACTAGAGGCCGAGAAATAAATGTTAATGGTAAATTAATGATAATTTATTATTATGCCGAGTAACAAACATTAATGATAGATTAATGTTTATTTCTCGGCTATTTTGAAAATAAAAATTACCATACGAGAAAAACGTTTAACAATAGGAGCACAAGCTAAATAGGGTAATCTTGACCCTATTTTTATTTTTGACGATCCATTACTTCTAACTGAATCGTCCCAGGTCTTCCATATTTCTTGACTTATATTTTTTTAGCAGGAAAATATAATGTGAAAATAAGACACTAACAGCAGAAACAGTTTTTAATGCATATTACCTTCTACCTATTAGTACCACAGGGGTCATTTTGACCCCAGGATATTTTTACCCCTTTTAATTGGAGTGTTGCCATTAAAGAATGAAGTTTTATTGTATTTTTGAAATATTAGCGACAGGTCGGGAGCCGAACGCTAATACCAAAGGATAATCGTCGCACGAAGGCTCGACAGACCCAAACATAGGATGAGGACTTGAGCACAGGACAGAAGTCCCGTTGTTGCTGCATTGTAAATACATTTTAGGTTAAAATAAACCTTTATATTTGCAATATAACGCACAATAATATAATAAAGATATTTTTGAAACAATTTGCAAGTCATTTCAATTAAAAACGTCATATTTTCTTTATGAAAAATATTATTTCCAGAAGTTCAAATTGAGTATGCCGCCCTGTTAGGTATTTCTACATCTACATATACATGCTATCCTGAGAGCCGCTTCATGGGCATGTGGCGGGGGGTGTTAGGACACCAGTCCTGTAGAGATGTAAGGTTTTGGGAAGTTAAACGGTGACGCGTATCATGGGAGTGTATTGAGTGGATATATACTTTTTTTATTATGGTCGCTTATTGTGCGCGAAAGAAACGAGTTTTTGTGCCTATCTTTTCGGCAATGTATCTCATTTACTTTATCCCTTTTGTCAGACCCAGAGATGCATTGCTTGCCGGAGAATTTCCACCTCTGACAAGAACGAGCATTCATATTTGCATGATATGGAGACTAGAAGCTTTCACTTAGTGGAAGAAAGTTATAACAAACAAGATAAAATTTGTGACTTCCAAAATTCATTTAAAACTAACGACCGATTTCGGCTGTCTCGCCATCTTCAGGTACACAGGTGTGAAGCAATTAAATAAATTGTGGAAGTCACAAATTTTATCTTGTTTATTAAGTATTTGCATGTTTTATTTTTACATGCACTACATCTACATCTACATACTACCCTGTGAGCCACCGCATGGGCGTGTGGCAGGGGGTATTAGAACACCAGCCGTGTACAAATGTAAGAAATTAGGTTTTGGGAGGAGTAATCGAGACGTATATTATGGGAGTGTATTTAGTGGGGCTCAGTTTTCATTGTGATCTCTTATTATGCGCGGAAAGAACAACGAACGATCTGTTTTCTGCAATGTACTGAAGACGTTATATCACGTCATGGGTACCGTGAGTGTTCCAGCTTTCACTAGTGGGCCTAGTGATAGTTCCCTGGTGAACGCTTGAACACTCACAGTACCCTTGACGTGATATAACGTCATCAGCACCAGCGCAAAGACAACCATGACGTGATGTCACGTCATGCCGCACTCAAAGGGTTAATGAAATGTTTCAGGTGCTTCTTAACACTAGAACGACAGGACTTGGGTACTGACAAGAAGTGCAGACTTAGCCTATTAGGGCTGTTTTGAGAATTTCGAATCTCGCGAGGTATTCATGGTTACGAAACGAAATCACAAAAGAGGATATGTTTTGCTCGACTATTTAAAATGTTTTTATTTTAATAACAATTACAAAAAATACTTGTTTTTTTACCTATTTATGAGTACCTATTCTTTTTCAATATTGCCGGAAAAAGCGAAGTTTTGTCTCCGTCACGTGAAATAACATCTTAAATGGGTCATTTTTTTATTTGCAACAAGGTAACACTAGGCAATAAATTTTTGATTAACCTGGTTTATTGTTTTTTTTGTCATTTTTGTTTCTTATTGTTATCACACTACACAATATTATGGCTGAAACACATTGCGTCGACAGTAAATATATTTGAGCCAAAATGGCTTCGTTCGTCGTTATAGGAAAATTCCTAATAATTTGTTAAAATATACGCAATGTAAATTTGTGACTTCACAAAAGTAAAGATCTCTAAAATGAGCGAAATGTCAAGAAAGCAAAGTTTTGAAAACACATTTATGGGCACAGCGGTGGAAAGAATTACAAAAATTGCCAAAATGGCTAGGTTCGTCGTTCTAGTGTTAAGTGCAAGGAAGTTCATAGTTATTGAGAGAGAACATAATGTTAATGAATGAAATTCAAATTTGGTTTATTTCTTTAATGAATAAACGAAAATAATTTAGTCGGAAGAAATGTCATATTTCCACTAATTGTATTGGGTGCGAGTGTAAGTGTTGACTTTCCCTCTTAATTACTCATCAACACCTCATTCAGCGACGGAAATGTTTTTTTTTTCATGAGACTGAAGGAAAGGAAAAAAATAACAGTTCAACTTCAGAAAAAAAAGCAAAAGAGAAATCGCACCACACTCCGACACCCCTCCACACCCACGTCATTAGTAAGCTGTGAAAGATTTTCTTTCCCTTTAAGAAAAAACAAATGGCTTATTAAAAATCGGGACTCGGCGTCTTCGTCTCAGGCATTTTAGTCTCGTTGTGTGCTTCTCACGAAACCCCGCGTTGATTGAAATTTGATTGCGACAGTTGTAAAATTTGACGCTAAGTTAGGCAATATGAATTATAGAATAACTTCTGTCGCATCGCTTTCAAATCTTGGGGTGGCATGTCGTTCTTCAATGTTTCGAAAGGTGGTAATGCCTACTTTTCCGACAGTAATCTTATCTCAAAATGGCTAATGTTTCTTTGTTATGCGATGATAGGACCAAAGAAACTTTAAAAAAAACTGAGGAAATATTGAAACTGAAAGAGTGAAATCTGACGTGCAGGGTAATCAATGGGTTTTGAAACAGGAGAATTTAACATTTATGATATAACGAGAAGCGATACAACATAACGAACAGCGTTAAAAGTACAGATTCAATGTGTGATTGAGTGTTGGCTTCCCATCCTGAAGACCCGGGTTCGAACTCCGCCGGTGGCGGGGATTTTTCATAGGAATTCTGACTCCAACGCAGGTGCCACGTGGAGAGCACCTAAAGTGCATTACTCCTTCCGTCGTATGGGGCGTTAAACCGGGGTTCCCTTTAACGTCTTTCGTTGAGAGCAGTCTAATTTCAACACCGAGTTTCCCTCAAACCGTCCTCCATTTTAAATTGATCTTTCCATAACCAACCGACACAATTGTTTTTTTTTCAATGGCACAAATGAATTCAGTTGTGTGTTGTCTACCTCAATAACCAACCATTTACAATGATATTTTTGGAAAGTAAAATTACAAACAAGAACACATAATCAATATTTGATCTTTTTTCGATAAATGAAAGTAATCATAAAGTGAAATTTTATAATCACTCCAATAATATTCAAGGTGGGAACAAGGGATGAATTTTCCTACTTTCCGTTTTATTCGTCTCCCAACACCCACCGAAGAGTCAGAAATCATCTTCTTTTGGCAGATAGAATGAAAAAAAACTGACCATAAAAAAACTCACCAAAGAAAAGTATAACACGCCTCCATTAGCCCTTGACACCTCTGCTATAAGCCAGCCGTTGACAGGAAGGTCTTCACGGAAAATATTGTCGAAAATAAAGCATTGAATTGCGCCTCGTATCCTCTCCATCTAAGGCAATTCGTGCTCAAATGAGCTGATTATGAAATTCCGAGCGGGCCGGTTTGATTGCGACAGCTGGAATATTTGGAGCGATGAAATAACATACGACAACATCTATCAAATTTGCTGAGTTCTGGTGGAGTATTGAAATAGGCACAATCATCTAGCATATTTTTTTTCAACAGATTCAGGCAAGATATCGTGGAAGTTCGTCATATTAAAACTGAAACTACTATTGCAATATGCCATAAGGTATTTAATTCGTACGACGCGTTTCAACTCACACAGCCATCATCAGGTACATGACCTTCAGATATAAGTACATCAGGTACAAGTCTTGTACCTGATGATGGTTCTGTGAGTTGAAACGCGTCTTACGTATTAAATACCTTGTGGAATAGTTGCTATTGTTTGTTCTGTTTTAAAAGCATACTTTTCCTGCACTTAATATTTTTGCGAGAGAAATTATGTGGTCACATCGTTAATATTTCTCCGAGGTAGAATAAAAGTGTCATAGAAGCTCAGCTCGAAAGAAATTTCATCTAGCATATTTTTCATGTTCTTCATACTTTTTGGGAGAGAAATTATGTAGCCATATCGCTAATATTTCTCCGAGGTAGAATATTATATCTTATGAAGTATCGAAGAAGCTCAGCTTGGAAGAAACATTTCCATTTAATTATAGTGCCATCTGATGTGGACTTTTGGTGGAAGGAAAATTATACGAGAGAATGTCTTATTTTTTTAAATCTTTTGCTCATGCATGGATGGAGATCAATTAAATCGAAGACTGGTGATTGTCTTGATCATATTTTATTTCATCTTACAACGCTTATAAGTTGTTGTAATGAAACGTATTATCGAGGTTCATGTTTTTATCGTCCACTGTATATATCCTCTTTACCAACCTTTGAGAACGTTGTAATGCGACTGTTGTGAAAGTTAAGGTTAATCATTTCACGAGAGCATAATTACTGGACAAACTGTGTGGGTTAAAGGTTACGTCCATTAACTTTTATTGACTATCATTATTAAAAGCACTTCAGATTCGCCATTTTTGCTATTCACAGTTATCAAATGCAAGCAATCATGCTACACAGTTCCTGTAAATTTTTGACGGTTTCAAGAGCAACATGAGGGGGATAGAAGCTCATAATTAAAGAATTTTGTGCATGGTTTCGGAATTTAAAATAAAAAAAACAGCACGAAAATGGAATACAATTATGAAATGGCCCTACTAGTAATTAAAGTTTGCTAGAGTTACTAATGATGTTGAATTTTCATCAGTTAACCGCCCATCCAGTCAATCTTTTTTCTAATTGACTCATATTTACAATGATTAGTTAAAAAATGAGTGATAACATTTACCCGCACATCTGCGTCAGTGATATTGATTAAAACACATCTATCCGCGTATTCCACGGAAATATTGATCCTAAATGGAGATAACTATGTTATCTTATATGATTCGATCGGGATTGTTTTAGGATAATAATTTTGCGGAAATTGATATTAAACAGGCGAAATTTAGGTTGATGGTACGTAAATCGTAATCTGAAAAAAATCTCAGATGTAAAACAAAATGAGTAAGACGAGGGTTACTCTGATTGCACGCCATTGCTTGAGGAGAGATTGTTTGCTGACAAAAGGAATTTGAAAAAATGTAAAGGGTATGCGGGTAAGGGGGGAGGAAGAGAAAGCAAATATTGGACAACATCAAAGTAGAGGGTAAATATGAGAAAATGAAGCAATTGGCCGAGATAAGAGTAGAGGTATGGTCCGTGAGGTTAACTGGCGATCGCGGCAGAAAAACACGAACGAATGACCATCTGTAACCGTTGCAAAACCGTTTAGCATTTTCGCATAGCTCCATTTGATTATCAAAACGCTATTGGGAAAAACCCTCCCAAAGGAAAAACTTTATCGCCATGATTTTGGGATTTCCCTGTAGTTACCCTCTAATAAGCACACATTTTTTCATTCAAAACTCTCTATATTACACAGAGGTTTGGGTTTTAACTTACATCCTAGGGTTTGATTATTAACCATGTAAAAGTACTGTTAACTATTTTCCCCATGGTGAGATGAGTTCAATCAAAAGACGTAAATGGCTATATCGATACACAAGATACCAGTAGTTTTTTCTCGTTTCCCGATATGAATGCCTTTTTTTTATTCCTTATTCAGAGCCAATGGGTTCATTATTAGATTGTGGTGATTAATTGAAAAACCTGCCGTTTTTTTAGAGCCATTGGGTTTATTACTAGTTCGTGGCGATCAATTGAAAAACCTGCCTCAATGGCATATTGAAAAATGGCAGGAAAATAAAAAAATATAATAAAAAGGTATAAATATTGAAAAATGGCAGGAAATTTAATAATATTTGATTTTTGGTTGCGAAATTTTTATGTCTATTAAATGTTTGCCAGCTTGTACGGATGTTCAATACTTTATTAATTTTGAGAATGAGGATTTAATTAAATCACCATTGTCAGAAAAAAATGAGCTTAATTCTGATAGCTTCGAGTTATATATTATTAACCCTATAGTTACACTCTACTAACCACTTATTTTTTCCATTCAAAATTCTCTATATTACACAAAAGTTTGAGTTTTAACTTCCAACCTAAAGTTTGATTATTAACCATGTAAAGTGGAAATGGATAATATTAATGACTAACCAACAACTCGAAAATGTACTCAATGAGCAGAATTTGAAGTTAAAACTAGTTTAAACTTCACCCTCCAGTGAGGGAGTAATGTGAAGCATTTAAGAAAGATAAAATTGATAAAAATTTGACGATGGATCGAGAGCAATGAGTTTAATTGACCTATCTGTACGAGAGTTTATGTATTTTGGAAACAAGTTCACGCAGAAAAATAATGGGACATCTATAATTTTAGGGAATGCTTTCAAAAAAAGTTTGATCACCTGTCTGTACTGATGACTGTGGTTTTTACATATGGTAACGTAAATTTTATGAGCTCAATGATTAATACGGCACAATAGTGCGGATATATGATCGGTCTCAAAACTCAACTGCAATGCAATATCTGATCGTATGATTGGAATGAACGTTCTACGAGTGCCATCAATTCGAGGAAACTTAGGGAAACAACTTTAAGGAATCAAAAATCTGAATTTGATCAAGGTTTATGTAGTGAAACCTCGATTGGGCAGATTTATTTCATTTTTTTAAGAACTTTGTGATCACCAAATGACAAAATTTCACTTTAGGTTCAGGAATGAGAGGGGCGTACGTCGGACAGACATGAGTAAACTTCAGGAGATTGATTTAGAATAAAGTGGCTTATAGCAACGAGAGGTTTTCTGCAGTGATTTGGCATTCTGTTTCAAATATGTGTTTCGCGACTACTGATTGGCCAGATTCGGCCGCTTCAATACATTAACTGTCACTTTTAAGCATAACTCCAATTTTAACCAAAACTTTTGACGCACAAGAGGGCCTATTTATGCACTTCAATCAAAATCATATCATGAATAATGAGGTAACCATAGTTTAATCTATATGTAAGAGTAGCCATTATCATCTTCAAATGTTTTGGGGACTTGGAGGCATTATTAAAATTTGTTGGGGCGTAGAACTGCCACCGAGAGGGATGGTTCTAGATTGACTTTGCGGAGATAATTATCCCTCAGCCGGGAAATCCACTTCGCCCAGAATGAGAGGGCCGTGTGGAACCCTGAGGTCTACAGCGCCTCTCTCATTGTCGTCCCTGTAACTGCCTTCCCTCGCCACTACGGGGGTCTCCTGGCTAACACCCAGGTCGAGAAACAAGAGGGGGTGCCCATTAAGGTGAATAGTGAGAAGATGTATAGAGATCTATCTCTATACCCTTTGGTGACCAATGAATTCTTTCCGTTCGAGGGGTTCCTTATCTCAACTTTAACCACAAGTCCTAATAGGAAAGAGTAGACCACGGAACAACGATCAATCACAGGCTGTGGAGGTTTGGCAACAAAGCAAGTAGATTCAAGAAGTTCACGCAACGGAGTTGTAAGAGCGACTGAATTTTCGAGGCACTAGGCCACTCATTTTGCATCCTAATTGGCTCTTGAAAAGTGACGTGACGAGCAGATCTCTCTTCCCTCACCCCTTCCAAGGTCCGCATAATATACAGGTTGCCTCAATCGGAGTTGTTTACGAATTACCAAAATGGTTGCTAGCGCCAGAGCTGCTACTGTGACGTCACTGACAACTTCACAGACAAGCCAGCTTAGAGGTATTTTGGAAAATGGATGGTAAATGATGACGTTTTCTTAATTAGATTGGCGAATTATCTTTTATATTGCCATTTCATTAATAATTTCAACATAAAATATGGCGATAACTACGTGATTTTTCAAAAAAAGACTCGAAATGAAAATGCAACAGAAAAATTGAGAGGTTTAAATAGTTGAGGTTTTCAAATGAGATTTTCAATTGATATTATTGGTTCTAACGATAACTGAGTCATCGCAAACCACTGATAGCTTCTGTTTCTTCTTTGGAAGTAGTAGCAGACTTCGGATGGCTGTACCTACGACATCAATATCGGCGTACCAATAAATAAATAAATAAAATTTAACCGCATTCCCGGTGAAAACCAGGATAAAATAGAGTAGAAGCCAGAGCTTTAAGTAGTGAATGTATTTTTTGAGAGTTACTTGCCTTAAATTTCAAATCGATGGTTGATATTCTTGCTTTACATCCGCTAATTCGTCCAATCCGACGTGCTACCCGTAGGAAAATAAGGAGAGAGCAGGAATGCGCAATATGGTTGTTATTTCGGTTGTCAGGCTTCAATTTGATGACGTAGTGCCCTGTCCATATACCTCAACGGGTAAACCCAAATTCTGGTCCCTCGCACATTGAACCTTGGAACATAATACGTTAAAAAGAGATTTAAAATCCGAATGATGGCCGAAATGCATGCATATGAGTCAAAATTTGATAGTTTGAATCAATATTTACTTTAAATTTGCTGATCGATTGACCTCTTCTCGAATTTCCGTTCGCACATCATCGCTCAGCGCAGGAATCAGTGCTACTGGCACAGTTTCTGCATATTATGTTAAGGTATTCTCCCGGTCATTTCTCCAGCTCTCTTACATTATCTAACGCACGCCGGCAACTCCCTTTAACGGTGACACGCCTGCAATATGACAGGGGTTGCAATGGAGGCAAGCATTGTTGGGGGTGATTTTTCATCGCCCGGCCTTTTGACGTTTGGTCCATTTTTTTTCGAAGGAAACCGAACATCGATTCTCTCGAGTATAAATTTGTGTGCTGTCACAAAATAAAAACCCCTTTTCTTCGCCTATCATTTCGCTCCAAGGGAACTGGAAGATATAGAAAGCCTGCATGACAGGGATAGGGATATAGACTCGAAGACCCCTTGGCATTCGTGTATCATTTTGAAACACACATATTCTTGTCACGTCTGACATAATTTTGTAAAAAATAACTAAATAATAAATCATCGGATAAAAATAAAACATTGCAAACCACGGACTTACAAAACTTTCCTCATGGCCGGTTGAAGATTCAATGCATTTATATTCCAGAGAGTTATAAGATCGATAGAATCCGTTCAAGATTAAAGCCCAGTTAAAACACCCTAATTTTGCTTAGAAAGAAACCTAAAGTAAACATTTATTTCAAAATTACAATTTTTAAACAATAGGTATTATCATGGATTCTCCGATCGTGCGATTCCCTCTCCCAAACGGATTTGGAGGTGTCTAAAAATTGGCTGAATTTCCAACTGTGAACTGCGCCATAACCTTGGACGCATAATAATTCAATGAATTTGTTTTATATTTGTTTTGCCAATTTTCCTCGATAAAATGGAGTTCGATTCTTATTATTTAAACGAGCAACCAAGATGACGGATGGGTAATGAAACACTTTGAACAAAATTATCTGATACAAGTGTAACTAAGTCACGAATGACGAGCTTACTTACTAAGGCTGGCGAGTGGAAGTATTTTTAAATAATTAATTGAAAGCGACTCAATTAGGTTAAGGTATATAAAAATTAATCCGATGGGATGACGTTATCAAAAAATTCAAAGTAATGGCTCTTTGGAAGTAAGTTTTGAAAAAGATAGTTCCCACCTTCATAATTCAATTATGAGTTCAAATACTTTAGGAATTTCATCACCATTCATCGCATAGCTAAATATTCATGCAACTGGCCAATAATCAGGCAACGAGTGATGACTAAAATGAAATATGAATATTAATATTTATTAATCAGTACGAAAAACCAGCAATGATTTCTGTTACTTTTTACACAATTTTACATTTATTTGCTGGTACCATGGATTCATTCAATTTACCATAGCATGGATTACATAAATTTTGGTACGTTCAAAAAAGACACATTTTTTTCAGTAATTGCTACAATATATATTTCAGCAGAAATAATCCGTATTTAATTGGGAACACTTTTTACTTGCGTGTCGTCTTTCAGACTTAAAAAACACGAAAAAATAAAAACAATGGCACGTATATTATTAAACCTCACCCGGCCACATGAAGAACGAAGAGAGATATTTCAAATAGGAAGGCATATGGATGCAGGGGGCTTTGATCCTAAAAATAAATTTTTGAAATAACAAAATAACGCAGTCTGGTGTCCACCAGATGCCGGGTACTGAAAGATTAAGAGGAATCCGCGATACGAGCTTAGGTGACCATGGCGAATGTAGACATCTGCACTTTCGCTGCTGAAGTGATGACCTCGTGACCGCCACGCACAATACGATTGAGAAATTACACCTTTTCTTTTGACAGAATTAAAAATACCATAAGTGAGGCATTGGAAAGATTAACAAAAGTCATTAACATGCCGATTTATTGACGAAATCATTCGTCAATTACTATAAATTTCAGCCCAAAAAGCCGACAGCAGCCTCATCTGAATTGGTGAAAATGTTTGCTTTCAATGATCGTAGCAATTTGATAATATCATGGAAATTAAGATTGCGTAATTTTATGGCTTCATTTCGCTACTATATAACGTCCACAATTTGGTGAGCAACCCAACCTGCTCGCTAAAATGACATTCAAATGTAACAGGTGAAATATTTTTTGTGCATAACCTACATTTATCAGAGTTTAG
This sequence comes from Ceriagrion tenellum, assembly GCA_963169105.1. NCBI lineage: Eukaryota > Metazoa > Arthropoda > Insecta > Odonata > Coenagrionidae > Ceriagrion > Ceriagrion tenellum. The sequence goes on along the minus strand of OY720634.1, from coordinate 34,570,873 downwards.
TTTGAATGGGTTTAGAATGTTATATAATATCTGTTCCATTAGATTCCATCCATTTTTTTCTTTCTATTCCAACCAAATTAGTCTTTACTGGTGGAAAAATATTACATGAAAGATTGTATTCGTATTTCCAGTTAGAAGACACGTTTTTAACATGCGTAATACTTTTTCCCTCGAAGAAAGATGAAGCCAAGGAAGTGTCACGTTTGTCTACATTTTACCTCAAACGATTTCACTAAAAATTCATATACACTTATCATTTTCACTGAAATAACATTTTTGAATGTGAAACATTAATAATTTTTTTTCCAATTTTTGACGATTTAAAAAAATTCATTGCCAAGTTTGATGCAATATCACCTTACGCAAAAAATGGCGTGTTCAGGGTGGAATAAAGGGTAACTAGTGTAGTTTGAGGGCAATTTCCAAATCGTAACAAAATATCGCAAGACCTTTAGATGAATTCTATTCCACGTTCAAACCTCCTGAGCGCCAAAACCATTCTCTGGCCTCAAAAATTAAATTCGAATTTAAGGAAGAGATTCAAGGCTTACTTTTATTTTACAGTTCCAAACTTACCGCGTAACAAGTACTTTTTGCAAATTATTTGCGTCACATTTTAATATGAAAGTTAAATTTTTTTTCGTGTGCTTCGCCTTTTTTCACCTTTGAGTCCCTGCAATATTATTTGATTTATGGAGATTGTAGTGAAGAGATTATGCTGACATCACCAGATAGGAGGATGATTTTATTTTGCTATGAGTAACACTTATTGTTAGATAAAACATTAACAGCAGCCTGCTTAGGAACCTTTAAATCGAAAATGTTCCTCCATTTATCTTCTCTTATCCTTCACGTACCCTAATTTTTCAAAATAGGGAATGCATTTACTATCCTTTTATTTCATTTCCCAAAGACTGTCCTCGTTTCATCAATTTTACAAGAAACTGCAAACGTACTATATAGAAATTAAGTTCAATATAATGAAGAAACAATGTAGATTCATAGGATTTGGTCAGTGAAATTAGACGGAAAACACGTCTTTCAATTCTACATCTACATAATACTCTGCGAGCCGCCGCATGGACGTGTGGTAGGGGGTGTTGGGTCACCAGCCGTGTAAATATGTAATTTTTTGGGAGGTGAAATGGTGACATGTATTATGAAGGTGTATTTAGTGGAGCTCAGTTTTTATTGTGGTCGCTTATTGTGCGCGGAAAGAACGAGTATTTGTACCTATCTATTCGGCAACTTTTCTCTCTTATTTTATTACTTCTGTCAGACTTAGAGATGTAGTGAGGCACCATGATAATATTCTCTGTGTCATTCTGAAAAACATCAGTTCTGAATTTCTCAAGCAACCTAAGCTTAGAGTGTAGCCTCCGAGTCTCTAGGGGCTCCCAACTTAATCCCTCTAAAAGTCTATATGTACGCTCGTAGCAGTTTTTAGCGAAGCGCGCTGCTTTCCTTTGTATTATTATTTTTTTGGTTAAATCTTTATGACCAGGGTCCCAAACACTCGCGGAGTATTCGAAGTGTGGCCTAACCAGAGCGAAGTAGAATCTCTCTTTCACTTTTTCATCCGAGGACCTTCCTATTTTACACTTAACAAAACCTAGTTTCATTAATGCTGTGCCGCGTATGTTTTTGAAATTAAATCCATATAAAATTAAAAATAGCACCAACGTATATCCCAAATGTTTTTGCAGGGCCAGTGTACATGCTTCATTCTGTTTTCCCGAAACTCCATCAGGTTTCATGCCTGGCGGACGTTTCACCTCACATCCAGGAGACATCTCCAGGTCAAAGCATTTTCCGCTGTCGAAAATCAGAGTGCTACTTAGGGACCAATAACCTTAACAGTGAGTTTACTCTGCCAAGTTTATTATACATGTCACTTGCAGTAAGCCAATTAGGACGGAAATTACGGTGGTAACGGCTTTGCAAGTCGCCTGCAGATATAATATCCTCTTCTGCTCTTCAGTAAACTTCATAATTTCTCATTTTGTCCGTCCGTTTTATCTTCAGCACTTACTCGTAAGATAAATATTTCGTTTAAAGCTCCTGCAGGTGGACTTGGAGAAACAACTCGCCTGAGTAAACCCACCCTTTTTTGATTAAGGGCCATAATGCAACAAAATTATCCTTCGACCTGAAGATGCTTCACGGATGCGAGACAAAACGTTGTCGTGCAAGAAATCGTACGTGACGGAGTTTTGCGACAACATAACGAAGCAAGCATTGATTTCTATCAACAGTGGAACCTTCTTAACGCCACAATCTCTCCATTTTCCTCTCTCTCTGTTCTCTTTTAACCTCTATTTCGAAGTTTTTGAAGTCAACGAGGAGGATCATGGGCTCGGGAGCAAGATGGGAGGGGGAAGAGAAGGATAATCGCTTCGAAGCAGAGGGGACAAGAGAGAGTGGGCGTACCGTTAGACGGGATGGACAATGGACCAGAGGGGCCGTTTTACCCTCTCCCGAACCCCCTCTTTCCCTCCCGTCATCCTTCTGTCTCCCCGTCCCTTAAAGAGGGGCGCGCTCATGTTGAGGAGATGGGACAGTTATCTCAAGGATCTCTCGAAGGAGGGAATTTGTGTAAAGGAGAAGGACGAGGAGGGAGTGAGATGGGGAGGAAGAGGGCGTAGGGGTGGATTACGGGAGAGTGGAGAGAAAGGATTTTGACGTAGGTACTCCCTAAGTTACTATCTTGCGGGGGCATCGTTTAAAGTGCAGATGCGGGTGAGTTGGGGGATAAAGAGGAGGGGCGGAGAAGGATATAAGGAAGGTAAGGAAGGGAAGTGTATTCTGGGAGAAGTTTACGCAAGGATACATTAATTTCAGGACCCCACCAGATGACTGGTAGGTTTGTGGACGGTGCATATTTTAAAGTCCTAATTTCTGTCATATCGTTCTGCTTTCCCTCCTATGTGTGATGTGCCTTTAGGTCCCTTTCTAAAACCCTCATACCGTCTTTCTCTTCTTATTTTGTCTAGAATTCATATTTTCTTCCTTCCTCTTACATGCTTCCCCAGTATTTTCCCCTCTATTATTCTCTTTAGCATTCCCTCCATTTCCAAAACGTCCTCCATCCATCTTTTCTACCACCTCCTAACCTTCGTCACCAGCTTCCTCTCCTCTCAAGCCATATCCAATACCTCCTTGTTCGTCTTTCTCGCCACCCAGCTCATTCTCCCTATCCTTCTCCACACCTATGTCTAAAACGCCTCAGGGGAACGGGTTGGTGTTTTGGCTAGAGTACTTGCTAATCATGCGTGGGGCCCAGGGTTCAAATCCCTGCGGATGAGGTATTTTGCAGAGGAAACCCGTTTCCTACTAGAGTGTTTGAGGAGGGCACTTCAAGCGCAGTTCTCCGTCTGTCGGGTGAGACCGCGGTCACATTGGCTCCTTTCGTGAAAAGCAGGCGGATGCCGACGCCGGGTTTCTATCCATCCTTTCTCCCTCACCTGTCCTCTAAGGCGCAAATAAACTCAGCTATCGGATGCCTCCCGAAAATCATATCCAATCCTAAAACGCCACAAGTGTACGAACATACGTCGTAATGACCATAATATTATTATTCACAAGTACATACCCATCCCGCGATTCCCTCTCGGGATGGGAAAAATCAATGAATTTCGTTAGTGTTGTTAGCGATGATCAAGCATTGGTATGTCAGTCAGCCAAGGGATTACAGTGAATGATGAATGCATTAGAGGTGCAGAGCGATAGTTATGGGATGACGATAAACCATAAGAAGACAAAAGTGATGAGATTCTCAAGAAGTCGAGCAGGTTATTTTACTGGGTAGTATTCTGGAGGAGAATGGGTTTAGTGGTAGTGATATGAAATGTTTACTTGCAATATTTAAAGATGCATTCCCAAAGAGGAGGGAATCGATGAGGGAGAGCCTGAGTAGAGGCGTAAAGAAAAGTCTGGTGAAAACTTCAACATGGAGCTCCAATATGGCTTCAATGAAAACTTCAATGTGGCGCTGTATTGGTCGGGTCATTGCGAAGGGAGGACGTACGTAGACTTGAGGCGTTTGAGATGAGAGTGTAGAGAAGGATGGAGGTGGTGAGCTGGGTGGCGAGGAAGATGATCGAGGAGATATGGATATGGTTGGAAAGGAGAGGAGGCGAAGCCTTTGGAGGGGGCAGATGGATGGAGGACGTTTTGAAAAGAGAGGGAATGTTGAAGAGGGTAATCGAAGGGAGAACACAGGGGAAGCGTGGAAGAGAAAGAAAAAGGATAGGAATTATGGGCGAAATAAGAAGAGAAAGATGATATGATGAATTTAAGAGGGATCTAATGGCGGAACACGTGCAGGAGGGTTGGCCTCCCGTATGGTTAGCCAGTACTCTAGCCACCACACCAACGCGATCCAGTCTCAGAAAAAGGAGAAGAAACGTTGGTATTTTATAATTCAAAACCACAGGACAGTTTCCTAGTGTTTTGATTTCAACGCTGAGTGTTATTCATTATATTAAGTATTTATAGTAATGAGCATATGTAGTGGATAAAAACAATAATACTGGTTGCTATAAAACTTACCAACCTTTTGTACAGAACAGTCCTGTACAAAGGTTCTGATATCGATGCTGAGTATAGTTCAGTAGGTATATTAAGTATTTATTATAATAAACATATAATGGTTAATAAAACATAAACATAGATTGCTATAAAACTTGCCAACCTTGTTAAATTCACAGTAATATTTACAAATCTCACACCGTATTTTTATTTTGACCTGCTACCAACAGTGATGTTATCAACTTTATATTCTGTATTTATTTTCAAAGGTGGCTTGTCACAGAACAATAAACAATAATAAAAAGTATTATACATACAAAGTGCTTGCATAAAATGATGCCTAATGAAGTAAAGACCTTCCGAGGTTATAATTTAACGCGGCACCCCTCAGCAAATCGCAGTTTACTAAATCACTATACATGCACCTTCATTTGAACTCGAGGTGCTGGAAGCGGCCTTTGGGGAGGGGTGGAAGAAAACCTTTCATCCGCCAGAGGACGGCTCCGCGATTTATAGCGACCTGCCCGCGTTCTATTTCAGCCCCGACGTTGAATTCTGAGCTGAGGAATGAGTGCTCTCTACTTAAGCTGATTTTTCACCTGGCATAACGACTTATTATCCCTATGCCAAGCAGACATTCATGCCGAGTGATAAACGGAGGGACAGAGAAAGGTCGACGACGCCTGTATGTTTTAGCTGCCCGTTCCGAAACCCGCTTTAAACGGCTTTATGGAGGAGAAATGCCGGGGACAAATATATATCGAAAGTGAAAAGGCGCTCATTCAGAATGGATAAGTTGGCATGGGACATGTTATTAATTGGCACTTAGGAACAGTTAGTGCAAGGAGTGTGTAGGTTGGGACTGCAAGCAGAAAGCGACGACGGTGATCAGAAAAGGTAGTGGTAGAATAAATAATGAACCTTTAGAGATATTGGACGACAAGCAAAGGGGTCTTACCCGCAATTCCGCGTTATCTACCGTCGTATCGTGTTTGCGTGGGATCTGGCGAGAGAACAGGTGCCCTTTCGCTGCAGATAATGCCTTTTAAAAGCGCGAGCTGGCTTGGCAAAACTTGAATGGACCCTTGCGCCTTGGAATAAGGCATTAAGAGGCGGAAATAACGAAGCGTTTTAGAAAAACCGTCAAAAGAACGTGGGCGTGGCAAGCCGTGAAATATGGAGATAAAGATGGAGATGGAGAGAAAATAAATTCGGAGGAAAGGAAGGGGAGAGTGGTGAATGCATGAATTCAATGGAGGGAAAAGACTACACCTTAGAGAATCAAAATTTTTTTCGTGGAGGTTTATTGTAATTACAATTAAAGAATACAGCTTGCACCTTTACACAGAATGTATTTATCTGGTACAATGCATTTCAACGAATTTCGACATCATCAGGATCCATCAGATACTTAGCACTAGAATGAAGGGACTTGGGTACTGACAAGAAGTGCAGACTTAGCCTATTAGGGCTGTTTTGAGAATTTCGAATCTCGCGAGGTATTCATGGTTACGAAACGAAATCACAAAAGAGGATATGTTTTGCTCGACTATTTAAAATGTTTTTATTTTAATAAAAATTACAAAAAATACTTGTTTTTTTACCTATTTATGAGTACCTATTATTTTTCAATATTGCCGGAAAAAGCGAACAGTTTTGTCTCCGTCACGTGAAATAACATCTTAAATGGGTCATTTTTTTATTTGCAACAAGGTAACACTAGGCAATAAATTTTTGATTAATCTATTTTATTGTTTTTTTGTCATTTTTGTTTCTTATTGTTATCACACTAAACAATATTATGGCTGAAACACATTGCGTCGACAGTAAATATATTTGAGCCAAAATGGCTTCGTTCGTCGTTATAGGAAAATTCCTAATAATTTGTTAAAATATACCTACGCAAGTTAAATTTGTGACTTCACACAAGTAAAGATCTCTAAAATGAGCGAAATGTCAAGAAAGCAAAGTTTTAAAAACACATTTATGGGCACAGCGGTGGAAAGAATTACAAAAATTGCCAAAATGGCTAGGTTCGTCGTTCTAGTGTTAAAGAATTCAAGAATGGAGGGAAAAGAGTTCTTTCTGAAGGTAATGCTTTAATGGTCGTAGTCATGAAGGCAGATGGAGAGGGCGCTTGCAATGCTGGGGTCAATGCTCGAAGCTGTAACGCGGATGTGGCCTGTCCGCCATATTTGTTAACCCCGATTTTCCTACAGCGTTCACAGGCTGACGCAATATTTTTGCAATTTTACAATGCTTTCCAACGACAACTTACTAGAAATCAGCAATCATTCACTTCTTCAGTAAGCATTCTTCATCAATATTTTGTTTATTTATTTAAATTAATAAAGCATCAAAATTACTGGTGAAAAATATTGTAAATTGAGTAGAATCCGTAGAAATAAGCAGCGAATATATGTTTCAAGAGTAACTTGGCATAAATCTAAAAAAGATGGTTGACATTCTTGCTTCACATACCATAATTCGTCCATTCCGTCAAGTTATTGAAAGGAAAGTAAGGAAAGAGCTGGGATAATCAATAGTGTCATTATTTCGGTTGCCAGGCTTCGGTATGTTGACGTAATGCCCTCTCCATTCACCTCAATGATCGCAGTTATTAGGGATGATGACTGACAACAGAGGTCACCAGCGCAATGAAAAACACAACAGTAGGTAGTTTGGCAAAGGAAGGATTATCGTATTAGGAGGAAGGAGGATTATCGAATTAGGAGGAAGTCCGGAGAGAAACCTGGCAATTAGATTCTAACCCGAGAGAAGGAGGGAATTCTCCTAAGTACGGATTCATTCACTCAGAAATGCTCCAAACGCGAGATTGGCCGCCGGGAGATCCGAAATCGAATCTCCTAATGCAACTTCACGCATGTGAGCGCACAGGGGTATTTCAGTTCCAATCTTGACCTTCGGAATGGAATACCGTTGTCGTAATCACTGTACTACAACCTACGAATTCCTGACTGATGCTTACCTAATTTCTGACTGATGCTTTTTTCATATAATAACATCGAATTGAATTTCTAAACTCCCAAGTATCTGGTGGTTTCTTTCAGTACTTATCGCGATGGTGACTTAAAGGTGGGTTTACACTGGCAAGTTACTTCCTCAAGTTTTTTTTTCTGCAAGAGCTTGCGGGAAATTCATCCCAGGCGAAAAGTTTTTAACAAGTTTCTGCAGAGACAGATGGTTTGCTGTTTACACGGGTTCTTTCAAACGCTCTTTTTTCCAATTATCATAATTCCTCACTTCTTATAGACGCCCACATCTCAAACCTCCCTTGTATTTTCTCATCCCTTTCTTTAATGTCAAATGCGAAGTGCCTTTATCCACATCAAAATGCTTGCTGTTTTAGAACATTAACATTATAAATCCACCCGACCATGCCATCTCGTCCCCTGAATGCCTTTATATCGCCGCCGCTGCTGCCCCCACGTGATAAAATCCATGAGCATACGGAACCGAAAACCTTCACGCCTTGATTAATCATCTAATTCCATTACGTGTTCTTTCTTTTCCTCTCTGTCGTCGCAATTCTCCTCGAGTCGAGCTTTGTGGTCAAAGCCAAACCACACGCGTTCTTGTGTAAACCTTATTTCGTATCTGAGATATTAGCCCCCGGATCCGATGCTCTTTCAAGTCGGGAATAATCAAATAATTAGAACCCACACAAACGGCCCACGATCTACCGCGTTAATCTTGGAGCGGTTGCCTTATTAGGCGAAGGGCACATTAGCCAGAGAGGGCTCGAGGTGGGCGACGGACAAGCAGGTTTGGGGGGAGAGGTCACTGCAGGACAAAGGGACGGGGAGGGTGAAAGGAAACGGAAAAGAGAGAAATGAAGACGGATTGGACAAGGCGCGGTGAGAAGGCGAAACAAGGGACAGTGAAAGGGAGAGAGGATTCGGTAGAAAAAGGGATTATTTATGAATTCCAAAAGATTAGCGAGGAGATCGGGAAGAGAGAGGGCATGGCAGGGTGGTGAAAGGAAAAGGTGATAGGTCGACAGTGAAAGTACGGAGGTGTGAAATCCGGATGGACCGATGGTGTTAAGATTTTGGCTATTCATTTTTTTATCACACGTACATACCCGTCGCGCTGTTCTCTTTCAAAATATGTATGATCAAAAGAGTTTAATTATATTGAAATTAGATGATAATGAAATTTGGTGTTATGCTGTGAGAACAGGCTCCGTTTCAATAATTTGTTTCGTTATGCCACATTCCCTCATTTCAGTAAATGTTTCAGTCAAACAACAAAATTGCCAGTATAGAGTACATCTACATCAACATACTACCCTGGGAGCAGCCGCATGCGCGTCTGGCAGTGGGTGTTAGAACACCAGTCGCGTGAAGATGTAAGGGATAAGGTTTTGGGAGGTGAAATGGTGATGTGTTTTATGAGATTGCACCATTTTTTGTTACTCTTACTGACTCATTATTATGTGAATTGGCAATTATTCATAGGCTAAACTTTCATCAATTTCATCCGGCGGTGGAAGATTAGATAAAATATTCAAAACTATTTACTATTGGTAAATAAGTTATGTAGCTAGTAGATGTGTTCCTGCAACCCGAATATTTTTATGAGATCTATGACTCTATGGATGTCACAACTATTGATTCCATAACTAAATGCTCTTGCAACTGGTCATTAGTTACATGAAAAAACAGTGAATAGCGTGAGAGGACAAGGTAAATCGCGAAAATCGTGGGTGAACGAGATAGAATATTCTCTTAAGTGGAAGAATATTACAAGAGTTTTAAGAATGGATGAGCGCGAGCGATGCAATTCTTGAGTGGAAGGGGATAGAAAGAGGTTTCAGTAAAGAAAGAGAACTATCGAGGAATTATAACGGAAGTCAGTTTTCTCGGCCTAACAGCTGTCTCAAAGTCCTTTGACTGTGAATACCTCGAGAGTGAGTGGGCACAATGGTCATCTATGCAGAGATATCCCCCATTTAATATCCCCATGTAATCCGCGCGTGGGAGAAAGGTGAAGAAGGACTATTCCTCGTTCCTTTCCATCCCTGGACTCGTACATCCCTTCCCACTCGAAGCGACCGACAAAGTCACTCCAAAGACTCAAAATCGCGTCGCATGTGCTCCCGCGCTGTAGGCTTTGCTGGAGGGATATTAGAGAAGGGGGTGTATCGGTAGAGTTCTGGTAATGGAATGGCAGACGAGAGAGACAGGAGGCTGAGTACTGAGGAGAACGGATCAGGAAATAAAAAGAAGACAGGGAGGCGAAGAGGGACTTTGTGTCCTCCGATTCCCCCAGAGGGCACTGCTTTGAGGAGTTTAGAAGGAGTGAGAGAACGAAGACTCTGAAGAGTAGGGCAGACAGGGGCTGGTCGGAAACAATTCGTCTTTTGAATTTTCTGCTTTTAAGTTTAACTGTTATAAATGAAACAATTATGCTAGCGTATTGAGGCATTATTCTCTTACAATTAATAACAACGATAGGTAAAAACTAAGGATGGGTCGGACCCAAATGTCGATTCTCAATTCCACCGATTTTCAGGATTAGAATTGGTATCGAGAATCGATCACCTAAAGTCGATTCCGATTCCATCGGCTCCAGATAGATAAATATTCAAATCAAATTTCATTAATCACATCACATTTGTCTCATTAATTTTGAGCGTAGGCTATCAATTTATACTTTTTATTTACCTCAATAAGCTGAGGATATAATTGTATTTACTAATATTTGTTAATAAATTTCATTTTTGAGCGACCTAATTGTCTTTGTTATTTCATTTCAGCCAATACCTGAATTTAAATATAGTCATACGCTACTGGTACATTAATATCCCGCTTTTAATATTATTAAATGTTTATTAAATTTTAATTAAAAATTAATAGAATAAATTAAATAATTATAAATAAATAAATAAATAAAAATTAAAAATTAATATTATTAAATAAAAATACATTAATACCAAGATGGTACTAGTATATTGTTTCGTGTGTTTACTGTGGTACGAGGTACTTGTACCAACATGTATGTGTATGTGCAACATGCATGTATGTATGTGCTTGGTACACAGGCCGGCGCACGTTCGTACACATATATAAAGTTCGTATTCGTACATGTATGTAAAGACTCTTTCGATCAATACGGAAATCCTGCTCAAAAACTAATCCTTCCTTCTCGTTTTCAACGGTGATTTCTATTTTCTATATCCATGCATTATCTGTTCATATTTGTGGGCGTGCTCATGGATATTTATACGTGCGTCGGAGGTTTGTGTTAACAGACGCGCAAAGGGAACATGCGAGAGAAAGAGAGTTACGAATAAGGGGTATCGCCGGAGATTGAATTTTCAACATAATGGACCCATAACTCCGGGTTATTCTAAATCCTAGGTTAATAAAATAAATAAAGAGTGAAAGGTTTCGATGCTGATCCTGGAGGAAGGGTAAATTACCATGGGGTCGTTGAAGGGAATCTTCGTGGTATACCCGTCCACCAGGTTATCAGGCGATTGAACTAATGTATATTCAGTGGTGAATGGCATGATACGTAAGAGAAACTGTTCTCAGTTCTACATTGATACATTTTTAGTGTGACCAGGTTTTGTCATTTGAACACCATTTGAATTTCACACCGTTGCTAATCCCCATATTTTACAACATGAAAATAATTATGACGAAGATGAAAATTCTAGTATGTGAAAGAGGTAATCCGATCATAGAAGTCACACTGAGAGGAGAGAAATTAGAACACGTGGATTCCTTCACCTATCTCGGAAGTACCATCACATGGGACGAAAGTAGTACAGACATTAAGCAGACAATAGCCCAGGCTAAGGGAAAGGTTCATGGGAAAAAAGAAAGAACTAGGAAACAGTGTGTGAAAACATTTGTGTGGAGCACTCTATGGATCGGAAGCATGGATCATTAGAAAAGCTGACCAGAAAAGACTAGAAGCCTTCGAAACCTGGTGGTGGAGGAGGATGCTGAAGATAAAATGGACGGACAAAATAAGAAATGATGAAGAGTACAGAAGAGTGGAAGAGGAAAGGGCCATATGGAACACCACACAGAAAAGAAGAACGAGATGGATTGGACACACCCTAAGACACAATGGATTTGTGAAGAACATAACTGAAGGTAAAATAGAGGGAAAAGTCCCCAGAGGAAGACCCAGGACCAAGCTCGTGAACCAAATAAAGAGGAAAGTACATAGGAAGAGATACCAAGAGGTAAGGGAACTAGCATTAGATAGGGAAGGGTGGAGGGCTGCAGTCAAACAATCTCAGGATTGAACAACCGATGAGATGCCGATCCCCATTAGAGTGATGTAAAACACCGATTACGGTTGCAAAGATCAATACCGTTGAATGAGAGGAGTTTATCTTTCATCATGCATAAGTTCCCCAGAAAACAGTCCTGATACAACATTATTAGCTCGCCAGATGACTATGCTCTCAAAAAAATATAGATAGCCGATTACGATTCGGAGTAAATAGAAAAGGGTAGTGGGATTTCGAGCCTAGATTGCTGTGTTTTACATACTTGCATAGAAAACAAAATAAAAATGAGTTAGCGTTGTAAAAAATCAAAATTTAATACATTTTGCGCAGTTTGGCGACGTGTATTTTCTTAATGCAGGTTTTTTCATGCTAATGCTTCTAAATTTAAACGTTTCCTAAAATTCACACGAATTGATAAAGAAACAGATAACAGCAACGTAATAAACATTTTAATCAATCAAATTCAGGAGGAAATGCCCCAGAAATATTGCGAAAAAACATGTGCAAATACTTTAAAACATTTTTTTTGTGCTTTTATATCCAAATGAGGAATGAAAGCGTAACGCTGAATTGGTTGAATTGCTTAAAAATTAACTAATTTTTAATGTAACCCTGATGATACATTTTTGGAAAATGCATAATATTGGCTAATTGAGCAAATAAATTATCAGTCGCGGAACTATTACTCCAGACAAAAAATATTTATTACATCACCACTATTATCGTCTAAGATATGTTTTTAGTCTTAATGGCTTGTTTTATTGATCCCCTTTTACCTCCAATCTCCATGAAAACCAAGAGAAATTGAGCGAAATAGTTCCCCTAGTCATAATAAAGACCTAGTTCAAAGTATGCGTTTTAATTTAACCAGCTGTAGGAAGCATGAATCAAGTATGGCATAATAATGCAAGTAATAGCTTTTATCAGACTGAAATTGGAGATGATTAATAAAAAATATCTATAAAAGTATTTAACTTGACTCATTTTTTTCTGCATGGTTCTTCACAACGGAACGTTGTTTGTGTAATTGGAAAAGTTACTTCGGTGACAACATGATTTATTTCCAAAAATAATTGAGAAAATATACAAACTACAAATTGTTGTTTTTTACGAGATCTCGCAGTTACAAACTCCTCATTTTTTACATATATTCTCCCTGGAGGGCTTTAATTTTTTGTCTAAAAATCTCGGAAAGTAGATCGGTAAGGGACTGATATTTTTGCACATTTGAGAAGGCGAGATATTTTCTTTAAAAGAGGACCAATAGCATTGATTTCTGGGTGAAATGATGTTTCGCTCAAACTACCACAAAATGCGAAATAAGACACGAAAACGATACGATACGCTTCATCGCAATGCAATTCAATTTTTTATTTATTTTTCACTTCTAATTCCTTTTCCTAATTTCCAATAGCTGATGATTTCCAATAGCTAATGTACTAACACCCCTTGCCACGCGCCCATGCGGCGGATTGCATGGAAGTTTAACTATATTAGGTAGTTTACACAGAAAGAAAAAAACACGCCTGGAAAGAAGAAGGCTTCCTACCCGGGTGGAGAGCGGAAGTTGAAGCAGGAAGAAGGAGTCCGATTTTCTTCCGTGGGAGTCCGTTCCAGTAAGAGTGTCTCATAACCCCAACAAGAAGCCATTCGCCGAAATGAATATTGTCCAGCGAATGCCTCTCGAGTCCACAACTTAAGCCGGTAAAACTTTCTTATATCGTCCCATTCTCTGGAGTTATGAACGTAAAAAAGTTCAGCGGAAGGGAGCCCTTGCCATTTGTCGATGCTTCGGAGGGACATAATGGTGGAAAAACGTTCTTTTTCATTACGGACTCAACTGGTTGGGGGTGTATATTTTCATCGGTCGTTCGGAAGATCCAAAAATACGATTATTTGGTTACTTCGGTTTTATTGGCGGACGACTGCTTTTGAGAATAACAACTTGCGGTGAGGAGGAACCGTTCTGGCATCTACGATCTGTTTACACACGCCCTCGTTCAACATTTTCTGATCTGCGGAATTTCTTCTCTTTCCGAGAATGTTTGGGGAGTGTCTCAAATGAAGAGTGATAAAAAATATAGGGAAAAGGAAGGGGACTGTCAATAAGTCGTATACATATATATATATATATATATATATATTAAAGGAGGGCACAGCATGTTAAACCTCGAAGCCAGATTTCCATACATTTTTTTCATAAGAATCAGGCAATATCTTGTCATCACATGGCTCGTATGTGAATTAAGTCTTTTTGGCGTAAACGCTGCATTTTCTAGCAATTTTTCTTAATTTTTTCTGCTTAAGGGTCCGGAGTATAAAGTTGAAATGAATGGTGCGAGAGGTAGAGGTAGGCCGAGAAAGTTTGTGGTTGAGGAAATTCTTAAGAGGTGGAATATTAGGAGTCATGAAAACAGGAGGGCGTGTATTTAGCAGTGTATGGGGGTAAATGATGCAAAAGAGGTTTGCAAGGATAAGACAGTATAAAGGAAATTATTGAAGCAGAGTTCGGTGTACAAATGTTTGTTTGTGAGTGAAACTTTATGACTGTGCCTACCCCGCGGCGTGATTGGTATGTATCTATGTAAAGGGTCCGGGTGAGGCGTTTATTTTTCTTTGGTGTGGAAGTGTCCCATCTATTTTAAATGATATCTTGCAATTCTCTTCTCTGGATGAAGTTTTCTCCCTGTAGTCCCCCACCATCCGATATGTTAAAGGACTCTACCAATAAAGGTAGGTTTTGTTGAATGTTAGAGAATCTCCTTCCGGTTTGCTACACATCCAGGGGTCTATCTCGCTCTAGTATAACTCTATTCGTTTCAGCAAGAAATTTATTTTTTTAAAACGTTTATACACTTTTTCAAATAATGCTAGAAGGAACTCACACAAAATTTTGGTTCGAATCGGATACGCCAAGGGTCAACTCACTGCTGATCTGACGTGGAATGACCCACATTTGTGGTTTCCACAGAATTCAAGAATCCACAGAATTCAAGGGGTCTAAGTGACATTAAAAAAATAAGTTAGGTACAGGAATGGGATGTGAAAAAATAAATCTTTTAGGTGGTAAAGGGATCCAAGTGATTTTCTTGACAGGTGATGCTATCTGGGGTAATGCCTCTTAACTACTTAGAGGGTTGTACCAAACATTTTCAACTTGGACTAAAGTTTTCTCAAAACAACGATTATGTTACTTAGACCCCTTGACTTCTGGGGTCCTCATTTCATCCTGTGCATGAAACCTTTTCTCTTTATTCCTCTTCCCCTCTTGCCCAACATCCTTCCCTCTATCACATTCTTGAGCAACCCATCGTCCCTTATTACATCATCCAGCCAACCTACTCTGCCTCTCTGGTATTTCATTCAGAAGTTTCCTTTATTTGCTCACCATCCACCGCCAATTATAAGAATTTCGAATAGTTATAATATTGATGCAAAGGACTGGTTTATCTCTTCAAGTTTACAAGTTTGCTGAATTTATGCAGTACTTTCTCAAGAAGTTGTACTGTTTATTTGAACATACTATCTTACTAATCTATGCGATGATAGCCACCATTCTTAAAGTCGGTGGTTTTCGGGGATACTATGTGGAATTTGCTAAACATTTTGAATGAATAGGGTAAACTTTGTTTTTCCACAATTACCATGGTTTCGACAATTAACGTCATCATCGCCTGGTGATGACTTTAGTCGTCGAAACCATGGTCGTAAGTCATTCAATTCATTGTGGAAAAACAAAGTTGACCCTATTCATTCAAAATGCCACCATTCCTAAAAAATGCGAGTAAAAAATTCTTGAGATTCCAGCGGTGAATTAGAAGAGTTCTATTAACTGGTGCTCTCTCGGTGAAAAACGCGGTTCTTGGAAGAAACATGAACCTTTTCCCAGAAAGACGACCCCAAAAGTTATAAAATAAAAGAACTGTGCCCCCACGAAAACTGGAAGATTCGCTTCTTCTCGGATTTCTCCTGTTGTTCATTATAAATTAAAAGCTTTTAATTGGTGAAATAATTTTCATCCGGCGACGATTCGTGGATTAACGAGGGGAGGAAAGCTGCCTGACCTGGTCGTGACGGATCTCTTCCATCAAGGTAGCAGAAAAAGCTTCGAAGGAAATGAAAGGGTTCCGAGTGTTCCGCGAATTTCTTCAACGATTTTGAATGTCATTTCTTGTGAGGCTTTCGTCTGGAGTGCCCATTACTTTGCTCCACCCCCGTTAAAAAGTCTCTCAAACAAATTAAGAGGGAGACATATTAGCGAGAAAAACGATACCGAAAAGTAAGATGAGCCTCTTAGGATGAATGAATAAGAAAAAACTCCGTGACGACGGAATTATGAGTTAACAATCAAATTTCGTTCTTTTGCATTTGCTAATTGTGATGAATTGAGAGGGCAGTGTCATGTTTTGTTCACAGTTGGTTTGTTGATTTTAAAAAAAAACTGAATGGTTGATTTATAAAGGGCACAAGTTTGGCGTATTGCTTTTGATAGAACTCGGCTCAAGTTTTATCTTACCGGATTTTTTTCTATGTAAATAATGTAAGAATATTTTTTTACTTGGTGTAGTCTGCCGGTTAAAATAGGTTTACTTAGAACTTGCTTGCTGAATTTACTAATCCGTTTAAGGTGGTTTGAGCGCCAATCGCGAATCGTTGAGTGCCCATTTTAATAAATTTTCGAGAGTAAGTCTAAAAATATTGCTAGGAACACACAATACGCAAGTACATCAATGTGTACTTATTCATTCACTTGATACTTTTACAGGCCACGGAAAATTTTAAACTTCGATTTATAATAATTGTAATATATCTTAATTTCTAATATCAAACTATTATTTCACAGTTTGAAACATTCTGTGGTCTGTAGACGTTCCAAGTAAATAAATGTGTGACGGCGTGCCACAAAGTTAACGAAGATCGAGTTTTACTCTCACATCAATATATACATTAGAATTAACCATATATGATGCAAAATTTAGTTAAATATGCCGTCTCATTTATAGAACTGTTAAACAACTTGTTTATGGTGCAAAATTAAAAGAAGATGCGAAAATCGTACGTAAATACCCAATTTTTATTCGACGTTATCCCTTGATATTCATTATGAACCATCTTAATAGTATGAAATGTAGGTTTTCGCGTTTAGGAGAAAATCTATGCTCATGTCATCAAAACATTTCGAAATATTTGTCAAATACCACAAGGATGCTCGTTAAAATAGCGATAAATTGCCAAGAAACCAAATCGGTAAATTGCAATTTTTTTCGCTTTTATTCATGCATATTAATAATTAATAAGCGTATGGAAAGTTTCACGAGAATCTGTACATTCTTAAACCACAGTCCCCTACCACAGAACACTATTTTTCTTGAGCTCGGAAAGCGTCTTACTTCTTTTTATCCCGTCCACAAAACCTTATTTTCATTCCCCATCCCTGTTTACCCATTACCCTCCGTCTGCCGAGTTCTTTAAAATTCCAGCATTGAACATTTTGACTCGATTGGTCCTAATTCTCATCCACTTCTTAGTTTCCTCAAGAGATTACATCATAATAGCCTACAACAAGGGAAACTTCTTGGGCTATTTTTAATGGCTCAATGCTTCCTTTACGTGCACCAGCAATACGATTACGTTTAGTAAATAAACTTTTGTCCAAGACTTCCCTAAGCTAAAAGGCAGTAAGTGCACCTGAATTGTTGGATCTGAGTCATTGTATGCTTGAGTTTTCATTTTCGAGTCTTCAATTCTTCATCTAGTCCATCTTCGAAAATATTACAAGTTTTAGTAGATTCTTAGATTGTCAATGCGGGAAGTATGGAATGAAGGTATATCACAAAAGGTTAAATCACAAAACTAATGATATTCTCTGGGAGGAAGACTGGTAGTAACTATAATCTGGTCTATAAAACAGACATTTATTCTTTAAAAACGGTAAAAGCAGAACGTGGTGTCAGGCAAACCGGTACATATTGTTTTTTTGCTTAGTTTTTTGCAATCCTCAAGGTTTAAAATATGAAAACAAACAACTTCAAAACATGTAATTTTGTCAGTTATTTTCTTTTGGCTTAGCAGGGTAGCAAAATCCAGATCAAGAATATTACGGTTCTCCCGTATTGTATTTACTCGTGAGATATGTTAGTGGCGGAGGGCAATGTGATTTATAATAATTTCGGAGTCACTTTTCTCGCACAATACGGTGAATTGAAACTGCAATGACGAATATTATTAATTAAAATAATATTCGCAACGTGCCTTTTCATCTTTTAACGATATGGTGTCTCAAAACGCCTCGCATTACTATGGGATTACTAAGACATCATCCGTACAACAACTTTAATGGCAATGATGTTTATACAGCAAACCAGACAGTAAAAGCTTGAAGACCATCAACAAGGCAAGGCTCTTTTATGAAATATTGTAAGGATAACCTAGGGAAATAGATTACTTTCTAGGCACACAAAATCTGATGAAGGCCAAACTGCTTTGCTCTCTAAAGAATAAGAGGAAAATCTTCATCAGATTCTAGTCTGAGCTTATTGGGGAGTACCAATGACAACGATTGAAGCGAGGATTATAGTCAAGCAAGCTTTGGTACAAAAATTAGGAAATTCAGAGATAACATGCAAAGAAAATACTGATACAAGCTATTTTGATTATCTGGAAAATTGCCGATTCAACCAGTCAACATTCTCAATTATGATGAAACTAATCATACAAATGATCGAGGTGGTAGTAAAACGATTTTCCAAAAATAGCGAAATATTCAGAGAGAATTATGAATAGTTCCGATGTCATTTTATCGTTAATACTTGCAGAAAATGCATCAAGGAGATTCCTTCCTTGCTATGTGGTATAACATTTAGAACACATGTAGCCATCATTGATTGAGGGAAACCTAGAGAACTTACTGCGGACGTACAAAATCAGGGTGGTCATAACTTAGACGAATTATTTAACAAAATAATCCTAACTTGTGCAAGGGTCAGACATACTTTTGAAGTTGTCTGCACCCAGGGAGAAAGAGGCGTTTTCTGTTTTCATGAAGATGTCAGAAAATTCTTTTGATTCCATGACTGTAGTACTTAAATTTTGACTGTCTCCTGTACCTTCTCCTGTGTTCCTTAAAAGTTTTTGTTGAGCAGATATTTTCAGTAGTTTCCTTTAAGTTCTTTGCGTGGCTATTACTCCTTTAAGTTTTCGATATTACAAAAAAATGAATAACCACTTGTTTCCGTTTAATATTTTTTCTGTAAAAGAGCCTTTTTGTCTTTCAAAGTGCTGACTGTGCTGATAGAGTAGCTTTGAGAATTGTAATATAGGAAGATTTTTTGCAGACAAAGTCCTCCTTTACACCACGTGACCAAGCCCATCCTATTTTTATTTTTTAACTTTCGATGAAACAAAACTGGAAGAAACACATTATTATAATTTGATAAGAAAACTATGGTAACTCTCTTAAACTGTTTAAATATACCTTTGAAAAATTCCCAGGAGTTTTTATAGTTCGGCTTTCTCAGTAATTCATGGTACCATTTAGAAGAAGAAAAGTGGGCAAAGTCACCCCGGTTCACGTTTTCTCTATATTGAATTCTAAATTTGACTCGAATCTATCAGCTTTAGAGCGATAAACTGAGCGCGAAATCGAATTAATTAATCCCGGAGCCTCAAGTCCTTAAATTAACAAATAATTGCTATGTGGAAATGAAGGATCCGTCAGAGCGCCTTCCCATCGTTTTGGTTTGAAGCCGGCGAGATGCTAAGATCCCATTAACGATGTCACGGTAATCTTCGACACATTGCCCTCAAGTTACGCCACGTCTAGCTGTCTCCCCTCGACTTGTGCGAGAGATAAAACTCGAATTAATTCCGACCCGAAGTGGTACTCCGATATAGCTCCCGCGCGAAATGTTCTGGAACAGACTGCCCTAATAAACTTCCTGCAGTCTCATCGGAGCCTCGAGTGCCTGTTTCCCCACGTGGCATGTGCGGCCACAGTCTCATGGATTCCATGCGTTGAATCCGTCGTACTTATCCCTTTCACTCGCACGTATATACAAGCATGTGTGTGCATAAGTATATAAATTTTGTCTCCTCCCCCACTGGCCTTTCAACCACCATATCCCCTTCTTATATACTTCCTTGACGCTCGCTCGCTCGTAATCACATTCCCCATCTCCTCACAGCATTCGAAATCCATTTTGAGGCTTCTCACTTCCCCTCAAAAAAGTTTTTTATGTTCACCGCTTCACTCTCCGCGACGCTTTCGTCTTCCATTCTTCTCATCTCTTAATAAAAAAAAAATGCTCGTAAAATGATATTTTCGCGCTTTTTCCTCTGTTTCCAACCCCCCCCCCCCTCCTTTCCGCTCTTCCCCCTGTTGCCTTCCTCTTTCGCAAGACGCTCGGCGTTTGTCTCGAATTGAATGAGTTCTCTGTTACTTCCCTTCCCAACGCAGAATAACAAAAGAAAAACGAAAAAAAATAAACGCCCGGAGATCGATTACCGCGAAAATTTTTCGAGCTGAAGTGCTCAGGCTCGCCAATCTCTCACATGGCTGATACTCCTTTTATTTCTCACATTTACAAGTTGGAAAAGCATCCAGGGAAGATCGGAAAGATACACGAAAGGCCGTAATGAAAATTTCGTCGTTGTTACTGAACTTTTGAAACAATTGGGATGAGAATCACTTTTCAGATCGTCGATTTATTACACCCAGTATTTAATGTGAATTCAAAAACTAATGCAGTGAAGGCCCTCTTAACGACCACTCCTATAAAGTGACCATCTCTTTCACGGAGAATTTTTCAGCGGAATCGCATAATTCAAATAAAACGGTATCTTTGTTTACTTGGCGGTATGTTTAAATAGACATATTTATTGATAACTTTTCCTTAACCACAAAAAAACAATTATTTCGTGGTTAAGTAAAAGTTATCAATTAATATGTCTGTCGCATAATAAAGGTTTCGTTATATGTGCACTTCAAGTTAATATCTTTTCATTTTTAATTTTAGTTAATATGAGGACATTTAGATAATACGACGACAACTTGCTCTTGCTTAAAGCCTCCATGAGTTTCACAGTGTAAGAGGACGCCTGGGTAGCTCCTCCAGAATACTACCCAGATGCTAAAACTGCTCGACTTGCACTAATTTGTGTCCTCCCACCCTTATGTGAAGCCTCCCCTTCCTCCTTAGAGAGAATCTCATCACTTTTGCATTCTCTAGGTTTATATTCATCCAATAACTCTCACATCGCACCTCTGATGCATCCATCATTGACTGTAACCCCTTGGCTGACTGACATACCAATGCTTGATTATCGATTACGGCATTAACTAAACTCTTAAGCTTTGTCCACCCTGTGAGGGAATCACGGGGTAAAGCTAAACATTAAACATAAATGTGTTTCTTTGGACATTTTCAAAGAACTACGGAACTACCCGCGCAGGAACTCTAACTGAGTCAACCTGGGTTCTGGGTTCGAATCCCAGTCTAGGCGAATGATTTTTCCACTGTAAATTCCACATCATCAAGCTAATATGCATTAAAATTTCCGAGGTTCAACTAAATTGCGAGGAACTAAACGCCATCTACGTAGATTTCGACAAAACCATCGCTTTAAGAGTATTTCCATTTTTTTAAAATCATCCGTCCGTTCATTTACATCATATGTACTCCTAGAAACTAAACCCCTGTCGAGCGACCACTCCTCTAAACGACCATTTTTCAGCGGAACCGTCGGTGATTGCTTAATACAGGTTGGTTTCACTGTAAATATGTTCTGACAGAATTATTATTATTTCACGAACTTTAATAGACTACAGTAGATCATGTCATAATAAAAAAATTAGCAAAATAGACGGCAGAACAGACAGGCTTGAATTCCCGTGATCGATAAGAGACCATGATGGCTGGTAATGAAACTCTGAGTAGGGTATTCGACAGGTAGTGTAGATTGTCAGTTAATTTCTTCTGGCTACTTCTGGTTGACTACTTTGCTCTGGTTAGGCCACACCTCAAATACGCCGCGAGCACTTGGGACCCTGGTCATAAAGATTTAACCAAAAAATTAATAAAATAAAAAGAAAAGCTGCATACTTCGTTAGAAACTGTTACGAGAGAACATATGGTGTCTCAAAAATATTAGCACGATTAATATTGGAGTCCCTAGAGACTCGGAGGCTACACGCTAGGCTTAGCTTGCCTGAGAAATTCAGAACTGGTGTGTTTCAGAGCAACATAGAGAATTTTATCATGACTCCTCACTACATCTCAATGTCTGACAGAAGCGATAAAATGAGAGAGATACATTGCCGAACAGATAAGTACAAACACTCATTCTTTCCGCGCACAATAAGCGACCACAATAAAAACTGAGCTCCTCTAAATACATTACCATAATACACGTCACCATTTCACCTCCCAAAACCTTAAATCTTTGTACAACTGGTGTCCTAATATCCCCTGCCGCACGCCCATACGGCGACTCGCAGGGTAGTAGTTAATTTAGATTTGCTTTCAAATGCTTGTTTCTTGAGTTACAACATAGTACTAACATCACGCTTCGCATGATCCCATCATGATTCTTGTATCTCGCCCACTTAGTTGCTATGTACATCTATATAAATGGAATCTATAACATAGGTAGCATACCTTTGGTGTAGTTTATGTTGCTGAAGCTATGCGTATATTGGTGTATGTTGGAGATAACTCAATCCCTGCGAAACACCCTTTAAGGTGGCTAGCAGGGTTAAATCAGATGTAGTGTTCCATATGTATTCTAATTTTAATAATCAAAATCCCGCGTCTGACATCCGTCGCCGTCACTTCCATGAAACAAATGACAACGTGCGCAGCGTCCACCCGAATTCTCATATTTTCTCCGTTGCTATATCCCCCGGATCAAGGCATAGGTTTTCGGTGACAGAGATATATGAAAGGGATATGAGAAAGAATTCGCTTAACAATTTTGTGACGCAAACCATTTTCCAGAGTGTTGATACGGGAAAGCATTCCCTTCGACCCTTTCCTTAATTCATTTCTCGAAAGTGAGCACGCGTAATGATTCGATGAAAAGATTCGCAAAGAGGAAACTTGGCTCCTGCTTTACTTTTGTCTCCTGTAGATAAATCATGCATTTAAATTAACCAAAACAAGAATAAGATACAAGATGCAATCATATCAATAAACAAGAACATCTTCATCCTCCAAATGAATGCCACAAGGTTTTGAGGGTGTTTAAAAATGAAGTGATACCGTTGAAGGGTAGATAATTAAAATACGCACTGGAATTTTCCATACATAGTGCTTTTTGCTAACTGTTCAACTGTCGACGAATATATATTGTTAAGGTATATACTATAATACTACAACATTCATCCAGCACTGCTCCATTACATCACTTTATTTGTAGCTACGTGAAGAGATTTTTGTTAAATATTTAATTTGACTGGAATTTAAAGCTTGATAAACTACTTCAGTCGCTTAACTACCCTCCTTCCTTCATATCACATGAAGAGAGCATCGCGAATAAACCTGCCAGCTACAGGGAACACTTCATTTGGAAATTGATGAGAGAAGTCTTTTAAGAGCAAAATTCTTGAATTGTGGTCACTTACATATTTATCTCATAGCCAACAATTCACAAAATTTTTTGGTATAATCAGGGCTTTGATAAAAAGAAAAAGTAGATTTACAACCAGATATTTATAGAGATATAAACACAAAAGTTATGGCATAAGGAATTTACCTACCATTGTTATAAGTACCATTGAAATATCGATTAAGTAAATGTAAACTCTAAGCAGTAAATAAATATATAAGAACTTCCAGTTAAAACGATTAAATCGTCACAGATTAACTTTTTATAAATTTTGAAAGAAAATACAGTAATTAAGTTTGGAAATCACGACAAGAGAAATAAATAATGAGATAAATACACAAGTGATCACAATTAAAGACTCTCGTTCTTATGTGTATAATGAATGGTCGAGAAAGTTATAAATGAAGCCCTCTTAGTTGGATAAATATTTTCTAATAACAGGAAGTGTTCTTTCCTCCGAAAATTTTACATATTTACACGGCTGATGACCTACCGCCTCCTGCCACACGCCCATGCGGCGGCTCGCGGGGTAGTATGTAGATGTAGATGAAGGTGTAAATGCAGGGAGCGGCCAGATCATGACGTTTTGACGGGGAGTCTACATCTACACCTACATACTACCCTACGAGCCGCCGCATGGGCGTGGGGCAGGGGGCGGTACGTCACCAGCCGTGTAAAGATATAAGGGATAAGGCTATGGGAGTTGTAATGATGACATGTAGTATGGAAATGCATTTAGTGAAGCTCAGTTTTTATTGTGGTCTCTTACTGTGCGCGGGAAGAGCGAGTCCTTGTATCTATCTGTTCGGCAATATATCTCTTTCATCTTATCGCATCTGTCAGACCTAGAGATGTAGCGTGGCGTCATGATAATATTCTCAGTGCCCCTCAGAAACACACCAGTTCTGGATTTATAAAGCAAGCTAAGCCTAGTGTGTAGCCTCCGAGTCTCTAGGGACTCTCGTATTAATCCTACAATTAGTTGTGAGACGCTATATGTTCGCTCCTAGCAGTTTCTAACGAAGCGTGCTGCTTTTATTTGTATTTTATAAATTTTTTTGGTTATATCTCTATGAACAGGGTCCCAAATGCTCGCGGCGTAATCGAGGTGTGGCCTAACCAGAGCGAAGTAGCATCTTTCTCTTAACTTTGCATCCGAGAACCTTCATATTATATTAATTCGTCTACAAGATCAATTAAGCTTGGGGCCTGCAGGACAGCCGAGATGTCTCCGCATGAAAAACCCTTGGGCGTGTGCGCAGGGTAATGCCCTTCTTGAGGCAAAGTACTAAGTTCAGCGCCTCGTTTGGCGTCTTTTGCGTTTATTCCAAGATCTGGCGTTTCGTGAAATTTTACCCCCAACGCAGGGGGACTTACAGGAATTATTCCCGCCACATAACTGGCAAGGGGGACGTCGAGTAGTGGCCTAAACCTCGAACGTGCTTGAACGCACGAATTAACAAGGGGCCACGTGAGAATTTGCCAAATTAAATACCTCTCCCTGGCTCGCCAAGACACACGCTTGAAGTTTTGGCCGCGTTCCTGGCTCATGAGGCATGTCAGTTGTCGTGTTGCATGCTGGGATAAGACGCAGCGGAGGGGCGGGGAGACCACAATTATGATGTCCGGCCATTCGCGTCGAGATACTTCAGCGAAGACAAAAAAAACCTCTCTCTTGAAGAGCACTCGACTCGAGGGAAGAAGACTTAAGGCCAGGGCCGGAATGTTCGGGAGAAAGTTCCTTCTCACTTGTTGGAGTGGCAGCGTTGGGGGAGGGACTGGGGCCCGGCGCCAGGGGCGGCAGGAGAAGGGGTGGGGAGTGGTCGCGAGATGAACCACTCCATCTTGCCTCCTCTACTACTGCAACCTCTCTCTCTCTCTCTGTTACTCTCCACCTACGCCTCTTTACGCAAGGGCCGAGCAGCGAAGGCCCTCGAACACGACAACACCACTCCGAAAAAAAACTTCTTCATACCGTTTCGTTTTAATTAAATTTCGCCTCCACTCTAGATGCGTAAATAAATAACACGACTCACCCACGCCTAAATTTTCTATACTTATGAGGATTAGATATTAAGGAATATTGCTAAAGTTATCCGAAAAAGGTATATTTTGGGCCATACTGCCGAATTGAATGCTCCAGTAGATGCATATTTTATGCTGTCTCGATCTGCTTAGTATGCATCTATTTTAAATATTTCTACACAAAGTTTTATCCTCATGGTCCAGGGAAAAGGTGATACAGGTGCTTATTTCAGCCTTTAAGTGTAATCCAAAATAAAATTATACGTTCTATTCTTCGGACATCGGGTACGGGAACCTCCTCTTCATTACATATGTGGACCCCAGAAGTCAAGGGATCTAAGTGACATTTAAAAAAATATAAGTTAGGTACAGGAATGGGATGTGAAAATATAAACCTTTTAGTTGGTAAAGGGATCCAAGTGATTTTCTTGACAGGTGATGCTATCTAGGGTAATGCCTCTTACTACTTTCTGCGTTGTACCAAACATTTTCAACTTTGACTTAAGTTTTCTCAAAACAACGATTTTGTTACTTAGACCCCTTGACTTCTTGGGTCCTCATATAGGTTTAAATATTTTACCTCCCAGGTATTCCTCTCTAGATGCGTTAAAAAATTTCACGATTTACCCACGCCTGAATTTTCTATACTTATGCGGATTAGATATTAAGGAATATTACTAAAGTTATCCGAAAAAGTTATATTTTGGGCCCATTTAATTCTTCATGATCTCGCCTTTTAAGTGTGGCTTTGTGGACAGTATGTCCGCTATTTGCCACTGACATACATGTCTTGAAATGTGAGTGAATTTGTGCCAATTTGACCTGTTAAAACCCTTGCATCTTATTGATAAAACTTATTTTTTCACTGAAAATTCAAGATTTGAGATATTGCTGATATATGGATGGAGTTGACCTTTCTGTTGTCATATTTTGGTTGTATAAATAAAACCATTGTTTTATAAAAGAATACTGCGTAATGCAATGCTATAGTACATGCATATTTTATGCTGTCTTGATCTGTTTAGTATGCATCTATTTCCAATATTTCTACACGTAGTTTTATCCTCTTGGGCCGAGAAAAAAGTGATTTAGGTGCTTCTTTCAGCCTTTCAGCCCTCACGTGTAATCCAAAATAAAAGCATACGTGCCATTCTTCAAACAGCTAGTACGGATACCTCTTTTCCATTACATGTCGATTTAAATATTTTACCTCACAAGTATTCCTCTCTAGATGCGTTAAAAAACAACATGACTCACCCACGCCTCAATGTTCTATACTTATGAGGATTAGATATTAAGGAATATTTTTAAAGTTATCCGAAAAAGGCACATTTTGGGCCACACTGCCTAATTGAATGCTCCAGTACATGCATATTTTATGCTGTCTCGATCTGTTTAGCATGCATCTATTTTCAATATTTCTACACATAGTTTTATCCTCTTGTGCCAGGGAAATAGTAATACAGTTGCTTATTTCAGCCTTCCCGGGTAATCCAAAATAAAATTATACGTACCATTCTTCGAATTGCGAGTACGGATACCTCCTTTCCATTACACACCAATTTGAATAATTTACCTCTCAGGCATTCATATATTTACTAGGTATTCAGAGTATTTTATTATAGAGGAGGTCAAAGTAATAAACCGTTCTTACATACAACAGGTCTAAGAAATAACGTCAATACTAGAGGTCTGAGGCCCAATGTTGAAGCATACACAAATTCATATCTCTTTATAGCACCTAAATTATTTATTAACTTGTCCAGAAAAATATCTTCCGTACAAAAGGAATCCAGATTTCCCAGCCGTCTAAGTAAATGGTTTCTTACGCAAATAGATACAGACAGTTTTCTTTAATGTTAAAGTACCTACCACCATAACATGTCCTTGATATCAATATGTAATATTAACTCATTATTTCCTAAATTGATACTTGTTTTGTATTGTTCTATTGTTAAATGCATAAAATCTATGTATTTCAATTTAAGTTATGTTGAGGATACATTTGTGTCAGTTGCAATGTCTATAAATAATTTATATGTTGTTAACATGACTAAAAAGAGAGAACTCTTAGTATTTTCCACACTTGAAACTTTAATTCCCGACCCAGGTTTCGACTGCCTTGCAATCATTTTCAAGGTACATATACATGGCATGCGACTTAATATATAGATCTGGGGAGGGGTGTGGGGGAAGAAGTGGTTGAATGACGTCAGAGACGTGCGTCACGGTCAGTGAGAGGTGGTGGGGGGAAAGGTATGGATAAGTTTATTATATGTTGTTAAATAGACTGCTGCTGAACACAGCGTAATCAATGGATGACGACCCTAATACAGGTCTCTTCAGAGGCACATAATTTCACTAATATTATTGGTCAATGTATTATATTGTACAATTCGGAGTGTGAAATAAAATATTATTATTAATTCTCAATCAGTGCTCCTACTTTGTGTTTAAACTTGCACCCTGCATTTACTTACCTTATGGACTCGAAATGGAGTAAATATATTACTTTCGTGGTCCTTCATATCTTTGTTGACCTATCCTTAGATTTACTTCTGGGGTTTATGAAAGCTTGCGAAAGTTTGGAGAAGTTTTCAACGATGTGAACGGACAGTAGCCATGGAAATAGTAAATGACTTACACAAATATACGGGCTTCATCCCGGTAGCTAGGTTGAAAACAACCCAATCTCGCATCCCGAAGTACGAGGGTTCGAATCTCTCCTGGTGATCGAATGCCATGTTTGAAATCGGATTAATGTCTTCGGAAAAGCGAAGAGATCTCGAATTTTGATGCACTAAAAGTGAAAAAGCAAATATCAAAACACTTTGGATTTGCTAATTGCATGTACAAATGGTAATAATCCTCACTTGGTCGGACATTTTTCTCTCTCTCTCTTCTTCATCTTAGCTTTAATCCCAATTATTTGGGGTCAGCTTTTTGGACTTTCAGCTTCCAGCGTGCTCTTTTCAAAGCCATGTCCTCTTTGGCACCAATCTCCAACATATTCTTCTTCACACACTCCATCCATGGTTTCCTTGGCCTTCCTCTTCTCCACCTTCCCTCCACCTTCAGGTTCATTACTCTTTTCCCCAGATATTCACCGACTCGTCTAACAACATGGCCATACCACCTCAACCTGAACGCTTTCACCTTTTCTGTTATAGGTGCAATTCGCAAACTCCCTCTAATGTGGTCATTCCTAATCCTGTCAGCTCTGGTAACCCTACTCATCCATCTCAGCATGCGCATTTAACTTGCATGTAATACTCTCTCATGTGTACTCTTAGTAGCCCAACACTCAGCTCCATAGAGTAACGCCGGTCAAATGATGGTCTTGTATATCTGGCCCTTCAACCTAGGTGGCATCTTTCTGTCACAGGTCACACCTGTCACTGACCTCCATTTGTACCAGGCTGCAGATACCCTGTCCTTAATTTCTCGGTCAAGGCCTCCATCCTCTTCTATTACATCACCCGGGTATCTGAAAGAATCCTTCTTAGCCACAGGTGTTTCCGAGATGTTAACTGAGCCGGCTTACTTTTTGCCGTCAAACTCACATACCATATACTCCGTCTTGGTCCTACTCACTCTGAGCCCAAACTTGTGCAGTTTCTGAACCCAGGCATCCAGTCTTGCTTGTGCATCCACCCTTGATTCTGCAATAAGTACGATGTCATCTGCAAATAGCATGCACCATGGTGCCTCATCCTGAATATCAGCTGTAATGGCATCAAGGACCAGATTGAATAGGTATGGACTCAGTGCCAATCCCTGGTGTAAACCAGCCTGTACTTGAAAGGACCCTGTCTCCCCTGCCACTGATTTTACTCTTGTGCTAATTCCATCGTACACATCCTTTATAATTTGGATGTAACTGACAGGGATATTATTTTTATGCAGGGCCCACCACAGGAACTCACGAGGTATTCTGTCATTAGCCTTTTCTAGGTCGATAAATAAGGCTTTTTTCTTGATCGGGCATTTATTCTCTTTAATTGAAGCAATGTATAAGGATATTCCTCAAAATTCCGATTAATGGAAAATATCTTTAAACTTTGGACGTACTAATTGCATGCAGAAATAATGGTAAAGTCTCTGTAACAGATTTTATATTAAATTTTTTTCCTCAAAATTCCGATTCACAAGAAATCCGTTGAACTCTGCCTAAATACCTTGGATGATAAGCTGCAAACAACGCATAATATTTTGTCTGCATCAAACTTATTCCTCCAAAAATTTGACATATTTTACGGCCGAAGGTATGAAGATAGATATTTTGAAGACATGCGTCTCTTGATCGTGCATTGATTTGATGGTCCTTAGTATTTTCCTTGTGTATTTCGCATTGATTTTCAATTATTTGGTGTTTTAGCAATGCACTGTGAATTTTATTTTTCTTCGCATGTGCTAATGGGTCTAAACACAAGTAAAAAAAATTATTCATCCATAAAAGTGATTTATTTATGCGAAGAAAAGAGTTAGTCTTTATTCTTCTTGCGATGAAAGATGGTTAATGAGCTAGTTGTAGCAGAAGGAAAGTCAAGAGAAACTTGGAAGGACGTACAAACTATAACCGCAACGGTAGAGGACGGAACGGAATATTAAGACTAAGCCGAAGTCTGGAGTTTGTACAAATAAAGAGAGGAGACGGGATATTCGTGCATGATAAACTCGCGCGAGGATAGAAGTTTACGTTTATTTTAGAGCAAGAACAAGAAAATCAACATTATTAAATATGACGGCCCTAAGGCACTCCTGAGGATGGGCGGAATCACTAAACAAACAAATTAGCATATTATTGCAACGCATCCTACTACAGCCACAACATGCATCTAAGAAGTAATCGACCGCAACGATTTGCATAAGAGCAGTAATCGTGGCTATGGCTAGAGACCATAACAATTCAAATTACTTTTCTATGCAAATCATTGAGATGTATGTAGAGGGCACTATGCTGGCCAATGCTAGAAGCTGAAGCCAGTCATCGCCATCTTTGTCAACCCTCATTTTCCTACAGTGCCAGCGGGCTAACGGCACTAATTTTTTCAATTATACCATGTTCCGTTTTTCACTACTTTAAGAAACTATTCGCTATTTTTTTCCTTTTTCACAATGCCCGTTAAAACGCTTAAACTCAGGACCCGTGCACAGAAAGGCATAAGAAAAACTACCTTTGCCGCGGCCACCATCATTAAGAAATTATCTGCGTAAACATAAGGAATCATGTCTGCTAAGAGTTGTCGCCACTGCGTTTTTTGACGGACTCCTAGTAGAAATAGATAGCGCCTTTTAGAAATTAGACATGTCTTGCGGGTAGTAACTTTAATTCACGGAATATGGGGTATGAGTGTTCATAACGGCTCTTACTGCGTACTATTCGCGTTTTAATGTATACCAAGTGGTTAAAAATATTTGCAACAGGAAATGCCTGAACAGGTAAGCCTTTAGTTTAACATTGAATATGCCAGATCAAAAAAAAACGATTCTTAAAATAGATAGTGGAAATTTATTTCGGAGAAAATATAACGAGAGAATGCTTAAATCATTCATTTAAGTCGAATATGTATGAATTTTATATCAGATTCTCGTTTTAAGGTATAAATAATTTAATTTTTAATGTATGATTTATTGTAAGGAAAGATGAGGTACATTCTGGACGATAACTATAGTGGAGGTGAAGAGAAAGGAGAGACGGGATGTGTGAAATTAGTTTGAGCAAATGAGAAGGAGTACTACACCCTTGCCAACATAGTCGTGTCCAAGTACAGTGAGTAATGGACTAAAATAAGATATAAAACTTGAAATTTGGTTGCAAAGAGCTCAGAAAAGAATTTAGAAAATGGCTAATCACAAAGACGGAAAAAGTATACGATTAACGGGAGGGGTGGTTAGGCGAAATTATTGAGTCTAAAATTGAAGAATTGAGATGCAGAATTAGGCCAAAGGATATCGCTGGGTGTATCGCTCTAAAACCAGCGGAAAGAAAATTATAAGGACATCAGAGAGTTGTGGGGAGAACAGATCAACGACCTGAAAGTTAGCACCTGGGAATAGAACAAGAGTTTTGCCGAAATATGCCGCAACGGAATATGCGGAGGAAAAAAGGAAATACCAGCTGATACACAAAGGAATGGGGATTCAAGGGGTAACAGAAAGGATAAGGGGCAAATAAATGTAGAACCGGCGGATATAGGATGAACATGAACAGAGTATATGCTGGAGAGATTTTTAGCAATGGTATTCGAACTTTCCCATTGTTTCTACAACAGAGTGTTGTGCTGGTTACTACAGAATTAGTCCAGGAAATAAAAAAAGTGATATGGAGAAAGCTCTAGGTAAACTGAAGAGGAAATGACAAATGTTGTCCGGTAGATTCGCTCCAAAAGTTATGGATTTAATAGGGAAGAAAATATTCACCCAGCGTACGAATAGGTAATACAGCTAGGAGAATTTGTGAAGTCAGTTTTTGTGTCAATGCTGGAGATCATTACGGCAAAAAAATTTGAACCTTAAGAATGACATCATGAGCGGGAAAGTAGACTACTGTCGTTTTTTCTGGAAGGCAAAGGTGGAGTCTATCGTAAGTCATTAATGGTAGGTGAAAATGCGGGCCAAAACGCAAATATAACAGAAGTACAACTCAGGTTCAGGAGATGGATAGGATAGGGCGACGTGATTGGAGAAAACAGAACGCCAGCAGAAAGTAATCATGAATATGATGATAATATTTTTCCTTGCTTCGTAGGATTTGAAAGGGCAGATTTAATTGACTGGAAAATGTAAATGTAATTCGTAGAGAACAGATCCATAGATCTTAGATTTGGGGAGTAGAAATCTAACGAGAAACCAAAACTCGCATCTGATTTTGCTTCGTATGTTGCCAGATGGTGAATGACGGTCACAGATGAAGTTGAAAATATTCACAAAGCGTACGAATAGAGAATACAGCTAGGAGAATTTGTGAAGTCAGTTTTTGTGTCAATGCTGGAGATCATTACGGCAAAAAAATATGAACCTTGAGAATGACATCATGAGCGGGAAAGTAGACTACTGTCGTTTTTTCTGGAAGGCAAAGGTGGAGTCTATCGTGAGTTATTAATGGTAGGTGAAAATGCGGGCCAAAACGCAAATATAACAGAAGTACAACTCAGGTTCAGGAGATGGATAGGACAGAGCGACGTGATTGGAGAAAACAGAACGCCAGCAGAAAGAAATCATGAATATGATGTTAATATTTTTCCTTGCTTCGAAGGATTTGAAAGGGCAGATTTAATTGACTGGAAAATGTAAATGTAATTCGTAGAGAACAGATCCATAGCTCTTAGATTTGGGGAGTAGAAATCTAACGAGAAACCACAACTCGCATCTGATTTTGCTTCGTACGCTGCCAGATGGTGAATGACGGTCACAGATGAAGTTGAGAGATAGTTTTGATCAACTCTAGCCATTGATTTTTGTTAAATTTGATGTTAGAAAGACAGACAAAAGGATGGGTATTCGTTTGAACGCACCCAATCACAGGAGAAGGATGTTTTCAAGTTTGTTAGGCCGAAATTGCTCTGGTATTCTCAAATAAGAAAGAACTACAAACCAGGAAACGGTATGTGAAAACCTACGTATGGAGCGTAGCACTCGATGGATTGGAAGCATGGACCATTAGAAAAGCTGACTGAAACAGACTAGAAGCCTTCGAAACCTGGTGCTGGAGGAGGATGCTGAAGATGAAATGGATGGACAAAATAAGAAATGATGAAGTGTACAGAAGAGCAGAAGAGGAAAAGACCATATGGAACAGCGTACAGAAAAGAAGAACCAGATGGATTGGACACACCCTGAGACACAATGGGTTTGTGAGGAACATAACTGAAGGTGATACAGAGGGAAAAGTCCCAAAAAGAAGACCCAGGAATATGTTTATGAGCCAAATAGAGGGGAAAGTACATAGAAAGAGATACCTGTAGGTAAGGAAACTTGGATTAGATAGGGAAGGGTGGAGGGATTGAGTCAACCAATCTTAGGTTTGAATTAACAATCAATGAATGAGGCCAAAATTCCGGGACATTTTAAAATATTTATATACATATTGTATTCGAGCAGTCCACGACACGTTTATAAAAAATGAGACCATGCCTGGCCATATGAAGATGGCTGGAGGCTCTGCACAATAGTATAGATTGCTATTTGGTGCAATAATAAATAACTCCATCTTTTTCTACGTTCACCGCTCTTTTAAAAAATCATCAGAGTATTAGAAATTAGTGGGGATATAAAAATAGCTGAATTCGAGAGTCGTCCCTGCGATCAATATGTCCGGCTATAAATATTTGAGATACAATCAAGATTCCATAACTAATCGATGGCTTTTGTCAATGGTAGGATAAAACAGATGGAGCCATTAGCTCCTCAGCATGGTCTGCGTATCATACGAAGTTTTACCGAACTGCCTTAATTACATGTAGCGTTTCATTTCGATGCAATATCATTTCGAGAGTTTCTCATTATTCATACATGGCAACCTGAATGATGTACCGTTTCAACAAGTCTGAACCGTGCTTTTCATAAACTAGGAATCTTTGCTCTTTGAACTGTTCTCATCAATTCCAAAGACTATAATGAGCTCGTAAGCTGTCTAGGAAAATTTTTCATACACTATTGGTTTCTCTTCAAGATTAAATGAAGCCAAATCGTGTGAAGCATTAGTTCTATGCTTAACCTCGAATTCAATAATCCGGTTTCCGCTTTTGCAGAGTTGAAGTCCATCGCCGAGGCCGAGGCCCTGGCTGCCCTGATGGCGACTACCCACGCCTGTGCGGTGGCACCAAAGTATTCTGAAATTGTAGTCTTTTGCCCTAATGTATGTTGTTCATTCATTGATGAAAGGTATAGGATTAATTATACATGTTCCTGATGTACTGGAATTATACATTGATTTAGTATAAGAATAGTCACAACATGTGATGAGTGAAAAGTCAAAGAGAGATGCTACTTCACTCTGGTTAGGCCACAGCTTGAATACGCCGCGAGCATTTTGGACCCTGGTCAAATTAATTTAGCCAAAAAAATAAATAAAATACAAAGAAAAGCAGCGCGCTCCACTAAAAACTGCTACGAGTGTACATATAGTGTCTCACAACTTTTAGAGGGATTAAGGTGGGAGCCCCTAGAGACTCGGAAGCTACCCATTAGGCTTAGGTTGCTAGATAAATTCAGAACTGGTATTTTTCAGAGCAACATAGAGAATATTATCATGACTCCTCACTACATCTCTAGGTCTGATAGATGCGATAAAATAAGAGAGATACACTGTCGAACAGATAGGTACAAAAACTTGTTTTTTCCGCGCACAACAAGAGACCACAATAAAAATTAAGCTCACTAAATACACTCCTACAATTCATTTCACCATTTCATCTCCAAAAACTTACACCTTTACACGTCTGGTGACCTAACACCGCCTGCCACACGCCCATGCGGTGGCTCACGGGATATTATGTAGATGTAGATGTGATCTGGCGGTATATACTATCCCCCGAGAATCCGGCCGACCGTCCTTCGCGGACCGTCCTAACTCCCTATGGCATCTTGGCCGCTGATTCGTCGGCGGTCGGGTTGGTATATAGGTGGGGTGATGCCTGCTGAGGGCAGTCGTTTGGAAAATTCTCGTAGTGAAGGGAACGTGCCGCCAGAACTCTAGGGTAGGAAGGAAACAAACTTTTGGCTGCTCGAACAATACTGAATAGAGACGAAGTGTTTCAGGCTTCCCTTTGTCGAAACAATTCATTGTAAAAATAAAAAAAAAACGTAAGCAATAATTATCCACATAAATTAATTCCTGTCAACGGTCGATATAGATAAATTCGTGTGATTAATAATAATTATAAACTTAAAGTCTGAAAAACTGAAGATAACTTATGATAAAAACTTACAAACTTCGAGATATTGAGTGGAATTTATGCATGATGCAGAAATGAAAAATTATTTTGCAATTATCAACAGAAGTAAATTTTACTGTGACCTAGGCGTCGATGTTTTCTTGTATTTTTACATAATCATCAGGTGACTTGAAAGTTAACTTCATTTGTCTCCTGATGATGATGATGTAAAAACATCGAAACCTAGAGCACAATAAAATATATTTCTGTGGATTACTGCAAGAAATTTTCATTTCTGAAAAATTATAAATTATTTTTAAAGTTTGTCTCGCATTTTTAAAGATTAATTAAGTATAGTTAGCGTGAAAAAGGGTACAAATTAGAGCTGGTTGAACTTTTCTCCCATTAAGAAAAGTACTGCGCTTGTATAAAAATATGAAATGAATAAATGAAACAACGGGTTTGTGTTAACCGAAAAGAAAGTATGCAAAGGTTAAAATAAACTATTACTCGGGATTTATAGTAAAGAAGGAAAGTAACGAGAAGTTAGATGAGCAATGCGTGGTGAAATTTATTTCTCTTGATAATGGCGAAAAATATTCATTTCTACATCATTATAAATACTGTTAAAGTTGTTCTCACTTTTTAAGATATTAAAAAAGCATAATACGCGTCGGTAAAAGGGCACAAACTAGAGCTGGTTGAAATTCTCTCCCAATATGAAAGGTACTGCGCAAGTTTTCAAATGAAGAATAAGTAAATGAAACATCGGGTAGTGTAAACCGGAAAGAAATTCCGCAAAGGGCGAGATAACTATTACTTGGGAATTCTAGGAAAGAAGGAAAGTAACGGTTTGATCAAAGCAGTGCGTGGTGCGATCAAATTTCTTCCCGCACAGTGTTACTATCGCTATAAATGAAGTAAACTTTTTCACTTAGCGTGCTGCTTGCAATAATGGTTCTTCCAAATCGCTGCACCTGGTGAGGCTAACGACTTGAAGTACCGAACAAAATTTCAAGGACGGCGTATGTTCCCTTTTCTTCCCACCATCCCTCAAGGTTATAAAAAAAATGGCGATAAGATGAGGGCGCTCGTTTTGGAAGATGGCCCCATTTCGTTGAGGTAACAGGATGAAAAAAGATTGGAGAGGCTTTAGAGACATGCGCTTGTGGATATGTGCGCGAGAGAAAAAAAATCTTCGTGAAAAGGTTAAATGCGGTGTTAGTCATAGGAGGTGAAGATGGGAAATATGTTGGTGGAAGGAATCAGGGGGCGGCAGAGTAATTTTATGGAAGAGATATATAGAGATGATAAAGAAGGCGATGGGATGATAGCGTTTGCTATAAATGGTGGGGAAGGTCAAGGATAGATGAGGCGAATGACGTGCCAGGGGTTCTGAAAAGACGAAAATCTGAAGTAGCATGTAGAGCGGGGAAAAAAATTCCGGCGCTTGGAATAAGTTATCAAGAATTCGTTTCGGGCACCGGCTGAAACATGAATAGGCGAACGATTTTTACCAGAAAGTAACACTGTTTGTTAAATTAGTAGACGCAGAAAGTGATGAGGATTTCAACAATAAGGAGTCTTAATATAAATTTGAGATTAACAGGGATATACTGAAGCTGACGAGCGACTAAGTCTTTTGGGGTAGGATTTTCGATTTAGATAGGTAGATAGATACAAGTTTATTGATATAGGTTACGCCCAGTGAGACCAAGTACATTTAGTGAAAAAACTATGCTCGGTTTTTTCAAAAGTTATTTCATAGACTAAGTACAAAATTGCAAGTCAGTATTCGTCAATGCCATTTAAAATATAGATATTTGATTTATGGATTCATCATCCCGATTAACTTTAGTGCACATCATTCGGGACATCACTCTGATTAACTTTAGTGAACATTTTTTCATAATTGTTTTAGATTAATAACTTATATTTATGTGTGATAACCAAATAAACAACTGAAATTGTTCTGTTGTTGCATAAGATATTCGTCTAATTTCGTTTTAAAGGATTTAACTCATGAACTTTGTTTCGAGGATGTAGGGAGGGAGTTCCAAAATTTTGTTGAGGTTATTCATAATGTGTTTTGAAAGGTAGTAGTGCGGTGGCTGGAGTAATAAAAAAGTATGTACGCAACAATAAGATAACTACGAAGAGAATATAGATAACAAAATAGGCCTCCCCAAGTGGAAAAATCAAGGGGGAGAAATCCCAGAAAAAGGGATTAAAGAAAAAATTGTTAAAATCGGAAAGTCATGAATGAGGCGTGACGTCAATACCGTTTCACACGATATTTGAACCAGCAGAAGTTTCATGACGCTATAGAAATAATTGGCTTACATTAACGAGTGATACTGTGCCAGCGTACGGCCTTACAAATCTAATTGCTAGCACACTCGCTTAGAATACTTTGCATAAGTTCTTCACGCCTTTTCTATTTTATGCTCAACGCTTTTATTCTTTGCAATATCTCAGTTTTACATCTACCACAATATAGACTAGGCGTATGTTAGTTTGATTCAATTCCCAGGCATAATGATTCAGAAGTACGCCAATAGATGACAGGCTAGGAAACTGTGATGTAAGTGCCCTTCAATATCGATTGCATTCTTCCTTTAATACAGATCTTCGTAGCTAAATAAGTCCGTCATTAAGGTGCTTAATTTGTTATAAAGGCCATATTGATTTCATAGATTACATCATTTGTTTTGATTTGATTGTGCTTTTGTATTCAATACGGCAACTTGCACTGCATATTTGTAGATTTTTGCTATATATTTCCAATATATAGTTTAATATAAACGATATATTTCAATATATATTACAATATTTATTACAACATTTATATATATTAACAATTTATATTATTTACCGTAGTTATATTAATAGTTTCCAATAAAAAAATCAAACTTATGTGTAATTATTTCTTTGCTTTATTAATCACGTTTTGGCTAGTCCACCAATACTACAGCATATTTCTGCAGGTTTTTCAATTAATCATTCATAATTTGCTTTCAGTGCTTTTTCTAAGCCCCTGTCTGGTCTTCTTTTCCATTCGTTGGCGTTATACAATTTTCCAATATTGTATAAGGAAAAGGGTACCATTCGATCAAGTTCTCGAGCAGCGAACAATGAACCCTGACATCTAGAGGTGGGCACCCCAAAGGACTATGCCCATGACAAGAGAGTTTCCCCTCTTCGACGCACAGGCGAAGGGAGAGAGAGAGAGAGAGAATGAGAGATAGAGAGAGGACAAAATGAAATTTCCGAGAACGACGCGGAAGCGAACCCCAAGCGATCGCCCGCAGAAAGAAATGAGAAACCGCTGACCGCACTTCCACCCCCCAGATTCCCCATCTCCGTACCGCAGGGATCGCCAAACTTTCACCGAGTGACCGACGGGGGGAGGGAGGGCGAGCGGATTGCCAAAAGGGGGTAGGCGGGATGGAGCGACCTAGCCTCCCATCGACCCTAAGTCCACACATCCGAGCTCGTTTTGCCGGAACGTAGCCAAATAGAGCTGTTCAATGCTCGAGCAGATTATTTGTTTAAAAAAAATGAACCGATACATCATGTATTACCCGGTATTAATTGTGATACAGGAAGACAAACGAAGAAGCTGTGGGCGTGGTGAGTGGAAAAGGAAGTTCCCATAGGAAATATTGGGAAAATAAGAGAAGCAAGACGAAACAATGAAGAGCAATCTGAGAGGGGGAGTTCTGAGAAAGAGGAGAGATCGCAGTCCAGTAAACATACAGTCGCGACACCCATAGTTAATTTTCCTATGCTACGACGCTGCTGACGCTGGCAGCGCCTTTATCCGCCAGGAGGTAAAACTAAGAAACGGGCGCATAAAAGAGTGCTTATCCTTATAGCACA
Source organism: Ceriagrion tenellum (assembly GCA_963169105.1). Classification (NCBI taxonomy): domain Eukaryota; kingdom Metazoa; phylum Arthropoda; class Insecta; order Odonata; family Coenagrionidae; genus Ceriagrion; species Ceriagrion tenellum. The sequence continues at coordinate 34,531,678 of OY720634.1, read as the reverse complement.
TGTCCATACTGACTGATGCACCCCTCCCAGTAGTCCCCATCCGGAGATCCAATTGGGGGACTATTTTATCTCCGGAATATTTTAGTGGGAGGAGTTCCGTCTCATCATATATAGTTTGAATGCAGGGCTGTATCTTCTAGGACAGGGGTGGCGAACCTATGGCACGCGTGCTCAAAGTGGCACGCGGAGCAATTATTTCGGCACGCGGAGCTCAAAGGGCGCTAAGGGATACCTCTAACTCACTCTTGGCAAGCGAGTCGAGCGAATATACTCTTATTTCATAAACTTTGGCACTCAATCGCCAAAAAGGTTCGCCACCCCTGTTCTAGGAAGACCTGTTGGAGGCGGGAGGATACGTGTGCGCTGGCCTTTGTGGTGGTTTCCCCGTTGCCTTCTACATGGCAGTACCCCGGCCGATTCCGTGAACTTCACTCTCGCCTGAAGCTGTGGCTGTTGATGCCGGTCTATTCTTCTCGTTCTGCGCCTTCAATGCCTTCTGCTGAGACTGCTGCCTCTCAGTAGTGGCATCAAATTCGGGTAGCGTAAAAAGTTGGTTGGCAAGTCAGGAAAATTTTTTCCGTCGCTTGATCTCGAACCTTCAACCCTCGGAACGGGAGTTGAACACGCTAGAGGTATGCTAGGAGAATGCATTACATAACTTTTAGTCGAGCGTGTCGAGCGATAACAACATTGCTTCAAAGTAGCAAAATTAGATTACCGGTATTTTGAGTTATTCCGTTATAAATGGTAATATTTTTCCGAGATGCATATTGATATTTTCCTTCAGACGTTCTCAGCACAAGATATGAATTTACACGTCGCAATGCATACCTCCAGAAATTCTCATCTCTTGCAGAATGGAGGTAAAATGATGTCCCAAATATTTTCAGAAAGGCTGTTTAGCAGAGGTTATTTTTAGTAACAGTTTGAAATAAGCTTTTAGTGAGCTTAATTCAAACAGTTACTGGAGTTTATTCAATTAGCGGCCACGCAACTATTAAGTTGAGGACAACGAGGTTGCGAACAAAGTATCCGGTCACTCAAGAAGATATATATTGGCACATGCTGACAAGCCTACGGCTTAGCGGGACCAAAAATTATAATTCAAAATTACTTATAACATTCACGCCTTCATAATGTGTACTTTTCCCCTTTTTTCATGTTTTAAGTTTCTTTTTTTCCTTTTTTGTATAAGTTTCTTAGTCTTTGTTCTTGTCTGTTAGTTTAAGGCAAGTTTACTTTTTTCTCTTGTGATGATTTACTGTAAAATCTTATTGTAAGCACAAATCAATCTATTGTAAACTTGTATTATTTGTATCATTAAATCTTGTACTCCGTCAAAACTACTCAACTATATGTTCACCTATGACATTGAATGTCATCCAATAATAAGTACTCCAGGAGTAATGTTCATCCGTAATGAAAAGGGTACTTTGTACTTTTCCACAATTATTTGATTAGTATGAGTTATGAGCTGTATTCCATTTCTAAGCAGAATCTATAAAACGATTTCCGGACAAATTTTTTCTCTTTGGGAGGAAAGACCATGCCCTTCCTCCCAAAAGGTTAGTTTATCTCGACGCCCCTGCATTAAGTTACTATTAAAATAATTAATAAATAAATATTATATAAAAAATTATACCTGTCGATGCAAAAAGCTGTAAAACGCGTCGTACAAATAAAGTAATTGCAGAAAAGTATTTTCTTTAACATGGATGCCAAGGTAAATTTCTAAAAAGTGACGCTACATATAGTGAATTTTATTAGTAATGTTTAGTTAAAACGAAATGATTCTGCTCTGATTTTCCGTCTAATTACGCCTCTTCCCTCAAATTATTTTCATATACAACTCAACGCATTTTATGCAACAAGTGGATGAAATTCACCAGGGAAATATTTCTTGACAATTTTCCTATCGCTGCACTGTTCAAATGATTTGGAGCGCATTCACGTGTAAGGTTCCAATATGCACACCAAGGGGATGAAATTCGCCGAATAAGATATGAGGCTCATTGAGAAACCTTGTAACATTTTAATACCACCATAGCATAAAAAATCAGAAATTACAGGGCATTCCGAAAATGACTCACAACAATTTGTAAGTCGCAGCTAAGCAACGCCCAACAATTTGTTAATGGTTGCTAGGCGACACCTAACAATTTGTTAATGGTAGCTAAGCAACGCATAACAGAGGGCAGAGAAAGGGTATTTAAGGAGGCACGCTGAAGGGCACGGAGGCAGTCTGGCAATAATCAAGGGCTCTTGTGGAACTGGGCAGACGTGAGCAGTCACCAATGAACTCCGTAAGGCAGAGGAGATGAAGTTATTTTATTTGTGTGCATCAACGACAAGCTGCTAGAGGAACAACCGTATTTCAACGCAAGGCGAATCCGGGGAGCAACGGGAATATCACTTGAGGAGGAGCCGTATTTCAATGAAGGGTGTATCCGGGAATTTAGCTAGCAAGAATCAATGCATCCTTTTGTGCGGATATCTATAAGGAAATTGGATGTATGATTTTAATTTTTTTAATATGTTCAGTGATGTGAAGAAGAAGAAACGAGAAGTGGCTCAAGTGAGAAAAAGTGCATGGCCTGTTCCATTTTATGAGCCTGAAGAGAAGTGATACAGTGAAGGGCAAAATATATGTTGTGTATTTTAATGGTATACCATATTTAGGGTGATTGGCAATAATTTGTGTAAAGGGATACTCATTTTCTTTCTCGTCATATTTTGTGAATAGAATTTATTGTTCAAACTGAGAAGGAGAGTCCGGGCAATTTATTAGTTAAGTGAGGTTTGCTGGAGAGTTTCAGAAGGAGAAGACAAAATCAGAGTCGTGCACATGTGAGAGTGAAAGTTTTATTTTGTTACAACCTATTAACGATATCTGAGTGTTTCTGCAAACCATATTTTCAAAATGCTTTTACTTAAAGATTGATATCTCATTTAGATACAGGTTTAATTTATATAACCGCCCAGTAAGCAGTCAAAATAAAGCAATCAAAAGCAACTTCGAGTAAGCTTAAAAAATATCTCCCTCAAGATATTTCTCTCAGTCAACTAGGGTAGTTGATTGACAAGCGGTCAGAAAGGTTTTTGAAAGCACGATAAAAACCCAAGCCAACCTCTTGGAGATGCTTTGTGGGAGTTCCTAATGCTCCTAAGCAGTTTACGGCTTCCACTTTAATTTGATAAAATCAGAGGGGAAAACATGTTAAGCAAATAGGATTAACGTGACGCTAACATGAGTTAAACGTAACAAAATAACGTTAAAACGTATATAACGCTTTAAGTCTTTAAGGGAGCTTTTCGCGATAATATTCGCTATTTTCTGGGTCGTAAATAAGAAGATAGGGGGTGAAATGTTTCTTACAGCTGCGAACTTTTTAAATTTCACGCTTTACGCTAAAAAATAGCTACGCTATTATTAAATTTCACTAAAGGGACCGATGGCGATAAAAGAGCAATATTATGCGGCGTAAGGTACAATTTTTATTTTTTGAGGGTAGGTACATATTACACCATGCCGAAGGTTGTATTACCAGAATGGAATCTCTCTCTCAGCGTCTTCGAGTCTTTTTTTTTTCTTGGCGCCCTCTATCCTTAGCTTCGCTATGTCACCTGCCACACGTTGCGACTTCTTTCCGCAGAGCGCGCGGTCGCATTTTTGATGCCCACATTTTGGTGCAAGTTCCGCGCCCGACATATATAGATTTACGTTCCTATATACATGTGTGAGTGCGAGTTTATGTGAGCCTAACACCTTTCCCATCTCTCAGTCGCGGAATGGGGGAAGAGCGTTAGCGAGCGACCTGTAGCCTGGGAGGCTAAGGGGGGGAGAGGGTCTCTCTTCAACCCACTCTTTGGCGGCCGGAAACCCCTCTCCCCCGACCCCCCCCCCTCCGCACTGCCACCCCATATGCCAGACTACTCTCCACTCCACCCCTCCACCCGGCAAGGCTTCAAACCGCAAATATCCGCACATAAAGGCAGTAATTTCACGCCGCGTGTTCTGTTCCGTCCTACGGGTTTGTTGGTAAAGATTCGAAATTTAACGCGACGCGCGGCGTGAGGACGGCAAACACAGGAAAGGAACTGAAAGGGGGAGAAAAAAATGACTTCTATCTTCCTCCTCCCACGCCGTATCCTCCCTCTAGTGACATTATTCCCTTAAGGTTATGCTCCAAATACTCTCTCGTTCGGCTCGGGGGTGTTGTAAGGGTAGGCGTGTCTCTTTTTCTCTTTCTCTCACTCTCACACACACAAGAGAGGGTTGTGTGACGATGGAATTTTTGTCAGTAAAAGCATGCCGTAGGAAAAGGAGCTTTGAAGCTACACTCTTGTCTCGTCCTTTTATTGTGCCCCGGGTCCATGCAAGCCCTCCCTGGGTGCAGCGCTCGGCTACTTCATCCCGAAAATATTACACCCAGGCCGAGAACGAAAATATCCCCAACTTTACGAGCGAAATACGCTTTAAACTAACTCTTCTTGAAATTAGAAAGGAGCTGATAATTAATCCGAGAAGAGTGGGGTCGGGAAATACCAATGCCTTCTCTATCTCTCTCTTATTTAAAGATATGCAATTTGCGTAATAATTAAAATGATAAAAAATGAAATTAGAGAAAAATGAGAACATAAAAATGCTAGACCCAAAACATTCCTCTGTTTCCAGCACTTAAAGAAATTAAAACAGGATTTGCAGGGCCCCAAGGCTCTCCATTTTGAAAATTTTATTAAAATTAAAGCAGGTCCCTAAGATAATTACGCCCCCTTTCCCCGAGAATATATTACAATCAAGGACCATGCATGGTCTTCTTGGGGCCATTGTGGCTCATCTACCACTTGGTCGAGTAGAATAATGTTACAAATTTTAGGAATAAAATTACCTATAAAGTAATTTCATTTATGAAAATATTTGAGTCCATGAGTTGTTTGAGGATTGCAGAATGGCGATGGAATTTTGTCAGAAAAAATACGCTGGGGAACAGCGATTCATTTTACCTTGCCTAAAAAGTCTACATGGTACATCTACTTGGTTTAGAATTTAGGATTACATATAAGATAGCAAAGTATTAATCCGGAGTTAGGCTTGGTATGGAGCGAATAGAAAACAAATCATAAAATCTTATAACAACTGTTTAAACATTCTACATATACCTTAACCCATTCATTCATCAAAACCCATTCCCTGGATGGCACTTTTCAACCTTAAATGTCGTGCATTCATTCAACCTTTCCCTATCTAATGCTAGTTCCCTTATCTCCTGGTATCTCTTCCAATGTACTTTCCTCTTTATTTGGTCCATGAACTTATTCCTGGGTCTTCCTTAGGGGACTTTTCTCTCTGTTTTGCCTTAAAAAATACGCTGGGGACGTCGACGTGCATTATCGACAGTATGTTTTCGATTTTAAGCTGGGCGATAAGAGAAAATATTATTTGCTAACTTTAAGCCAGGTGACAATAAAATTTATTCTTCCTCGTTATGCCTCTACGCCGCAAGGTAAGGAAAATACAGCGTAGATAGTAGAACAAAATGCATGAAATAAAAAGCAAGGAAAGAAAAAATAATTTAATCTAAGAAATGTGTTCAACGGCTTTAAAAGTACGATACCGTACATCTTGTTTGACAAGAACCATCGAATGGTGCCACAACCGGGAGTAGTACCCAAGCGACACTTTGACATCATACTCAGCGATTTCTTCGAGAACGACACTCTTGAGCGAAAGATGGACTTCTGAGGTATGAGAGTCATATTCAATAACATATCTGACTTTCAACGGAAAACATCGAAAACATGAAATCAGTTACGGGCATCAATTGGATTTGGGATAGATGCGTTATCAGATAACCAAACTTTTTTTAAAGCTTTTCATTCTTCCTAGACACTGCATACAAAGATATCGATATCCCCAAGAAAACACTGTGCCAGTGATTCTTGGATGCTCTATAGTGGGACGCGTGACTCTTCCCAAGTGAAAATATTACACTGTGACTTAGAAATAAATTACCGCCAATTTGCGAGAGAAATGCGCTCTTGATTAACTCTATGAATAATTGTATTGGATTGGATTTTGGGAAGGCAACCGACAGCTAAGGCCATTTGCGCCATAGGGGATAAGTCAGGGAGGAAGGGTGGATAGAAACCCGGCGTTAACATTAGCCTGCTCTTAACGAAAGGCGCCAAGGGGACCACGACTCAACGTCTCATCCGACAGACGAAGTTCTGTACTCGAAGTGCCCTCCACAAGACACTCTATGAATAAATAGAAGGTAAATTAGTGATCCGTCTCTAAAGGAGGGAAGGTAGGATTATTTCAGTCTCAAAGTTTAAGATTTGAATGGTATTAAATGTCTAAACAACGCTAATAAGGATAAAAATGATGGATTTTAGTAGAAACCAGGCTATTCTACGTTACCTCACGCTAGGTAAAGAAAACGACTTTTTTGAGGGTCAATATTTCCCATTTAAAAAAAAACCCATAGAAATTTATGCACCCGAGAAAATTCTGTCCTGTGTTCCAAAGAAAATATGGCAGTCTAAACCACCATATGCCCGTCGTGATTTCAGCGCTTAGTTACATGATCGGGACATAATTATGCCCCGTTCGAGACAGAAATGAATATCGGAGGTATTGCAAACTTGACGTGAAAAAGATACTTTTAATTTAATTAGTACATAGCCATTTGATATTTGAAGATGAATATTTGGTGAGGAAAAGGTCAACTGGTAATTTAGGTAAAAAGCAATGTTAATGTACGAGATTTCCGCTCAATCACTCAACATTTTATGGAAAACGAAAGCAGCAGCAGCTATTATTACGCACGCGAATCAGTTATGTGGACGAAGTTCCAAATTTAAGTTGGTGGTTGAAAGAGGAGAATGAAGCTAGTTTGGCAGAGCGAAAAGCAAACGTAAACATATCATTAGAAGACTAGGTGGATAAATATAGAGTCACAAAATACGCACCAACATGTTATTGGGGAAACCTGAGGTGTAGGAAGAAGCCGAGAAATGTGATTGAATGAGAAAGCGGTAACAAATGGGGAAGAGGAGAAAACAGGCCGAGGAAGGAGTGTTAATCTAAATTAGGAGTAACATAGATACGACAGAATTCTTAGAGGATCCGTAAAGATGAGACATATTTCTCATGCACTGCGTCGATTGTATATCGAGGCAGGGTACTACTGGGGGTGGAACACACACATGATAAAGAGTTTAGCTCCTATGTATTATTGTATTTTTGTAAGTTACGCGCAACAGTAATGAGATTTTATTTTGCCCAGGCAGGTCATTTTTACGTCGAAAACCTGCTTGGTAGTTGTTCCATTTACTTTGATATTAACATACAATATCAGCGTATATTACCGCAAACTGTCATTATCCTTAATTTTTTGACTGAGCAACTTTTTGAAACTTATATTACATTTCAAGGAAAAGGCAACTTTAAGTAGTCTTTAGCCAGTGTTCTATAAAGTTCTTTAGTCAATGTAATGATAGTTTTAGGATGAACTAATGACTCACTGAAATAAATACTAGAGTTTAGGGAGGTAATTCGTATTTTACACTCAATTTGAGCCACAAAATTTATCATTTTCTTCTGAATGGAATCAACCATTATCGAAATCTCGTGGAGTTGTTTGCGTAGTAAATTCTGAGCTACAATACCATGCATTAATTCATTTGAAATGGATAAATATTACGTTTTCCCGTAAAAAGAAAGAGAATCACTCGAAACTTTATGAAAATGGTGGCGTGTCATTTTTTCCAGGAATCAAAAGCAGATAAATGGTTTTCTGTGGAGATCATCAGTGAATATTCCAATTTTGATGTAAATCTAGAGCAGTTAAAAGGCAGATGCAACGGATAAAATAATTTTGACGATAGTTTTTAAAGTAGGTATATATTTATGTCAATATGTATCATTTACATTGTGTATTTCTGCTAGTGGGAGAGAGAAAAAGTAAAGCTTCTTGATACAAGTCTACGGACTTTCTTCGTGGTCCACTTTTCTACTATAATGGTAATTTTTATATCACCGGGAAATAAACCTCATCCATGATTTTATTAAGCTTCTTCTTATTATCTGAATACTATTTTCTTCGCAGACTTCACGTAGTGAAATTTATATTTATCCAGAAACATTGTTCTTTTATCTTTAGCCTATATCTATCCTCTATCACACCTCTATAATACTATATCTCTTAAACAGTTTTGCCAATCATGTCTGTAACTTAATTAATGAGTAAAATACTATACACTGGTTCCGAAGATATTATTAGAAGACCAATGAATAGTGATGAGGTTAACTATTCATTTTAGGTATAGATAACCATCAACGCAAATGTCATTAGCTGAACCTCATCTGTCTAGAAGGGCTCCTGAGGCCAATAGGTATCCTACGCATTACGTACTAGTTTGCTTCATATATTACATCATTTTGTCATAAAATAGGCGTAGGGGTTCCCTATATCTACCAATCAAAGTTGGTCTCGGGGTTGGTATCTATTTACTTCAGCCACTGAAATGAAATACAGACCATGAAATACGTCACATAGTGAAATTCATTTTCATCTAAAAACTTTTCTTTTATCTTAAAATTCTTTGTTAGGCTTCAAATGCCATGCAAAATTGTACCCTTTTCCACGCTTACAATTTGTTATATTGAAAAATACTTCTCACTAGACCCGTTCATTCTCATCACTGCCCGATTTCATCTATTACGCTATTGAAATCGATTAATTCTGGCTTAACTTTGTGAAAATCCATTCTAAAGAATTCAAATGCGATATGGTACTTTTTTCACAGTTTTTATTTCAGGTCGACCGGTTTCGTCACATAGACGACATCATCAGGTACAAAGTTTTAAAATGCTGCAGAATATATACATATATTTTTATTATATTTATTTTTTGTATATATTCTGTAGCATTTTTAAAACTTTGTACCTGATGATGTCGCCTATGTGACGAAACCGGTCGACCTGAAATAAAAAACTGTGAAAAAAGTACCATATCGCATTTGAATTCTTTATTACGCTATTGGTTTCTCATTTCACTTTTCCCAAACTGTTATCATTATTGAAGATCTTCACGCGCATTTTCATTTCCCTTCTCCGCATCGCGGGGAAAAACTCGTTTTGCTCTTTAATCTGGGCGAGATCTTTCCAACCGTAATTTACAATAAATTGAACATCGTTGCTAACGAGTTTTTTTCCCCAGTGCTTCTCAACTTGTGATAATTTAGTCGCTGGTACACGTCTGCGACGTCATTTCACGGAGAATTGTTACACTTACCATTGAGTTCTCATCTCCCCTATTTTTCAAGCTGCAGTAGCTTACAAAAAAAAATAATACGTATATCTGGAGGCCGCTCTCAGTTAGCGGCACAATTAAAGCGACAGCTCAGTGAATTGGTTCGAGCTACAAATGAGTAGACTGATTTAATTGGGAAATAAAACGGAGGACCTATTCTGGCGAAGAAAATGAAACTCCAAGCATGGAAGAATGCAGTCTAGCTGCCATAAAACCTTCCGAGTTGATAGGCTTATAGCAGAGATGAGAGTTAATCATGGTTAAAATACGAAAGTCTGAGAATTATCTCGCATTCATAATCTCTGAGTTAATGAAAGACCCTTATGTGTACTTTCCATGAAATGGGATTCTCGTGCAATGTAATCAGCGAGAAATTTAAAAAAATTATAATAAAGATTGGTAATTAAGACGCATCTGATGCAAATGAGACACAAAAAATAAATGGTTTTGTTTGCCATAGGAGATTTTTTTTCAGAATGAAAGCAGAGATTAAAAAAACATCACATATTTACGGTGATATTTTCCTATTTATTCGAAAATGTGCGCACCTATGTGCCCGCATCTTCTCCTGAACGCGAGGAAAACCTAGAATAATCTTGTTAGTCAGGTGGCATTAGTTATTTCTTTAGCTTCTCTCGATATCAAAGGTTCTTTCCACACATATAAGTTACTCCTATAATGATAGTAGCTCGAGAAACGTTTACTCTATGGTTGTGGCCTTACAAGAAGCTCCTAGATGTGTTAGCTCGGACTTCCTCGGCGGATGGGGTCAAGTGGCAGATGAGGTGAACATCGATCGCCATACCGATTAACACATTCCAGTCTGAGGTTTAAAGTGATGTTTTTGCACGCTACACTGGGATTTGTGGTGGAGTTTTGTAAAATTGCGATAACTATATCATTTTAGATAAATTAAAGCAGTTTTTTTTCATAAATGGTTTTAGTTTTTCCCACCAATACTATAATAATTGGATTAGCCTCTGTGGGAAACAAACAGAATCCAATTCCACCGACTATTGTCACTTCAATACTCTGCTGCAAATAATTTGCACCCGGTGAAACCCTGACTTTAACAGCAAATGGGTATAAACACGTTATCAGCAAGTCCATTTGCTGGAGAACTTACTGCCATGCAAATAAAAATGTATTTTTTTACCGGAAATGTCTTAGATTGTTGGAGGTAACATAAATATGAAATAACGTATTGACCGTTCTTAATAAGTAATAAAATACCATACGCTTCATAGACGCATATTATATATTTTATAGAAATTATACATATTTGTATATCCCACAAATGACTGAGACACAGGAGTGCATTGTGCGTTTGCATCGATAGCCCAAACAGGAGGTAAATCGAAAATACGAAGCTCACTGTATACTTTCACGGTTAAAATTTTTGAAAAAGAAAAAGAAGAATTATGCAAGCACAAATATGCCCTTGTTTCTATTGCAACAAGTTCCTCTTCCTATGAGGTTAACTCACCATGTGTAGAAGCGTCTTAAAAACCTAAGTTGTTATTGCGTGAAAACATGTCCATAATTTTATTAACTTCACTATAAACTTCAACCTTTTAAATGAAATACGGACTTCTGGTCGAAAACTTTTATCCCCTAACTTATGTTTTATTATTATATTTTGAAATTTCCATAATTTCCGGGTAACTTTTATGACAGGCACGACTTTGTAGCGAAAACTTAACGGAGGGTCTTAGATAATTAATGACCGTGTTCTCAACTTTTACATAAAATCAGAAGTCTATTGAGTCTCGTATATTTCAAGCAGCCAATCCGATATCCGTAAAAAAATGATTAAATCAGGATTCCTTTAAGAGAAAACTTTCCCTCAGCCACCCACGAACATTCCTCTCAGACGCTTGTTCCGCCGTCATAACGCACAGACGCAAAAAAACGGAGTTATGCGTCAAGAATTCTCGAGAAGGTGAAAGAATCTTTCATAAGGAATGAGTATTACTTATGGGGAGAGGAAAGGTAGACCCACACAGCAACGCAGTGGGGAAAAAAAATTTTTTCCATCACTTTTCCTTGTTTTCATGCCCTCATGTGATTCCATACCCAAATAAAATAACGAAAAAAGAGGTATTTATACCGCGAGACTCATTATTTGAGGAATGGTTTTCTTTTGAAGAGGAGGGGCCGCCATTCGCCGATTAAAATTGCAGAACCGCGAAAAAAATTCCTACCCAATTTTTCCTCGCGCAACCCTAGAGATGCAAGTATTTCGGAGCACCAAGTTTCATAAGAGGAACGCTGGTCGTCTTAAAAGAATAAGTTAGTTCCCGCTTCTCTATTTAGTTTGATCTTCTCTCGCCGCAAGAATTTCATCGGGAATAAAACGAATAATATGCTGTAATTTTCTCTGGACTTAGCATTTACCGCGGAGTGCTGAGTCGTAATTTTCATAACAGCAATAAAAAATCTCATTAGGGAATGTAATGACCTCAGGAGGCTTATGACACACAAGGAGGTAAAGAAAGTCGTTTTATGTGGGTGAAATGAATGACAAAAAAACTCTCTGTCCTCAATGGAGCACTCAGATGTCGCGTCTTTTGCGAGAATTAACGTCGATGTTAAGTGCCTTGGCGACGTTACTTCAAATTAAGAATCCCCAAACCTAAGGTCACGTCATCACACAGAATTTAAATGGCATTTCGTCAAACTTGAAGAGATATATGTTTAAGTTCCACTACGACTTTAATCTCGCTCAAAAACCTAGCCGGTTGACAGCGTGAACGAGCGTTAAGCATTGGCTAAGTTGAGTAAGGGCTAAACGCCGGATCCCATCTACTATAATGGTTTATAGACTAACACGTCGTCTAAACAACGGTAATGGCTGGTGCTCTACCGCAATGATCGAGAATTTCCTCCGAATCTTTATGGCAGGGTTTGACGGCGTTGCCAAGCGTTGATCAGCCCTGAGTCATCGTCTCCGTAAGCAGAGGTGGAGCAATTATTCTCTCGCAGTTATACGCTTCCTACGAAGACATTGTCTGTACACACAATTTACGTGCCGCTTTCGCAGCCTACTCTTTGGCGTTTGCTCTCTGACAGCAGCTTGCTGTGGTGTTGCAAGTACAGGCTTCGCTTCGCAGCAAACGCTGTCCGAAAGGCTTGGAAGAACACTAAATTTTGACACGTGGTGGTTGAAAACTACTTCATCTATTTATTTTTTAACGGGCAGCAGTACAAAAACTTTTTTTTTAATTTTGTCCCCCATGTCTTGACAGGGTTTTGCAGGGAATAAGGTCAGACTCTTGTGAGCTAAACGGCTCTTCACCACGAACCTCACGGGAGGTTTAGAGAGGTGAATGACGCGGCCGTCTCCGCGTCTTGTCGTCCGAGCGTCGGGGATATTCAGGTTAACACGCTCTTGAGGGAAGTTAAACTACTTTAAGAGGTGACGATATTGCGATGGATACGGGGATGATGACTTGAAATTAAACGACGACGGAGTTACGGCGGGAAGTTAAACGAAAATGTACGTTTTGTTCTCTAATGGAGTTCCGATGTCTTAATTGGACGTGAATTTATAAAACGAACAAATGTAGAAATTGTCCAATTAATATAAGGAATTTTTTGAATTTAACATAAAGTAAATGACGTCAATTTTATTTAATGTGTAAATTTTACGAAAGGATGTCATATATTTTGGGAAAAAAGGTGAATAAACCCCAGGAAGGATGTATCATTTGTTGAAATCCATGCACATGGAAAGAATTACAAAATGTAGCATGTAAAAGTTTGGCTGATTTATCATCAACATTTCACTTGGCTCAAGTTTAATTCAAGGGCATCAGCCTTGGTATGGTTATGATTGCCTGAATGTTGTCATAGGTAAGATAACATTACATGAAGTCGTTGTAAATAAACGTATATTAACATGACCGGAATGATCCTGAAAAATCTAAGTCAAATGAATGCCTGTATTTATATATTTTCCTTAAAATTTCCTGCTTCACCCCTGCTATTACAAACATTACGCTTCAAAATACAATTATTACAACAGATCACAGACGGAGTATCTGCGATAGTCCTTTTCTTCCATTACTCATGCCTGAAGAGATATAAAAAGGTGCATCCATTGTTAAGTTCCTCAACAACGTTTTCCTGAGCGCGATTCGTGAATCAGAAATTTTCGTTATTGAGAAGGCTTCACAATGACCCCATCCGTCGTAGGCGAGGCAAAAAAGAAAGAGTGATAGCCATATCTTACGAAGACAAATTTTTTATGTAGCCATAGACTGACTTTTTGTCTTTATATCGTGATGCGAGAGGATTAAGTTGAGCAATTTTACTATAACGAGACCTCAAAAGAAGATGAAATACCTTTATCGTCCACAGTTAGGGTTTGAGGCATTATGCAAGGAAAAAAGCCATCGGGAAATAAATAGTTACGTAAGGAAGGAGGTATTCCATTGTTTGGGGACGAAGACGTGAAGAGAAAAAAGCGAACAAGTGTGAGGGGGGAGAAAAAGGAATGAGTGAGGGTTAAAAATAAAAAAATGACGCCGTAAAATTAAGGCAGCACTTAGGAAAGGAGAGGAGTTTCTTTTTTGTCTTGGTATCGAGGCAGCAGAGGCTCTGGACGCCATTCTCGTTGCAGCTTGTGGAGTAGAGCGTTAAAATAGCCGCGATCGGATGAAAATGAAAAAAGAAAACTTCTCAAAGGATGGAAAGATTTGATAAATTTAGGATGAAGATGCTAAGAGAAAGGTAAGTGCAGGTTTGAGAGGGTGAGATGGAAAATAATCAGCCAAAGCTCTCCAATCCTTTACCACTTCAGCTCACTTTTACTTTAAGTTACCTTTCACTTAACCTTTACCCCTTGCCTAAGTATTTTGAGCTTATTTTTCTCCAGTTGTAACAGAAATAAAAAGGGTGTTATGAGTCTTGAATGAAATACGTGTGAATTCAGTGACATTGATGACGCAAAAACCTTGTTTTAAGCAAATAAAATTCTTAATATTTCGCGAACTACCTTCGGGGCTTTAACTTGCCTTACTTGTACGCCCCGTGGAGGTTTTTTCTTGGGATTATAAAAAAATATCACGGTTAGATGTAAATTCATTTGGAAAAATAGTTAAGAAAGCATTGGCACCTTACACATTTTAATATCCGTGCGCCATAACCTCCTCACTTTTTAAGGATCCCTCCAGAACGTCCACTAGGATCATTTCCCATTGAAAATTTCCTTCATGTGGTCAAAATACTTAAAAAGTGGTTAGGTTTGAGTAAAATACAGTGAAATCTTAAGAATTATAACCTTAATATTGCTTAATAATGATGGTCGCAATATAGAGACCTATATCTATATAAATCGATAAAATTTATTATACTTTATTTGAAGTCAAATGATTTGATCAAATTACCATGATTCCTTCAAATTCCTCAATATGGCTAACGTCGTAGGTCTCTCACTGCGCACCTTCTTTGGCAATACTTCCCATTCGTTGTTCCCTACACTTTAGTTTTCAGGAGCCATATGTCTCACAATGCGTCCGAAAGCCTGCCTGTCTGTCACTTTTGTGACTTTTCACGTATCTTATTTCCAAGTTCTTCGTTCTACTGAAGGTTCTCTCCGCCAAATCGATCTTCATCATTCTTCAGTGCCACGTCTCTACGGAATTCATTTTGCTTTCACCCGTTGTTGTGATGGTAAGAACTTTATTTCCATGTCACAGCATGCTTCACACGCTGGTATGCTTTTTTATGAGCTGTTCTCCGACCGCAATGCTCGTATTGCGGAAAACATTGATGCCAAAACTATACGCCGCAAGTAGGGGGGGGGGATGAGTGAAGGGGGGATAGCCGGGAAGGGGAGGCTGAGGAGGACATCTGGAGAAAGGGACGAGTTTGGGAGTGTTCAGAAATACGACGTGGGACAGATAGACAGCTCCACAAGAGGGTGACAGTGTTCGGCGGGCGGGGGTCGTAACGAGGGCCTGTTATCAAGATGAATGGGAGTCACGTCTCGGCGGAGACGATAAGAACAAACTATTGTCTCGTTCCGACTCAAGTGGTTTCCGAAGCGTGTCAGAGAATCGTTTGAGATCCAAGGATACAAGCGATTCGACCCATGATCCTTAAGGGGCAGAAAAGGGAGTGGCCTTTCCATCCCAAATTACGAGGCTTTAACCGGAGGAGATCGGAGAGGCCAATTGGTGCCCCTTGAAATATCGTTTCCGATTCATGGCCTTTCCTCGTTAATAGTGGTGAGGTCACTGTTGTTACGCCATTAACTTGCACAGCACGAGATCTCTTCTGAGTATAAAAACTATATTTCCTGAATACTTTCGTAAACAGTTGCTTAAAAGCCGGATTCAATTCAAGACGACCGAAAATATTTTCTCATTTTGGTTGGATTCGGTGAAAAAAAAACAGAATTCTGTTGAGTATTCATTTTGCTCATTGTTTCCTCCATTTTTTCAGTTATTTTTTAATGTTGGAAAAGAGTAGTTACTGCGAAATAGTTCTCTTTATCCTTCTGTTTTACATTTTTGGAGCTACTTCCATATCCAAGCGTTAAGTTTTCCTAAATTTTGCTGAAATCATTTCCAAATCAAGCGCAAATGTGACCATGATTCTCACAATCTTAAGATTTTCCTCAATGATAAACGGAATAGTAATTTCTTCAAAAAATAATCCAGCTATGCTCTTTATTCCATTTATGGCTGTGCAATGTAGGCGGATATCCATCCGTCAACAAGGAGAGGAGAGTGAATACAATTATTGTTGATGAGTATCGTGTTGAATGTTAAATGATGATATTGAAAGCTTTGAAACATGATTTTTTAATAAAAAGACTATTAATTTTGAATACGGACAATAATTTTTTATTTATTCTAGGGTGCACTTGAATAAATGTGCATTTGATCAAATCTTTTATTTTTCGAATTTTTTGAAGATGCATTTGAAAAAAACAATATTTTTATCCAACCTCGGCCGAGGACAACGAAGCTAAATAATCTGCCAGCCGTAAACTTACGTTTCACTATCATACCATCGCAGAAGTTTAACGTCAAAGCTTGCTGGAAACACCATGCTGAGAATTTTAGAATTCTTTTCAACAATCCTCCAAAACTTTTTCTCATGCGCTATCATTTACTGTTAAGTAAAACAGTTTCATCGCTGTTAGCTCTCTCTTCGATACCATTTCTTTGTCGCTTGGTGTCTCTCTACGCGATATGCTTTCGATATAATCTGCCGGTTGCGTGATTACATCTAAAACAAATTACCAACCGATTCCGTGAATTTCAATTAATTTTGTCTAGGCATATATTTATCATGAGTAATAGCAGGTATAATTACAATCCGATATCGCCTCCTACTTGGTAAATTTTCTTCCACGACCATTTCCAAGGCTATTTCTCAAAGATTGTGGAATGAGACGCTGAAAGAGAAGCAGTGATAAACTTATTTTTTTAAATTCTGGGCTCTTTTAGGCAAAAATTAAGCCTTTCAGCCACGAAGATTATGGCGTGGATAAGAGCTTAGAGGGTAACTCTTTATTAGTGGAAACACATAGTGTTCATTTGCAAAGGATTAAACGGGTAGTTGCTCAACAAGATCGATGACAAATTCGACGTTCTAACCTCACTAGTGATTTGAAATACCTCATAATTTTTTCAGCTATCTGCCTCGTAAGTACGCGTGCATTACCACTCTCAAATACCACAATTTACTGTTAAGTTCCATCGAAGCACCTTCTTAAGATCGGGGCTCTAGTGCTTTGCCACGAGAAAGAAAATAAATACCAGTTTTCGGTTGTGTTCTTGCTCGTTCAAGTATGGATCAGTGGGTCGTCATCGTTAAAGACCGTTGCGAGGGGGCTTAAACGTTAAGCTTTTTAATGGGAAAGCGCCCTCTGAGAAGCCTTTCGCGTAACTCCCGACAGATCGACGTCTCACGGTTGAATGTGAAGGTAAATTGCGTGATTCATTCGGCGTTAAAAGCTTGGAAACCGATGAATCATTACCTGTGGCAAACACTACGACGCGGAAACATTCAAGCGCCGATTGCGCCAAATCACCGTGAAGGAATATACAAACGCGTCGAGGGAACCTTTTCCGTGGTTCGTCCTAGGCAAGGAATGTATATGAGAGCATATCTCTTTCTCCTGGTTCGTGTTTGAATGCACGTTTAAAAGTGTGTTTGAGTGAGTAAACCGTTCCCGTGAGTAAATATAACCGTCGGTCTACCTAAATTATCTTTGTACGTTCCGACCAGTGATGAAAAATAATGCGGCTATTCGAGCGATGATTTTACTGATTTCGTTTAACCTTCATCCGGACCGCGGGCTCTTTCGTGGCCGCGCGGTGGTAATTAATCGCCTCATGTTTTTCCGTCTTTTTTGTTCAACTCTGCATCGTAAATCATTATTGTTAGGATCAACGTGATGAATAAACTAAGAACACAAGTGAAGAAATTGCCATGAGAAAAATTCGACCTGGACAGGGAATCGAACCACGGACCTTAGGTTTGCCGGACCAATGCGCAGACCACTACGCTATCCAGGCATATGTGCTGGTGAAGGATACTGACTCTTGATTGTGGCTCCTTTGAAGTCCTCTTCTCCCTTGCGTTGCCATCTTTGATGGACCGCAAGGGCCTAAGATCTAGTTGCCTTGTATCCACCAAAATTGCCATGGGAATTTGGAAGCCTGGATAGCGTAGTGGTCTGCGCATTGGTCCGGCAAACCAAAGGTCCGTGGTTCGATTCCCGGTCCAGGCCGAATTTTCCTCATGGCAATTTCTTCAAAAATAAATTCACCCGCCATGTTTGAATTTTAGTACACAGGTGAAAATGCACCAGAGAACGTTTGACTATGAATAAGACCAAAGACAGGTCGAGTCAAACTAGGACTCCGAGCGCGAGGGTGCTGTACAGTTAAGAGGACGCATCATACCCTTCGGTAAGGAAAAGTTCTGTCGAAAATCCACAAAATGGAGTCACTCGCACCCGTTCGAGGCGTTTTGGTGTCCGGGATTATTACAGGATATTATTTCAGGATAACTCTCGCACAAGGCAACAGTCGTCGGTAAGTTGTAGCCAAGTCTCCGGCGCGTAAGTACAGGCAGCGCTTATATAAGATCTGTGCAAGAAGACTGAACTAATTGCATCACCATCCGAGCACATCATGGCCGAAAACCATTCAGGTAGCTTGCCGAAATATACTAATTACAGATTCTATCTTACAACCGTGCCAGCTGTTACTTAGCATTCCGATAGAGGAGGGATTGATACATCTCTATTAGTTTTATAATTGTCAATAATAATAATAGTTTTTATAAAAAATACACCCTACATCTTGCCGTTTTCCCGATGGTTTAATTATGCTCCGGGACAAAATTTTCATGTTTCAGATACGAGCCTCCCTTGGCAAAGGTCTATTATTTATACTATACAAATTTCAAGTTAATGACGTAAGACTTAAACAAAAAATCTGGGGTCGGAAATCATCCAAAATCCGACCTGTCGAGCGGGTGTGATGCGTCGCCTCAATGTGCAATATTTAATGTTCCAGGTGGAAGTTTTGCTGACATTGTTTCCATTTTTTCATATGCTGTTCACAATTCTTCCCCAATAAGCACTCCTGAAACAAAAAAATGCGATTTCAGGGTGAAATTTAAATTTAAATCTGTGAAAGTACCACGTTCCAAGACACTGGGAAAAAATTCTTGGGTGCTAATTATTGATATACCGTAGTAAACGGGCAGCCAAAACGAGACATGAAACGGCAGAGCTCTGATGAAAATTATGAGAGAGCAAACTGAAGATGAAATGGAAGATGACAGTCAACTAATCTTAGGATCAGGACTAATGATGATGGTCACGGCGTTAGAATCGCTTCGTACATCAGTCCGTCACGCTCATTGAGGTATATGGAGAGGGCACTTGCTATACTGGCCAATGCTATAAGCCGAAGTCAGTCCGCCATCTTCGTTGACCCTCATTTCCCTGTAGCGTTTGAAGGCTAATGCACTAAATTTGTAATTTTACTGTTTTTTCCATCGATAACTTATTAAAAATCAGCATGCACTTACTTTATTAATATGGATTCTCCATACGTATTTTGTTTATTTATTTAAATTAAAAATCACCCATATTCCCCATGAAATAGGTCGTATAATTAGGTAAAATCCATAGCAATAAGCAGCCAATATATGTTTCAAGAGTTACTTACCTTTAATTTTAAACAGATGGTGGATGTTTTCGCATTAAAATCCGCTAATTCGTCCATTCCGTCGTGCTATCCAAAGGAAAGTACGGAAAGAGCAGAGTTTTACAATATGGTTGTTATTTAGGTTGTCATGGTTACAGATTGATGACGTAGTTGCCTCTCCATACACCTCAATGGTCACACTGTTCGACAATTGCTTATTGTTTGATAGAGCCGTATCGCACGGCCTAACCGTTATTCCTGAGACAAACGCATTGTCAATGACTGAAAGAGGATTCGAACCAAGAAGATTTGCGTTGTCATGACGGTGAATTATCAACATGATTACCACGGCTGGCCATTTCCCTCATAATGATGTAATTAGTGGAATGAAACCTCCTAATTTCTTACGAAAAAAAATAAATTCCGGATACATCACACTGCAAAATATTCACCAATTTGATGGAATGAGCTAATTCTCGATGGAGTTAAATAATTGAGACCCAATAATTATGACAAATACTCAGTCTCACAGGGGTTGGTGTGTTTAAACGACGGAACGGAGATGCAATTATGATAATGCGGGAGATAATGAGGAATTGGCCTGGAATGTTCACTGAAAAATGGAGATCGTTATCTCTAGCTTGCCGAGGTGATAAAAAAATCTTTCAGCGGCACCAAAACTAGTGTGGAAGAGATGAAAATCCGATGAAAGGAAACGATGGTGGTATTTTTTTTTACAACCAAATCGAGTCGAATACGGCAGACATTTCTTCAGCCGCTAATTATTTGAGGTTTCCATCCCCAGAAAAAGGGTAAAACGCGGTGATGTTCCCGGCCGAAGTTCCCTAAAACACTCCCACATCCTTCTCCACCAATTAATTGCCCCGAAATTGATTAAACGACTTTTCATGATAAAAAAAAACAAGAATCAAAATCTGAAGAATAGAGAGAAAGTCGTCGATCGAGTTCAGAGAAGAGAATGCATCAAGCTTTCACGTTATTTTTTTTTCCTTCTCGACTTTCATTCATATTGAAATTACATCCTATTTCCAAATTAGGGTCTCACCAACGCTACTTCCGTCCAAAGGCCAAAAGGTCAATGTGCTCGAAGTTGTAAATTAGGGTCGCAGTCTTCCGAAGTTTCGCAAAAGGGGCGTGTGATGACAAAAGGGAACCCTTTTGATGGTCGATGCTTTAATGGGGTAATTCGAGAAATCGGTCGGGCATGGGGACGGGTGGGAAGGAGGTGTGGAATTCAGAAAAAAAAATGTGGATCAAATATAATTTTTTTTGAGCGAGGGTTACATCTCCTCTATTAGATATCAGGATGCCATCGCAAATCGAGGCGAGGATGGGGACGACAGATGTTCCATTTGGCACGTTGATTGAATCCTTCCAAATGTCCTTAACCCTCTCCTAATCCACCCACTATCACTCCCAAACTCCCGGACGCAGAATGAAAAACGGTGCACGCTCACCAACCCAATGTATGGCAATCCATTGCGTTACGTGTTCACATTTTTTTTTCGGAAAATAATAAGTGTTTGTTCGACTCAAGGCCCCATTATTTTCTGAAATTCGACCTCCTGCAAAGGCCTTTGAGCACGGTTAAATTAACAATTGTCATCCTAATCTTGATGTAATTCTACCGTCAAATGATTGAAATGTCATTTTATTTATTCATACCAAGGCCGTTGAGTACGGTTTAAGTTAACAATGGCCATTGTTATCTTGACGTAATTCTACCTTCAAATATTAAAAATTTCATTTTATCCATATACTTGGTACTTATAAAAAAACATGTCATTAGTTTGATTAGAAACCTTTCCTTAATCAAACCTTTGAATCGAATCATACCTTATTTAAAAACAAAGCTATGTATAAAAATATGATACTAAGTGATTTATCGGGGAAGGGGAGAGAAGAAGACCCGTAGAAAGAATTTGAGGGAAAATAGTGTTGTCCCATCAAATCATGATTATCGGCTTGTTTCAAACAATAGGCTCTTCTTTCACATCATTGCCGGATGGCATGATGAATAATTCAGTTGGATTGGCGGGGAGGTTTCATCAAGACGAAGTCATATAAAAGTTCACTTTCTCCCGATCGTACGATGTGTAATGATCGCCAAACATAAACGCTAGATCACGTATACATCTCGCTGGCTGATAGAGTATAGATCGTGTATAGCTAGCGTATAGATCTCGCCAGCTGAAAACTCTGTTTTCTTTTCCAATTACTTCAGAACGTGGGATAGAAAATGTGAGTTTTATCGAAGAAAACACTTGAGAACTTTAGTTTTTATGTCTAAAAATTAGTTAACTCGGTTAAACTTAATGGTTGAAGGCGTAACTTTGTGGAATGACACTACTGAAATGACTAAAAAGAGAGAACTCTTAGTATTTTCCACATTTAAAACTTTAATTCCCGACCCAGGTTTCGACTGCCTTGCAATCATTTTCAAAGGTGATTTAACTTGGTGTTATAAAACGCGAACTAACTGCGAAGTTACATTACAATTTGAGAGATTTTGTAATGAGGAGATCAATTTTGTGCGGGAGAATTTATAAATGATTCATTTGAGAAGGTTTCAATCAGCGGAATATTAAGTAATACTCCGGTCATGGCAATTGAGAGATCAGGGTTCGAGTCTCGGTCAAGACAGATGATTTCCTTTTACGGTGAATTCCACCCTTTGATGCATGCGCGTGACTGCGTATGCATATTTTGAAGTGGTTAAAAATATTAGGGCTTAACTAATTTACTATAAACTTGGTCTTGCAGCAGAGGCATTTTTGTCTCGTGAATAAAACCATTGCTCGGGAGAAAAATGTCAATTTCCGATAAAAAGTTACAGACATTCGATTTTTCAGCTTAGTGGATCGGTGCATTTCCCACTAGGCGTTCTGAAATGACTGCTTAGTGGAATTAAGTCGTCAGTTTTCCTTCCTTTTATGAGTTTCAAAATGTGTATTGACTTTTGAACTGCTAATTATTGCAAAATAGCATACTGACAGCCCGCATCATCATCCCGCATTCCTTGACATGGACAAAGGGTGCAAATAGCTCTGACAGGTTTATATGCACCTCTCCAATAGTCTAATGTCAACTTGAAAATCCTCCTTTAGTTCCTCTCATCGTGAGAAAGTCTAAAAATCGACTCGAAGCTGCATTATGTTTTCATGTCACGATTTGCGGATTGACCAATCTGCGATTGACTTATTATTATCTCATTTTGCCAGTAAAGAAGAAAAATAACCTAGTTGAAGCATTGCCTGCCCTCTGACACGCAAAGAATACCACATGAAATCATTGCATACTTAATTTTAGGCTCTCAAAACGCTGTTTTCTTAATATGTACGAAATTTATAGTTGTTTGTATCAGTACTTGCCGAAGAGATATTAGTCTCAATAGTAATTACTAAAGCGATAGCAATTACTGAAGATTTATCTAAGCGTTGCAAATAATGTTTGACTAGTGGAACGTACCCGTTGAAATTCAACGGGTGCAAAACACATTGAACTTATTTTATACTATCGATAACAATCGAAATATATCGATATATATCGCGCACAATGTATTTCTTATTGATTATATGGATTCTTCTATTTCAATTGATACGTTATAATGTTGAAAGCGCGTTATATTGCAAAAAATATAATAATATGTATCTGAAACTAAATTGGTATCAATTAAATATCCTGAAATAAAGGTTTGCTCTGCACCATGGAGCAAGTGCGTGACGTCAAGATGGCGGATCGCCTCATCCCCTAAGAGAAATAACAAGGGCCATTTTTTAACACCAATTTTAGGAAACAATAGCAATATTTAGGAAGTAAGATATGCCGTCGCATGTTCTCTGATAAATTCTGTGCATTTTGGTACCTCATTTGTAGAGTTTGGTTGCGTATAAGTTGAGAAAAAGGTATCTATACAGTAGAAATAATATAGGAGATTGTTACCATCTCCGTCAAAACGTCCTCGTTTGATACCTAAAATATGGTGGTGAATATTCGCATTTAAACAGTCCTTGAAGTGAGCAAGCGGAAAAAATTGAGTAATTAGTTGCTTTTTACTTACAAAGGAATACATCATCGGTCGTTCAATGCCATGGTTGGTTGACTGCAGCTCTCCACCCTTGCCTATCTAATATTAGGTCCCTTACTTCCAGGTGGCTCTTAATCTGTACTTTCCTCCTTATCGGGCCCAAGAGCTAATTCCAGGATCTTCCTCAGGGGACGTCTCCCCCTTTTTTTCCTTCAATTATGTTCAGTTCATCACAAACCCATTGAGCCTCAGTTAAGTTAATTGACTTACTAAATGCTTGTTCCTACAAAATCAATCAAATTGTTTGCAAAAACCTTATGTGCAATTCATCTGGTGCTTTTTTTTCTGTACAGTTTTCGAAATGGTCCATCCCTCTTCTATACTCCTGTGAATTTCATCATTTCTTATTTTGTCCGTCCATTTTATCTCCAGCATCCTCATCCAGCACCAAGTTTTAAAGTCTTCTCGTCTGGTCAGCTTTTCCAGTGGTCAGTGCTTCCAATCCTTAGAGTGCCACGCTCGACAAGAATGTTTTTGCGTACTGCATCCAAGTCTGCAGTCCTATCTTCTACGAGTGCTGCAGTTATTCTTTTACCATGAACGCTGCCTTGGCTACGGTCTTTCTTGGCTTGATTCAAAGGAATTACTAGCGGCTAAAATAGAATATAATTAAACAGCGATAGTAGGACGCTGTGGCGCTATTCTTCACCCTTTAGAATTACCTCGAAGTGAGACGCAAAGGAACAAATCAATGTCCTCTGGGTCAGTTGCGTAATGGAATTTGCAGTACGTTGTTCATTGACCTTCACTCATAATTGACTTTCAATCAGAATTTCAGATTAAGTGCGGGCCAACTTTCAATTTCCTTCACTACAGTGACGTTACCGGGAGTCAAATTACTTTTTATGACAGTTTACTGCCAATTACGACCGAAAGGGTGAAAAAATAAAATATAACGGGTGAATTGAATGTTCTCCGTTTGCTATTTTTTTTCTCTCCGCCATTGGAATTCGACGCCGAAGAAAAATCACTCTCGGTCGCAGGTCGAATTCCGCATTCGAATGAATTTCGCCAGGCAGAGATGGCGCTGCGTCTTTATTGATTTCCGTGAGTGCTGATGGATTTCCAATTTGCTTTGAATAAGAACACATAGCTCACAGACGTAACTGAATGCTTGTACCTACAAAAATCAATCAAATTGTTCGCAGAAATGTGAATGCTCCCTCTTTTACTTCAAAGCATGCCCAAATAATTCATTCGTAAGGGAGTGAAAAATAGGATACAAAAGTGCACACGCACTTACGCACATTTCACTGTTACGAAGTGCTTAACACCGTCATTACATTACGGATGCCACATCCACATCGATGTGTCGGACTACTCGATGTTTTTTCGCCGAGGCATCGAAAACATCGAGTAGTAAAATAATCCGATGAAAATAGAGTGAGTGGTTTATACTTAATGGACATAAAAAAATCGACCACTCGATGTTTATAAAAGGCATCCCTACATTACGTTATTGAAAACATCGAGCAGTCGATTTTTCGATGTTCATTAAGTACTCGCCACTCACTCTATTTTCATCGGATTATTTTACTCCTCCATGTTTTCGATGTCTCGGCCAAAGAACATTGAGTAGTCCGATACATCGAAGTGGATGTGGCATCCGTAGCGTAATGACGCTGTTAAGTACTTCGTAAGAGGGAAATGTCATTTCTTTTCCTACGGTAAAAAGACAAATTTGTTAAAAAACATGAGACAGGTGGCGTTATGTAAATGGAAATCCTACATTAGAATTCTTATTAAAAGAGAAGTCGTACTTTTTGGAGATTCGGACAGTAGCTGTTGCTGTTATCCATGATACACTGGCTCCATTTTAATAATATCCTCCTTCATAACCTACCATTACAAATGCGAACGTTACATTGTCCATGTATCGAGTATCGATGATATACTCACAATGGGTACCGAATGAAATATAAAGATTCCAAAAAAGGTTTTGCTGCAAGATTTTGTATTTGTAAGTTATGAATCAACAAATAATAAGTGACAGTGGAAATCATTTTTCTGAAGAATGAAAAAATATAACAAATAAATTGACTCTTTGTTGGCTACAAGCGCTTTCTGTGTTGATTAGCTATGTTTCCAACCTATTGTAAAAAGTCCTTTTCACGAGAAGGGATGACATGACTTCCGCCGCTCTACCATAATGTTTACATGATTTTCTACAGAGTTCATTTTTGTATAAAACAATTTTATTATTTTTTCTTTTCATGATCTATGCAAATCTCGAAGAAATACTTGGTGAAATGGCGGAAAGCCCGTTGATAAAATACATTATTTTTGTGACAACACTTGTACAGAAAGAAAAGATTGATCGTCACTTTGCCAAGAATAAATTCAATGGAAAAAAATTCGAGTTATATTTATTTAGATTAATATCAAATCTGATTTATATGGAGTTTTTCAAATCGTAAGAAAATTTTAAATGGAAATGTGTCTAATTTATATAATGCAAAACCTCAAATTAGAGATGGGTCGGTCGCGAACGAACGAATCCATTCGAACGACTCTTTGAAGTGAGTTGACGAACGGAGTCGTTCGCGGCAATGAACCGTCGTTCCTTACGAATCATAATGAAAATAGGCGCAACACCCGGCAAAGATGGGAACTAACTGACAGGCGAGGCCACGAGTCCCCCCACCCTTGGAAGTTTGGGAATGGAAATGGGCGCACCACTCGGCAAAGCAGAGAATCAAGTGAACGACAGGAAGAAACGAGTCCCCCCACTCTTGAAATTTGAAGGCTGAGGGAGGGGGACCTGTGTTCTCGTAGAGCCCGCGGTGAGGGAGGACTCATGAGTCCTCGAGGAGTCAGATTCGGATTAGGATTCAGATTCAGTTAAGGACTCGGATTCAGATTAGGATTCGGATTCAGATTCAGTTGAGGACTCGGATTCAGATTAGGATTCAGATTCAGTTGAGGACTCGGATTCAGATTAGGATTCGGATTCAGTTGAGGACTCGGATTCAGATTAGGACTCAGATTCAGATGAGGACTCGGATTCAGTGATTCCTTGAGGAGTCGCTGGCCTGAGAATCAAATTATACTCAAGGAATTAGTGATCGCGGTGGAATAATGAATTCTTGACTATTAAAATCTTGTCCATTTGCGTTTGTTCGCAAACTTCTAAAAATTTTCCTCGATCTTTGAATAAATAAATTCATAATTCCTTTATCTGCAAACCTACTGAGGCAAATATTTAATCAAAATTATAAATTTTACCAGAAATATTTTTTTAACATTTTTGAGTTTGTTCCATTAATGACGGAGCAGAAACTTTTTTCAAAAGAATAGCATTGAAAAAATGTTCCAAAAGATTTTCGCTGCATTTTAGGCGTATGCTTCCGCAACTTTCAGGAACAGTAGCCTACGAATATTTCGATGAACGCGCTGTACCTCATCCACCCAAACTTGCATTAGCAGATTTTAGCTCCTCCATTTTTTATATACTTCGATGCATTTCTTACACACTCAAAAAGATGGTGTATAATTAAAAGACTCGATTTCTCGGTTATTTTCGGCGGTGTATACCATTTTTTATAGCGAGTGATATGACTCTAACTTTTTTTTAGGTTTTTCACCATTTTTAGAAGTCGTATATGTTTCAGCAACAAATATACTTTTTCTCGTCAGCAGTAGTTTTTAAGGCATGCTTACAGAAGCACTGCATAGTGAAACCTGCCTCAGAGGCCACCTCACTAGGGCGGTCTCATCTGTGTGCGATAAAAATTTTCGGAAAATGAATTTATGATTTTTTCAATTAAAATTTTACCTCCAATCAGCGGAAACTTTCTCTCTTGCGGGAGTTATTTCTAAGGCCTGCTGTTGGCCGCTAAATACAGGTTTCACTATATGTTTAAATTAAAGTTAAAATTTATTTCAATGAACCACTATAATGAAAAAAATTGAACGAGAACGAGATCCAAGAATCGATTCTTTAGATTGAACGACCGATTCAAGACTCGGTCATTGTATTGAACGATGTTGCCCATCTCTACCTCAAATAGGAAGACAATAACCATTCGATACATCGATTTTTCAAGCCGATGAAAATTGAGTGAGTGGTGACTTCATATATAAAGATCAAAAAATTGACAATTCGATATTTTTCAGTCGATGTGGCTTAGGGTATAGCATGAAGAAGTACGCGGACGTGTTTGTAAACAATATGTTGCTTTTAACTACTTATCATCACGGCTTATTTTATCAACTCGGATTACTTATGTAATTTATTCACCATAATTTTCATTGGTATTAGTAGAGGAAATGTCTGGTTAATGTAGTGATTTATCTAAATATATATGAAAACAGAAATAGATAAGTAAAAAGCCCTGCATTTTCTTTATACGTACAGAATTATTTCGTGCAAACGCCACGTTAAGAGGGTCGCTTCTGGTACAAAAATCAGCATTCAATGGCTTCGTGCGTCCACACGCCATCTATACTCTTTTCTTAAATTTATTAACAAACGCATCACATTTTACATTCATTTCATCCTATTTTCAGAGCAAGGCAAACAAGTCTAACTGGTTAACCTTTTAAAATGTAACGAACGCCGATTGGAAGATGCATTTTCGGCCACGAAAAATGTATCTAATGTTCATAATCCATAGAATAATTTTGAGAAACGAAAACGATGACCTTTTCCGTTAATATGACAGAGGTCCTGGTTTTCATCTTCATTACTACCAGCAGTCAGGCACTAGGGTTCATTAATTGCTGCCCTCCCTTCTTCTCCGTTTATGGGTGACTCTATCACTCTACGGCAGCGGTTCCCAAACTATGGGTCGCGACCCACTGGTGGGTCGCGGGAGCAATTTTGGTGGGTCGCGCAGGGAAGGTGCCTTTTAAAGTAAAAATTAAATCTTAAATAATTACCCAAAAATTCTCTTCAAATATGTTTTAACGCTAGATTAACAATAAGAAGCGTTAAAAATAATAAAAAGAACATAGACAATATAGTCAGTCGATACTATTTCTGTGAAAGCGAAGAGACTTCGCTATGTTGTACGGGTCTGTTGTCTTTTGTCCCGCCGGCGCCGGTTATATTGGGCCGCGAAAAGTATTCCAGGTTGGAGGTGGGTCCCAGGACAGAAAAGTTTGGGAGCCGCTGCTCTACGGTGATTCATCCATCGCGCCCTAAAACGGCCAGTGCACTTATCCATTGGTCTTACATTGCTCAGCCTTGCAATGCATGGACCATTGGAAAAGTTGAGTATTGCATGCTGAGAATTCCAGTCGTCCATGCATTGCATGCTCAACTTTTTCAATGGTCCATGCATTACACAGCTGAGCAGTGTAACATACCGTATTGGAGTTCCTAACCTTTTAAAATGTAATGAAAGCCGATTGGAAGATTCATTTTCAGCCACGAAAACAATGTTCCTAATGTTCACAATCCATGGAATAACTCTGAAAAACGAAAAAGGTAACGTAACAATACGGTATATTTGCTGTCTTGCGCACATCTACTCAGCTCTCCATCTGTTTTTAAATGCGCACAATCTAAAACGAACGGAAAGCAGACTACGCTCTAGTGTCGCGAAGTGAGCAGCGCACTACGGCAAATGGAAAGCACTATTTACTACCCAGTTTCGCAGAGTTTCCTTCAAGCCACGTCCATGTTTTCTCTCCAAATCTCCGTGGGGAGTATTCCAATCATAATAAACGTCAAAGAGCCAAACAAATGATGACTGGGAGAGGAGAAAAAAAAACTTTCGCGCTAAGGAGGTGTTTTGGGAAATTGGTAGGGGTTGAGTGGCGTCTTCAAAACGAGAAACACCCTTGACGCCCAATTACGTTGAGGAGGAGGAGGGGGTGGGAGGGCGGGTGCCAGCCGGAAATGGGGGGGAGGGTGGGGGAGGAGGTGGGTGTGTAGGGGAGCGGGGGATGGGAAAGTGGGGCGTCGCGGGACTGGAAGGACGCCACACCCTTCGAGTCATCCTTTCCCGTCGATGTCCCCCTCAACTGACCGACCGGACGACCTAAACCCACCCTCCCCCACACGACGCAGCAACACGGTCGGATAGAGCGGAGGAGGAGATGGAAACAACAAGACTTACACCGTGCGACGCGGTATACATGGAGCATTTTATGTGGTCCCGCGCGGCTCTCGGCGTGGACGTGGGGGAATATATACTAAAGCCATTGGGCGCGTCGTCCGCAGGAAACGGGAGGTTATGGATGATGGGAAGCGGGAATTGGGGAGCTGGGAGCTACGGGAGAGGCGCGTGAGAAGCGACGACTGGTCGACCGGGATGCGCTAGACATACCTCTATCTATATATATTTATATATGCTCCACTCTCTCTATTTCGTCCTTCTCATCGGGGGTAAAGTGAAGGACCGCGATAAATACAGGCAAGACAGGGAAGATGAGACAACGGGATCCCATCCGGAACAATGGACGTCACCAGCTAGAAAAAAAGCATTCCTTCCGTACATGAAAGGCGCCACCGACAAGATAGGCTACGTTCTTCGGAAATATGACATCAAGGCAATTTTCAAGCCACATGTGCAAGTTAAACACTTAACTGGAATATGTGAGGGACGGGACACCGCTGCAAGTGGAAGGAGTATACGAAATTCCCTGCGGAACATGCGGGAAAAAATACATCGGCGACACTGACAAGCACAGTCAAAACAAGACTGGAAGAACATAGACTGGGGAAAACTACTAAGTCCGCAGTCGCTGGGCATTAAGCCTTGGGACGCGCGGTCGACTTCGAGAAATCCGGAGTCATCGCTAAAGTGGATAGATTAAAACCCAGAGTCACCCATGAGGCCATCGAGATAAGGCAGAATAATAAACGCAATTTCAATAGAGACAGCGGCTTGAAAATCAGCAACACTTGGAACACAGTCATCCGAAAAAATTCTCAACCCCCTCCCTCATCCCCCTTGTTCTAACTTCCATCCCTCTTCCACCTCTTCCACTGGAGCCAATATATAAAAGCCGACAAATATAGTACGTTATATTCCCATGAATATGTGACCAGCATTGGGTCGCGAAACGTCGGGCCAAACCGATACCTCACGCGGCATTTACCCGGAATATTTTATTTTATCAATCAACGGAAATATGGGTGAGAATAGCAAAATAACATCCATTAATACTTGGGATAAATAGTGAGGAAAGATGTAGACCACACAAACAGAGTGAAAGACAATAGGATAGAGAAAATTACGAGAGGTAAGCCCAGATAGAAAGAAAGACGCCTGACGACCCAAGATCAAGTTCAAGAATGTCTCATTGGTCCTTCAATCCTAAGATTGGTTGACAGAAGCCCTCTACCCTTCCCTATCTAATGCCAATTCTCTTACCTCTTGGTAGCTCTTTCTACATACTTTTCTCTTTATTTGGTCCTTGAACTGATTCCTGAGTTTAAACTCGATTATTCCAGGATTTACTTTGTGAAAATCCGTTCTAAATAATTCAAAAGAGATATGGTACTTTTTTCGAGTTATTTATTTCAAGTCGACCGGTTTCGTCGAATAGATGACATCATCAGGTAGTCAACGGCCTGGACTTGAAACGACCTAAAACAGGACCTGATGATGTCGCTTATGCGACAAAAACGGTCGAATTGGAATAAAAAACTGTGAAAAAAGTACCACATCTCGTTTGAATTCATTATTCCCGGGTCTTCTTCTGGCGAATTTTCCCTCTATTTTACCTTCAGCTATGTTCTTCACAAAGCCATTGTGTCTCAGGGTGTGTCAAATTCATCTGGCTCTTCTTTTCTCAATGATGTTTCACATGGTCTCTTCCTGTCTACTCTTCTGCACACTTCATCATTTCTCATTTTGTCCGTCCAGTCAAGAATATATATATGAAGATAATTAATTGGTAGAAAAAATGGTGAAAATCATCCTACATGATAAAGAACACTGTCCGCAAGAGCTAGCTCGCTAAGTTCACTCCATATGATTGTTCTCTCACGTTCAGCCTAAGAGATTCCTCAGGACATGCTCAGGATATCCATGAAGGATGTGCAAAGCTAACTACATAGGAGGAAACAATTTGAAAATAACTGGAATGATAAATAAATATAGGATTCAAACTATCATTAAACATATATAATCGTCGAATAATCCTTATACATTTTGTATCTTAACCTTATTTCCATGTTAGGACGGCCATTCCAAGCATTTTTCAGATTTTCATACACATAAATGCATACCAATCACGCCGTTCCCTTCCGGGGCAGGCGCAATCAAAAAGTTTCACTCATAAATACATATTTTTACACCTAACTCTGCTTCAATAATTTCCTCCATACTGCCCTATCCTTGCCTCTTTGGCCTCATTTACCCCCATAAACTGCTTCATACACGCCCTCCTGTTTTTAAGACTCCTAATATTCCTCCTTCTAAGAATTTCCTCAACCAAATTCAACCACAACTTTCTCGGTCTACCTCTACCTCTCGCACCATTCATTTCACTCTTATATATCTGTTTCATTATTCGACTCTCACATGGAAAGAAATATATTTTTTAAGCAGTACTAGAGAAAGTATGGGATTCAGTGTTTGTCTTCGCTCACACAGCTGCGGCAAAATCTGCTTGAAAGGAAGGGTGTGTCCCAGAAGATAACTCAATCGGTGAGACACCAAAATAAATAAACAAGATTGCCTATTGTTTCGCCGTTCTCCTCAATCATCATGGCCATCAAATCCAACTCAACTCCCCTCGACTCCAAACCGCTTCATTCCTTATCTCCTTCATTTTTCGGGATCTACCGCGTATTTTGTAGTATAGTGACAATAGTTTTGCTGACACTAATGTGAGCGTCTTCAGGTCGAAGATGCCGGTTCATTAGTTTGGCCCTCATAATATAGGACCTATTTCCCGCCACCGGCATCTTCGACCTGAAGATGCTGACAGAAGTGTCAGCGAAACTATTGTCACTACACAACGAAATACGCGGTAGATCCCGAAAAATGAAGGAGATCAACGTAGAGCACCGCAAAAGCCTTCGTTCAAGCTTCATTCCTGTCTAATTATTCGCTTTACGTCCTTCATATTTTACCCGATGCGAGTCATTCCTGGCCTCGCTCTTCAATTATTCTCAATTGCATATTTCATTTCAAATATTGTTTTCAATAGCCAGTCGTGTCGCAAAGTGTGTGTCTCTTCTCTCTCTCTTCGAAGGGTTGTTTTCCTCAATCAATCTCGTTCCATCATCCTCCCTACTTCTTCAGTCTCTGTCCTTTTCTCTCCTGACCTCCGTCCTCTGCCCCGTTCCATTTTCCTCGCGAGATGTCACCCCGACCGCCGCTACACACCGAGGAAATGCGATGAGATTGGCTTCGTAAAAAAAAACACACCCGAAGGTTTGGACACAGCTCCAAAAAACTCCGGTGGAGGGGGTGGGGTAGTATTTTTTCCAACCTTTTCCTACATTCCTTCCTTATTCTGGAGAGGTGAGGGACGAGGGTTATTTTTTTATACGGAGAGACATCTCTCACGAATGTGTGAGTAAGAATGGAGGGGGAAGAGAGCGAAGATTGAGCGAAAAGGTTTATTTTTTATTTTTAGAGGAAGTGTGAGCAGAGGGGAATATCAGTGAGTCCTTTTGGCTCTTATCTTCCTCCGTCCAACCCACGGTGAAAATTAGTTTTTAACTGTCTCCCTTGTGTGCAGGGCGGTAAATGAAAAACGTATTACTCGGGAAATCGGGGCGGAGGGTTTATTAGGAGAGGAGGGCGGCAGGAAAAAAGGTCCCGGTGGTCGGCCGACGGTGCGTAAAAAATAAACAAAATAGCAATTTATTCGTCACGGAGCGATGTAGGTTTGCGGAATGCATAAAAGTCTGGGAAGAAAACGGCTTGGTGACCGGCGGCGTCGGTCGCTGCCCTGGGCGAGTTTCCTTGGACTGTGATATCCGAGGCATGCGAGCGGAGATTCACTCCACTGAGTGGAATACTTACGAGTCAAAAGGTTGCGTGGATCGGGACCAGCTAAGTCTGACGGAGCCGAAAAAGGAAGACCTCCCAAAAAATAAAACTTCTTGTTTAAAGAGTTTCATTAAACGTCAGCGGGATAACATTTTCGGCCACGCATTTTCTTTTCCCCAGGAAGATTTATCTCGAGGGCCACGGCCTGTGAGATTCATGAAGGAGGGTCCCAAAAACATTATTTGAACAAAACGCTCAGAAAAACGTCGACGAAACAACTTTTTGCTGCCGCAAATTTCTGGCATAGATAAAAGTGTCCCCGGCCGATAAACCAAAGGTCTCTCTTTGAATCCCACGTGGGGTGACTTTTACATCATCACCGAGTGCCTCTGTTTGCTCATTAAAAATAAAATCAAAGTCCCCAGAATGTTTGCGCATATCTCCGGGCAACACACATATTAAAATTTTCATAAGTTGCGACTCGTGAGTATTCTATATTTTTGCATCAACTGGCGACGTCAATCATTGATAACACGTGCACCAGATACAGAAAATTATTGGGATCGCGAGAATTACGTGAAATATACCGCTAGTTTGCATTGCACATTTCCAATTCGGATCCAAAGTGGTCAAACATATTGAAACTTTTAAAATGCCGAAAGTGAACTAGGTTCAACTACTCTTACTACAAACTTGATCATGGGTGAAATATGTCATCATTCATATCGATAAAAACTCATATTTTACGGCATAAATCTATGCCTTTCAAGGTGCCAGGTGGCAACGTGGTATGCATCAGTAAAGAATAAAATTAATCGTCGACGGGCTTACTTTGTGGAATTTTTCCATGGTCTGGAATGAAATAACTTTGTACTTTTCCACACGGTTTATTATGCTCAACTGGTTTCAACGCAATAACGCCATTTTCAAGAGGCTATTAATGAAAGAGGTTTAGTAACCTCTTGAAAATGACGCTTTTGCGTTGAAACCGGTTTAAGATAATAAACCTTGAGGAAAAGTACAAAGTTATTTCATTCCAGACCAATAAAGAATAAATCCAAACTGAAGTTCAGAGACGAAGGCATATGCATCTGTGAAGTTATGTAGATAAAACGTACTTTTTCATCATTGCTCTCAAATCGTTCAAATATTACTCTGCATCAATCTGTTTACACAGAAGGAAATGGAAATATTAACTCGAAATAATGTGCGATTCATATTTAAAAAAATATATTTAGCTAATAAATAATATGTCGTGCAATTTTCCACCAAATGAAATTTAAAATCTTTGCATGCACATTGCATGTGCATGGACTTTTGAATTTTTGACATATGAAATTTGATTTTCAGCCGGGTTTTAACGCCAATACATCATCTTAGGGTGATGAGCTGATGTCTTTACGCTTGTATCACCTGAAGATATTGTATCAACATGGAAATCTGGGCCGAAAGTGCATTTAATTATGTTAAAAACTGCACAATTTATCATTTCATGATGCGGAAATCCCATTCACTTCCGCGAGTATCTACGGATTTTACATTTTTAGCCCCTTTCTGCTTGTTACTACCATCGTAGCGTCTGGGAAACATGACCCTTTATAGATAAATGCACCTGCTTCCCCGCTAGAATAGATTTGACAACAAACTGACGACGTGGAGTCAAGCGTCGCCCTCTCAGGCGAGATTTTTGTCTTCCATTTTTGTTGAGTCTATCTGAAAATGATATTCCTTGACTGGCGTACAGGTGGCACCACTATGCAAGTAGAATTTACTGGTTTTAATAAACACAACGAGCGCTACAGGCAGAGCGTATAAGATAAGACATGCAATGTCAGAATACTGCCGAGGTCCTCGTAAAATATCGACTGATAAGGAGAATGAAATGTCCCTCATATTTATTGCAGCCAGTTGATTTTCATTTACGGAACATGAAAATGGTGGTCACAGAATCTGTATTGAACAGTAAATTGATGTCGCCTGTCGTGGATCACGATAAAAATCTCAATCAACTATTTCTTTTTCACTTTTTTCTTGGGGTCATGAAACACATTTTGATATGCCTCTTATTCCTTTGAAACAAATGACTGGAGTTTCTGTATTAAAGATTATGGCCTTCTACTCACGAGAAATTCATTGAAAGACTTGGGGTCCGTATTGATGCTGTCATTATGTCAGTAACAAAATCCTCGAACCAAGAAATGACTTCGTAATTAGGGAGGCCGTAGGGAAATTAACACAAATATCTCAATTTGAAGATGAATTTAAAATACTAGTCACTGCTATGAGAGAGTGAATGGGTGATGTTAAAAATGAAACCACTTAGTTTTTTCCACCAATATATTTAAAAGATCCGCGAGTATCTACGGATTTTACATATTAAGCCCCTTCTCGCTTGTTACTTCCATCGTAGCGTCTGGGAAACATGACCCTTTATAAAAAAAACGCACCTTCTTCCCTGCTAGAATGGATTTGACGAGAAACTGACGACGTGGAATCGAGCGTCGCCCTCTCAGGCGAGATTTTTGTCTTCCATTTCTGTTGAGTCTATCTGAAAGCTAAGTGTTTTATGGAAAAAACTAAGTGGTTTCATTTTTAACACGAATCATAATTTCCACAAAGTGCATTGGCCAACCATTGATTTTAGTGAATGAGTGATTGTCTTGGTGGAAATGGTCTCCGTGAAATATCAAGGGTAGACAACTGTGACCAAACTCAGAGGACATCATTTGAGAAAAGATGTCAGGAAAGATGGCAATGGTAAGTAGAGACGGAATTGGATTGGAAAGCTGCAGTCATTTGAAGATATTATTGTGACGTGCACCAATTTCAATCCCGAAATACTGATAAATTCCACTTTCTCAGGCGAGATATTGTAGAACAGCATTTCAATGATACACAAAGGATATCGTACTGTCTACCTTTTTATTGCAAACTCGTTCTACACGTGTATCGACTATCTTTCAGTCATCATCGGGTACGACTGTGTAGTACGAGTTTATAATAAAAAGGTAGACAGTACGATATCTTTTGTGTGTCACCAAAATACTGAGTTTGCGCTTTTTATTTACTTAGATTTAAACGTCTTGCTCAGTGAACCCACCAATTTTTCATGATGGGCACAAATGTCACCAGGAGGCTCCGGCTCTTTTCCCCAAACGCGACGGGACTTAAGTTCTGACAAAAAAAAGTAATGCCACCAGCCACACCGTAAAAAAAATGAACGAATTCAATTCTGCACCCTCCAATGAAGAAAAAAGCTTGGCTTTGGAAGGAGGGGAAGAGAGCTAAGGTGGGAAAAAAGGGGAAAAAAAGAGAGGAGCATGAAAAAAAAGATGAAGAGAAGGTCAAAGCTTAACAAGTGACGCAACGAATACACGAGTCAAAAAAGTTATTTCCCCGAATTATTCCATTAATTTTCATCCCATTCTGGAAGAGCGGAGAGAGAGAGAGGGTTGAGGAGTCAATTTTTGGCCTTCGTCACACCGCCATCCTTTTCCATCTTTATGTTCCTCTGCGACCCGCTCCCATACCGCCTTCCCGTTCCTTGAGATAGGGAGCCACAAGGAGAGAGATAGATAGAAAGAACATTCCCCCCTTTTCCGTTTGCCTTCCTGACCTCGCAAAGCCTCCGAAATGAGCAGAGCGAAGCGAACACGATATATAAATCGGCACGAGGCCTTCTCCTCTCTCCAGTCGACATCTTCTCTTCTCGCCGTCTCTCCACCTTCCGTTCCTCCACCTCCTCCTCGTCCGCCCTCCGCGGAATGTCGACAAGATTTTGCAATTAATGCCGGCTCCTCCTCCTCCTCTCGCAAGGGCGTATTGGAGGAGGGGGTGGGTGGAACGGATAAGGAGAAGGGGTGGACGAGGAAGGGAGGGATGGAAGGTGGAAAGGGGGAGATGGAAGAGATGAAAGGAGATTGGGAAACGGTAGGGAGGAGATGGAATTGAGGAACGGGCTGCATGGAACGGCGGCTTTATTGTACGAAAAAGCCACAGTCCAATAACATTACGAGAGTAAAAATTGGCTCGAAGAAGCACCCATAAACTAATATGACACCAAAAATAACCAGCATTCGGCATGAAAAATTGTTATAACAACAATATTCTTGATTTGTGGTAACTTATGCTTTTCTCTCATATCAGAAGTTCAACCAAATTTACATAAGTGACCACAATTAAAAAATCTTGTTGTTACACCTGTTACAAATGGTTGAGAAACTTATAGTTGTAGCATGGGGAGGGGAAAATTTGTATAAGAAAAAATTCGGGCAAAGGTTATACCATGGCTTATAGAATAGGGGAATCCTAAGGAAGCAGACATTCTTTTACAAGAAAAACATCTGGGTCACCACATCTATTTAGCTCACATCGATTGTTTGTTAAATTTGAAGTCAACCAAGTGTACAAACAATGTGAAATTTTTACGTCAATTCAATTACGAAGGATATTAAATCGATTATGGCAAATTTTCGCCAAAAATCAATAAAATACCATCATATTTACTCTGAAAATAGTGGAATTTAAAAGCTGTAGTTAGAAAATGATTCCGTTTTTCAGTGCACACGTTACATCGTGCACGAATAAATTTATAGTGTCAGTGTTATCACCATAAGAAGATAGGTGCAATAAAATTCATGAAAACTACGAACCACGAAATTACACCACATTAGTGTCCATTACGAGTCACAATAGATGAAAATGAACCGCTGATTTATTAAGTGGAAAACTGCAAGGTATCGGCTAGTTGAAAACTTGTAACTCACATGCGTTTTGTTTTTAGTTAAAAACTGCTAACGGGGAACACAAGTTCAAAGATCGGGTGAATATATGCAGTGAGAATAATTACTAATAAAAAGCGCTTTGAGCATTCCTACTCCTTGTTCTTTAGCCTGAAGTTGTTGCCATTGAGACATATGTTTCTTTTTAAGGCCTTAAAGCTATTCTTTTTAAGAAGTGGTAATTTGCAAGAAAGGCCTAGTACAGTAAAACTTACGCAGAAGCACTGAATTTCATATTCCAAAGCCAAATCTCCCATTATTCAAAAGGACTAGGTTTTTGTTCAGTGGACCAAGACTTTTATAATTTACCGAGTGACATTGAGGAAGTAAAGATTGAATATATTTGTTGTAAAAAGGTGAGAGATTGGCTATAATCTCATCATGGTATGGACGTTCTATTATGATTTCACGATTGTGTATTGTATAAAAAAGTGCAATGTAATTTGTTTGCCACTGTTATTTTTCTAACACACTTAAAAAATTGAAAACTGCTTATTTTTATCCATGTATGTTCTCGTTTATGGGTTTAGTCTTCATTTTTTTTGCTCATGTCTTGTCAAAAAAGCTATTGCTATATTTTTCAATGATATATCTTGAACGCATAAATAAGTACTGGTAGGTTCTATACTGGTGTAAACCATTGAATCTACTTAAAGCCCCACAGTTGTATTTCTTAACTTTTTCTGTTGTTTTTTAAGTGGAGCAATAAATTTATCTATCTATCGAATTCTACTGGGACGGCTCAAGTCATACTGAAATCCATAGCCATTACCAAGTGCCAGCAAGCAGCCCACTGCGTCGTGAGCAGGACTGCATTGTAAAATACGTGCCTAAGGCAGTTAGAGTGTAATATCATTTCACCTACAAATCATTGAATTTGGTCTTGTTTCAAAGAAAAGTATCTCGCCCATCCAAAGATACCTAAATTTACGCCCATTATTCGAGACTGTTGACGAAAAATACCAGTCCTTTGACATGGAAATGGTACGCGTATGCACTCCAGAGAGACCTAATTTTGAAAAATGAGCAATTTATAATACCTATATCATGCTAAAAAATTAGCAGTGTGTGATTTGTATGTTTTCTCGACTATTAAAAAAAATATAAATCACATAGTTCCCGCAGTAATATTTTCATGATAGCAAAAAAACCTTCTGATGCGAATGTTTTAAACGCACCGCGCGAAAAAAATGAGTAAAGTAAAAGCCTTAGATGAAAATGAACCGTTGATTTACTAAGTAGCAAACTGCTAGGTATCAGTTAGTTGAAAATTGTAACAAAATTTATTGTTTCACTGGTAATTGTATTGAATGGTTTGCGGCGTGACTTCGTGAAACTGCTTCATGGTGAAATGAATAACTTTGTAAATTTCACATAGGTGACTTTAATGACTATGGCCATCAGACCTGATGATGTCGCACAGCGACGAAACTGGTCGTCATTAAAGTCACCTATGTGAAATTTACAAAGTTATTTATTTCAAAATGATTATTGTATATTGGTTGATTGAATTTTATATTGACAATTGTACCCAAAAATCGATTTTTAGATATTATTATTAAAATAATTAAGATTTTATTCACATAAAAGTATATTATTGCACCATTAATGATTCAATACTTAATTCGTGCTTCCTATAGATTCTGCAAATGAAACGTATTACTCGAATATGGAGAGTATTATGACTACGGAACTCTCTCTCAATCAAACTACGTTAAGGCGGAAAACTATTGGCCTCTAAACAATCATATCTCTGAAAGCATATAGCGGGTAACTACGAAATGAGCAACCCTGCCCTGCCAATGTGGAAGCTCCAGTTCTCACACGTTCACCCAAGTTAAGCACCGCTGAGCTCGGATCGAGTACAGGCGGGATATCCGCGCGATTATCATTGCTTTACGTCCATGAACCAATCATTGGCCGCGAACGCAGTAAATATTTAGGTGCTGCTGGTGGGACTTATGCGAGTGCACGTCCCCACTGCCTCCTAGGCCACCACTATCGCGTATATCGTCAGCATACATACCGACAGGTGAAATTGGGTGCTATAACAGCTCTCATGGGATGTTTGCAAATATGCATATCCATCGCACCATTTTCTTCAGGGTAAATACATTCATCTTCATATTTACTGATTAATTTTTATGCACCACAAAGAAAAATGACGCGGATTTCAATGCATACGTATCATCATCAGGTGGAACCAAAGGTCGGGAACTCTCTTATCCGGGTCGTTATTTTGTTTTTTTTGTGGTGTAGTAAAAGTTACCGTTAAATATGACAATGGAAACATACCAAAAAGTTAACAAAGATACTGTTTTATTTAAAAAGTTTCAATTTCGGTTAATTTTTCATTGATCAGCCGGCACAAAGGAGGTGATATAACATATTTCCCATCTACCAATATATGTCTTCTAGTAAGCATCGTTGCATTTGCTGTTGCACTAAGCGTATTTTTAAGACGGGATTGTAATTGGCAAAAAAAGCTGGAAAAAGAATGTTTTAATTTCAAAAACGCTTAGCATCACATAGACCTTGAATCAACTGACATAAAAGGGTTTACAGAGGAAACAATGGCTTAAGTAACACAACCAAAGGGAGCGGCAATTATGCTTACCATCCGAATGCTGACATTTTATATTTCATCTCAATAATGATTTATGTGGTCATTTTTCACGTACAAGCTCGTGGATAGCAACAATGATAGTCCAGATAGGGACTTTATGACGTGATGACGATGGTGTCAAATTTGGAATAGTGCTTTCCAT
The DNA here is from genome assembly GCA_963169105.1 of Ceriagrion tenellum. Classification (NCBI taxonomy): domain Eukaryota; kingdom Metazoa; phylum Arthropoda; class Insecta; order Odonata; family Coenagrionidae; genus Ceriagrion; species Ceriagrion tenellum. Next base: position 34,490,618 of record OY720634.1, on the reverse strand, counting down.
CATTTAAGCACGCTCTATTTTTCATCCACTTAAGTTTTCATTTACCCTAAGTGGGAATACCGTGGCTAGAATGATACCTGGATTCGTACTTGAAAAATGAGCAAATGAATCAGGTTAAAGATCGGCGGAAGAGTTTATACTTGAGCAAGTGAGATAACGGAATAGAACAAGTTACATACTGACACCACTATTCTTCCTCGAGGTTTTTTCCTCGCCCTTGTATTTTTTTATAGTGAAAAAGTAACAGATGGTTGATTGCAGTCGAATGAGCATATATGCTGCGAGACTCACAACGCAGTACTCAAGTGGAAGAAAAAGGCAGAAGCCTGAATCAAATTTCCGCTTCAGTGAGCATAAAAATCGTCCGTAAACGCCATATGAAATTCCAAGAATGAATAAAACGCAATTGAGATCACGCAGATGGCATCAGAAATGCAGCCGAATGAAATTTGGAGCTAAATTTTAAACTCCAAATAAAATTGTAAATGCCCGAGTTTGCTTTTGGGATATGGAAAAGCAGGGGAAAACCTTTGAAATGGGCGGCAGTCGCAATTCAAGGCAGGGGCGGTGGCATTAAATAATTCTGTTTTCTTCACAGATGCAGGCGAGGTAGGACAAAAGGTGTGATAAGTATTTTAGAGGAAAAAAAAAGCAGGAGAGAGGGAATGATAAGTGGAATATCAGACCAAAAGAAAACGGAAATCGACATCCCGAGAAACTGACGAAAGTTTGCTCCCGCCGAGTGGGAAAATCTCCCTGTTATACGATATAAAAATAAGAGATATGCGGAACGATATGTTAGATTTCAAAGAGGTGATTGAGATAAACGCTTGACCCAGAAAAAAATTGGATGAGGCGGAGAGGAGGAAATGAGAAAGAAGTAGAAAGCGTTGGCTAACTTAGCGAGGATGATGTTATCAGCACAAACCAAATAAATTGCTTTACCTGTAAACATCTGTTGACATTACTGTCATAACATGGAAACCAGAGGGATTTCAATCATCCTTGAACACAACTTACCGAGAAATACAACGACGCAGGTTGATAATGAAAAGGAAGAAAAGCGAAATATGCAAAAATTGACTATTAAATAAGACAATTTAGAGGAGGAATAATTTATGTCTTGCGTTGGGAACAAAAGAGCCCAATTAAAGTAATGCATTAACGTGGTAGAAGCAGAAGGGATTCGCAAAGATACAGAACCATGGACGATACTTTTAAGGCAGATATAGCTTTATAAGCACGACGCTGAGAATTACGCTCTTGAAACTGTGCCTACCCCAACGGAGGGCGGCGTGATTGACCGTTCCGTACGGCATCTAAGAAAATTTAGATACATTTTAATTTTGATAAAGTTTAGGCATATATTGAAACTATGCCGAGATGCGAAGATTTCTTCCGATTTCAGTCAATGTAGATAAGTTTAACCCAGACGAAATTTTTGAAATTTTGAATGTAGGACTTCCTGGTAGCAAGGCATTTCAGGGCGCACCTTTACATCAGGATCCACAACCGAATACTGATTGGAAGATGCAAGTGTCTTGCAAATGTCCTAATTTTTCAAAAAATTGGATGGGAATCGCTTTCAGACCGTCAATTGAAAATTGGACTTAATCTTTTATAAAATTCAAAACCAAATTATTGTCCGACGAAGTTATCAGTATTTTACGGACTACAACATACTACGGTAGATAAAATCATGAGAACAAAATAAGGGAAATAGATTGTACAACAGAAAGGTTTATATTTTCGTCTTTCATTCGATCAATAAGAGACAATTATGGCTGCTTTTAGACTTTGACATAGGTTAGTTGACATGTGATGTAGCTGATTAATTCAGATTCTCCATAATGCATGTTTCTAAATCTACCGAGTAGTATTAACACCATATTTTGCATGTTCCCTACTTGACTCTTCTGACTTTTATATAGTTACGTAATAGATTATATTAGTAGTTTCTGCAGCACTTTTAGAATACCCATAGTGCAGTGCATGTTGGTGAAAGTTAATTTCCTCACTGTAGTTCACGTTGGTGATAAGTCACTCCCTGCTAACTGTCCTTGTAGTGGAGAAAGACTTCGGTATAAAAATGAAATTAAAAAATATACCACATTTACTTGGAGAGCCAGAGAGTGTATCCATATATTCAAAATGAAATGGAAAAAGGTTCTTTCGGCGTCCACATATTAGTTCAATGATACGATGTTTTAGTGGAGATCGTGCAACTGCGTCGTGAAGGAAGAGGCTTATCGGCCAAAAGCATCAGCGATAACACTGAAATCGGATTACAACCGGGGAGAAAGTGTGTTCCCCACGTCAGAGTTTTGAACTCTATTTGATAGGTTGAGAAGTTGGGAGGTAGGCATCAGCTGAGGGAAAGCAAACATGAATGTTTGACGTGAAATGGGGCGGGATTAAAATTGAGTTGAGGTGTGCGGGTGAAGAGGGCTGGTCCTATACAGTGTTGAGCATGGTTGGGTAAGAGATGGCGAAGACGGGGAAAAGGTAAGGGGCAACAGGGCTGGACCGATACCATCCGATACAGATAACTTGCCGCTTTCCCGCTACAGAAGATTCAAAACCATTATTGTGCAAAGTATTCATTTATTTAAGAAATTGCACAAATACGGCAAAAATGCCAGTACACAGTGGCACAATATAACAACACATGAGAAGCAATACGGATATATTTTAACATAAATAATAGAGATAACAATATTGAGAAAAGGAAAAAATTTAAAAACGTATGGAGAAGGATGCTTAGGTTTTGCTTATTAGGTGAGGAAGAGCGCGGCGGGTGAACGTGTTGGAGGAAAGCAAAATACGGGCCTATAAAAATTTTAAATAAAATAAATAATGCTTAATATATATTAGTATTTGACATCAGAGTCTAGCACTTTTACTTACTTCCTTTCATTAGCTGGCGTAAAAATTTCTAAGCTTCAAAAAATTCCAAGAAATGTTTTCACGAGCATTTACTTCTCCGGCTTTAATTTCAATTTCAATTAAATTGCATCATTAACAGGCTTTACATAAAATATTTCATACATCATCCCTCCATAATCTTTGAAATCACTGTTGCTTTGTTAATCCGAGCGGGATGGTTCCCTTGTCGTAATAGAGACCATATTCCAATTGTAAGTTTTAAAATCACTAACTCTAGGACACATGAATTTAATATTGCATTATTAATTGTGCAATAATATAGTTTTACATGACAAAATTGTAAGAAATTAAATGAAAATATCTAAATAAGTATTTGTGGTACCCAAGATCCTATTGCGGTGAAAATATGATTAATTTTCAAAAATAGTTGAGAGAACATACTAGGTCGTAAAAAAATAAGTCTGCTGTTACTTTTTTTACGACGTCTAAATGTTAGAAACTCCTCATTTTGTAAATAATGTCTCTCTGGCGTGCATATACGTACTATTTTCTATGTAAAAGGGCTAGTATTTTTTGGAAAATAACTCCAGAAGTAATGTGTTAAAGGTTTGAGTGTTTGGTGTTATCAGACGGGTGAGATATTTTTCTTTAGAATGAGACCAAATTCATTAATTTCTAAGTAACATGATATTTCGCCCAAACTACCTTAAACAACAGAAAAACCAAAGAGTATACAAAGTCACGGCTTCAAAAATAGTCTGATCTTTCGACATCATTTTACTTGTAAATTCAGGAATTTCATGAATGATTACATTCAGCGAAATATATCGGCCCGATATGTTGATAAGGTCCAAAGAAGCTATCCAACGAACGGAGTACATTATTACAAAATTAACCATTCCTAAAATTATGGCTTCTACAACTTCCATCCTTGATGTATTGTGATGGAACATAGCTGCTGGTTCCTCCCCAGAACATTCAATAATTCTCTTCGGAATGAGAGAACCCGGACAGCGTAGTGGTCTGTGAATGGGTGTTGAACTATCTGGTTTTTTTATGGTAGTATACTTTTTCATAGTAGAGTATGATAAAACTTAGATTAATAGGTGTTCTCAAGTTGATATTACCTAAATACAACCAATATGGAGACTCCTATAACAATGAACTCCGTTTCTGTCAATCCAAAACATATCAGCGACTGACAATGACCTGAAATATTTATTTTGGATGAGGAAAATGACATGAAGTGGCTTATGGTAGGAACATCGAGTCAAAAGTAAAATATTATGTTATCGGTCCGCCATTTAGAAATATATCAATCAAAATTTCTGGTCTCTGCACTCATAAACATTGTGGCTCCGTTGGCTACGACATTGACAACACTTTGCTGTAAACATATCCGTATCCGTATATGTAAAAATATCCGTAAAAAGTGCAATAGAACTCGTGGACGCCATACATCCTAATGAAATAGCACGTGGTTATTTTATCGTGAAAATTTTGGAAAGCTTTGTTATTTTTTACGGAGCAGAAAATGTTGCGCGTGTTTCAAATGACTCTTATTAAAGGGATATCAATTGCTACATTTTAATACACCGCATTAATTCTACTACATATTACAACTGATTTACGATCAGTTTTTAGCCCTGGTTACACGATACAGTAACCCGTACGAGTTAATGTAAGAATGCACGAACGCGTGAATGAACGCGAAAATTCACCATGTAACCACGCCAACTCGTACGAATGCTTGAACGCATGAATAGAAAAATAGAACCTGCTCTATTTGGTTCATGCATTCGTTCATGAACTTGTACATGAACACCTAC